>CP092886.1:147009084-147169420 GCA_030710605.1 Cordylochernes scorpioides
TATGTATGCAAATTTCTTTTTGTAAAAAGATTTTTTTTTAGATGTTTTTGTATATCTAAAAATTTGTATGTAGAGAATAGATGTTTCTTTGAGTTCTTGTTAAGTGTAAATGAGTGTGGAAGTAATGTGTAATAAATAATTTTTTAGGATAATAAGAAGTCATTGATTTTATTGAAGATTTTCTTTAAAAAAGGTAAATATAAATCTCTGCACAACAACAGAACATTGAAATAATTGATGCCATAAAAACATCTGTAAATGTAAAGATGTTGCCCAATCGTTCTTGGGAGTCATAAACACATCTACCACAAATTCATTCCAAACTATGTGACTATTCGTGCATCGCTCAATCAGATCCTTAGAAAAGATGCGACGTGGACTTGGTCTGCAGAACATAAAAAGGCTTTCAAAAGCTTGAAGACAGCTCTTATTAATAAGCCAGAGCTTCGCCTGTTTCAGGAAGGTTTGCCTTGTCATCTCTTTTGTGATAACAGCACATTTAGGCATCGCCCGGATCCTCAAGCAGGTCTATCTGGATGGCAACAGTACAGTACTTCTCCAGGACACTACGCTCTTATGAATTGTTCTTGTAATATAATTGAAATTGCCAAGATTGCCCTGCCTCTTATGTGGGCGAGACTGGTAGAACCGCGCACATCAGATTAACAGAACATAAATAATAGGGATCCTAAATCACTCATAATCAACATATATCACACACAGGCCATAAATTTAATCTAGGCCATCCCAAAATCCTGTATCAGCATATACGTAGCAAGCAGTTTAGATTATATCTAGAATCAGTCATCTCCACTCAAACTAACAGTATCAACAGAAACATAGATCTTCCTGAAGTCTACCATATGTTAATACAATAATTATTTTCCTTGTTATCCTAGATAACCCCCGTGGTGTAATCTGGTTGGAGGGACCCCTACTTGTCGTTCAATTCCAATTTTTAGCGTACATAAATGTTGTTCCCGAATTTTACCAAATTTTAAAAAAGTTTAATTTTTATTTGCATAGTTTGATAGTTTTTATAGTCATAATTCTTATAAACTATTTCAATTTTAATTTACATTTGAAACTATTGCTTCGTATGTATATATGTATGTATGTATATAATGGCTCAAATGCGTATAAATCTTGTTAGTATATCCATGCTATCCATGCCCGTTGAAGAACCGGAAGGTTCGAAAGCTTGCAATAAATCTAAAAAGAAGCTCCTCATGTATTCTTTTAATCCCTATATATTTAAACCAAATTCTACTGAGTTCGTGTGGCTGAAATAATATACTCTGTTTAATATATAATATATATAATCATATGCACAAAAAGCCAGGTTGAAAATATCCTCTCAAAACTTATTAGTTACCATCCTGACCTTTCCTTCACCCATGAAACCGAAACTTACAACGCCCTCCCATTCTTAGATTTCCTAATCATCCGGACCCCAACCAGATTATATTCACTTCAACTCCTTCTGCCCACTAAGTCACAAAATCAACACTGTCAAAACCCTATCTAAACGAGTTCACACCCACTGTTCCACCTCTGATTTCAAAACCATGGAGACCAATAGAGTCATAGCCAATCTCATTA
Source organism: Cordylochernes scorpioides (assembly GCA_030710605.1). Taxonomy (NCBI): domain Eukaryota; kingdom Metazoa; phylum Arthropoda; class Arachnida; order Pseudoscorpiones; family Chernetidae; genus Cordylochernes; species Cordylochernes scorpioides. The sequence continues at coordinate 147,010,687 of CP092886.1, forward strand.
AATCCCAATACCCAAAGTCTTTCATATTACGCCACTTCCACAACCCCAGCCACACCCCTTCCAACCCCTTATATAAATCCATATGTGTCCTCCCATATTCCCCCACTAGCTCCTCCATAGCCCGAGCCCTAAGCAAATTAGGAGTCAGGACCCTGTACTCCAACTCCCCTAACATCAGCTCCCTCATTAGGAACCCAGATACAAAAAACAATAGCCCATATAACCTTTCTCTCTTGTCTGGCTGTGTCTACTCCATCCCCTGCATTGACTGCGACGTTGTCTACGTTGGTGAGACAGGCAGGAGCGTAGGGACAAGACTCGAGGAGCACAGCAAAAACATCTCCAGACAAGATGAGAAATCAGCCATATATCAACACATCCGGACCTCCAACCACTCTTTCGATCTGGCCAATCCATCGGTGCACTATAGCCGCATATACAACCAGCAGCAGCGCCTCACCTTGGAAGCTCTCGTTTCCCAGGGCTTCCATGCCATCAATAGACACATCGACCTCCCTGAATCCTACCAATCCCTGTTCCCGTAGCTGTGTATCCTCCATCTGTGCGTATCCCCCCTCCTCCCTCATAGACATTAGAAAAATTCCTAACTCTACTACATCCAATAGCTATTAACATGCATGTTGATTTCTCCTTTCCATAATTTCCTGGTATGCTAATTATTCCTCTCAACATTTCATAGATATGCAAAGTTCCTATAGTTTTTAATATGTAAATAGTCTCATCCCTATATAGTGTTCAATGTTCCATATGTTTTCACATTTCTCCTGTAGAAGGGCCGGCCAGCCCGAAAGCTCGAGCGTTTTGTAATAAATCGTCGTATAAAAGAAACTCGTCCCTTGATTCTTGAATTTTATCATACTCTGTTTAATTAATTTATTTTTGATTGTTTGGCAGCACTGTAATTACTGTTGTTGTTGTTGTTATGAATATATTAAAAAGTGTATGTTTGACATTAGAAAGATATATAATTAAAATTTGTTTCTTAATTTGGTAAAGCATATTTATTTATTTAATCGAAGAGAGAGGAACATCACAAAAATGGCTCAGCCGACAGGATCGATCATCCTGCATTTTAAGAATAAAAGGTAATTGGCTATAGCTTTAACCCTGATGCTAATGTTCTATCTATCCCTGAAGAATTTCAATTGCCCATTTATCACGAGCTCGTGTTTAAATGTGGAAAGAATCTAACTTCTTACTATTTAGAAAAGGATTCTAAAGTTCCATCAAAAATAATTGAAATATACAAATATCGATCATTTGAAGATTTACAAATTTTGCGTAATGGATGAGGAGGAATTAGATGCAAAATCTCTATTAACAGAATACACTTTTAGCAAATTGATAACTACTCTGTAGCAGAACAACAAAAACTAGTTAATTCTTTAGTTCAAAATTTAGGTTTAAATCAGCATAAATATGCACCAAGACATGTCGAAATGAAAGCACCTGAATTCTCCGGTAATAACTTAGATCCAGCCACTTGGATAACCCTATATGAAAATGTCTGTGCAAATAATGGTTGGGTAAAAGATCAATCCAAAATCTATGGTATGAGAAACTACCTAGGGGGAACTGCACAATTGTGGTTTGATAGCAGACTTGCTGATGAATGCAACTTTAGCTGGGAAACATGGAAAGAAGATTTTGTATCCTCATTTGGGGATAACCCCATAGATAAATATGATAGGGCGTTCAAGTGGAGATATCGAGGCAGCTCTCTGATCGATTACTTCCACCAAAAACAAAGGAAAATGCGATTAGGGATGCCCGGCTTAAGTGAAAAGCTATTGATAATTGGAGTGATTCACGGGCACCCCCAGATATGCAGAATCAGTTGTCCACTGTGAAAATCGAAAACAAAGAGACTCTTCTTCAGCTGCTGAAAAATATCCATCCCAGTTTGGAGAAAAAACCTTTTGAACCCAAGCCCTACCAGACAACTGGTAACACAGTGGTCAAGAAGCCAGCCTATTTTGCCCAACTTGATCAAATTGAGGGGGCATCACAGACAATGAACAATCAAAATAATTCTGCCTTCTCTTTAAAAAAAACAAATTTAGAGGGTTGTTCGATCCCGATGATAAAATCGATCCTATTTTTGTCTTGCAAAAGTCCCGATTCTATGTTGCCCGTTATTATAAATGGTGTAAAACTTGTTGCTTTCTTGGATCCAGGTTCTTCTATCAATCTAATGAGAAGAGACCTTTTGGCCAAATATAAATGGAAAAGTTATCCATCGGAGACCACAATAACGATTGACGAATTTCATGTCCGAGCTACTGAGAATGTTGAGGTGGAACTTCAGGTTGACGATCAACAGATAATGATTACGGCATCAATATTGAGGGAGATGCCATTCGAACTGTTAATAGGAAAGCCCACCATGAGGGATCTCCGAATTCAATAGAACTTTGGGACTGATGAGATTAAGTGCTTGTCTTTGCAGTCAAAAGAAGTTATTTTTACCAGTGATGGCCTGATCACTATATTCTCCAAGCTTTGCAATGTCTCCAAAAAGGATTTACCATTGCACGAGATCGACTTTCTATTGAAGCCCAATAATAACATCGTGGCATGTAAACCTTACCCTATGTCGGATCACAAGAGAGCATGGACTGCTGGAAAAATCAAGGAGATGCTAGATGGGGGTATTATTACTCCTTCTACTTCTGAGTACGCATCACCTTGTATTCTAGTTTCTAAAAAGGACTCGTCCTACCGACTCTGTATTGACTATCGACAGTTGAATAAAGAGACTCTTTTGGACCCTTTTCCTTTTCCTAGAATCGACTCAATCATTAATAAATTTGGGGGTTGTCGATACTTTACAAAAATTGATTTGAAGGATGGGTTTTGGCAAGTCGGTCTAACTAAAGCCACAAGAAAGTTTTCTGTTTTTGTAACACTTGATGGACTTTATGAGTTTAAGAGACTACCATTCGGGTGGAAAAATTCACCTCCTAGATTTCAGAGGGTTATGAGCGAGATGTTGGCTGATTTATTGGAACTCACGAGTGGTTGTTTACATTGACGACATTTGTTGTGGAGCTCCAACCCTTGAAGAATGTGTTTCCCTCACCTACAAAGTTCTCAATAGACTGAATCAATATAATATGACGGTGAACTTGGGCAAGTGCCAAATTTGTGTATCTGAGGTGGAACTTTTAGGTAGAATTATCAACGGTAGCTCGAAGCAAATGAAGGAGGAAGTAATCGAAAAGGCTAAACTCATGAAAGGCCCATATAACCTTAAGCCACTACAATGTTTTACTGGATTTACAGGTCATTTTCAGGCCTATATACCAAACTATGCCAAGATAGTTCGACCGTTGGACAACCTGAAGAAAAAGATTCTAGTTTTATGTAGTCTGATGAAGGTGAAGAGGCCTATTTAAAACTTATTGATATCATCACGTCAAAACCAATATTGGCAATCCCGAATAAGTCATTGCCTTATGAAATGTCAACAGATGCTTCATATTATGGAACAGGGCTATTCTATACCAGAGAGACGTAAATAAATGGTCATTCAACTCAGAGTGATTAGTTATTATTCCTATACATTTTCCAAGGCTGAACAAAATTATTCCATCACTGAAAAAGAGTTGATATAATCACCGATGCGTAGGTGCGCGAGTGTTCATAAGTTTTTGGCTTTGCCCTAGTTATTTTTTCTTTTCCTGGTTATCCTTATGACTGAATAGTCCTTTTTTTGGTTGCTGTCTACGAGCCTATTGTACATGAGACGACAAGAATTCTAACAAGACTGAAAGGTCTTAATAAAGCTTGTTGTTGTTGCTTCTGTAGCGGTGGCAAGACTTAGTCAACATTCCTATCACCATCGGCTGGCCATCCCTTCGACGATCCAAACTCGAAAGGAGAGCTGTCAAAGGTAACCTTGTTGGATATGCATTCAGAGGACGTGGCTACAGAGTGTGGATTCCTGAGATAAAGAAAGTGGTGGAATCTCGGGACTGTGTCTTCAAAGAGAGTGATGTATCGAGGAACGACAGCAACCGGGAGGTGCTTCTATCAGTTGAACACTACAGCTATGGGACTCAACGGGAGATTGAAGAGTATCCAGTGTCTTTATTAGATCAAGAAGATGTGATACCTACAGAAGAGGACAGCCATAATGAAGATACTGTGAAGCCTACTCCTACTTGATCTCATCCAATGATCCTAAGGAACCAGAGAAATGCTCAGAACTCAATTGAACTCCTCAGTACTGAAGTAAATAAGGGAGATCCTATTTCGTATAAAGAAGCTATCCAAGGCCCTGAAGCTGAGCATTGGCTTGAAGCAATCGAAGAAGAATTGGAATCCTTGAGAAAGCACAAAGTTTGGGAACTAACAGAACTATCAAAAGACTCTGCCCCAATTGCTTGTAAGTGGGTACTACACAAGAAGACCAACGCCGAGGGTCAAGTAGTTAGATACAAGGCCCGACTTGTGGCAAAGGGCTTCACTCAACAAAAGGGAATCGATTATGATGAGATTTACTCACCTGTTTCTAGTTTTGAAACGACAAGACTGCTCACAGCAATAGGTGTTGAAAATAACTGGTTCATAGACCAATATGACGTGAAAAGTGCTTATCTCTACGGCAAGCTTGACCGAGTGATCTACATGGAACAACCAGAAGGCTTTGTTAAACCTGGTGAGGAACATCTTTACTGCCAACTCAAAAGGTCTCTGTACGGACTGAAGCAAAGCGGCAGATGTTGGAACAAGTGCCTTGATGAGTGGTTGAAGAAAAAGGGATTTATGAGGAATCCAGTTGACCCTTGTGTCTACAAGCTCAAGCTGAACGAAGGAATGATAATCTTATCATTATACGTGGATGATATTCTTACTCTGACGGAGAATCAAGAAGTGAGAGAAAAGTGCATTGAACTGCTGAGAGGTCACTTCGAAACAAAGTACATCGGACCAGTATCCTACCTGCTTGGTGTCAACTTCACTCGATCAAAGGGTGGATGCGTAACTCTAACACAAAGAGCCTATATAAAAAGTCTACTGGAACGGTTCAATCTTCAGGAAGGAAGAGAAGTCTCAACGCCGATGGAAACCAGACCAGAACTTCTTGAGGAAGAAGATGAGGAAAACTGCCAAGACCTTCCCTACCGTGAACTAATTGGTGGACTGCTCTACATTTCACAGCGGACAAGGCCAGACATTGCCTATGCAGTAAGTCAATTGGCTTGCTATTGTTCAAAGTACACTAAAAAACACTGGGTTGTTGCGAAACGAATTTTAAGATACTTAAAATCTTCAGAGCATCTAGGCATCACCTATAGACGGACTGGGGAACAACTGTGTGTCTATTCGGATGCAGATTGGGGAACCAACCTGGAAGACAGAAAGAGTACATCGGGTTACGTAGTGATGTTTGCAGGCGCTCCAATCCTATGGCGAAGTTCAAAGCAAACTGTCACCGCCCTCAGCACAATGGAGGCGGAATACATTTCCCTATCATCGTCAGTCACGGAAGTGGCATGGATCAGGGAGTTCCTGAACCATTTGGATATACCACATAATATGATTGAGCCAACTCAGGTGTGGTGCGATAACCAAGCGGCTATAGCACACGCCAAGAGCTACATCGGCCGATCCAAGACCAAGCACATCGCTATTAGATATCACTTCGTCAGAGAAAAGGTGGATGACAGTGTGATTCAACTGGACTATGTTACAAGTGGAAGAAACCTAGCGGACATTTTGACCAAGCCACTAGGGAGAAACCTACACAAACTTCATCGTTCGAGACTCTTAAGCGGCGAAGTAATCCATGAATAAGAGATCACTTTGAGGGAGGAGATTGCTGGACCGTGACGGTGGGCAGCTAACTTCTGCAACACTGGAGCTGACGTCACACACCCGTACTTTCACTTTCTGTTTTTGTATCCTGCGTCGGCGTAGCCGCGCTGACTCATATTTTCTTTCCCCATGATTACCATTTCATCAATATATATAATCCTTTCACCTTGTTGTAGTTAATTAAAGAATAATCAACGTTAAGCGCTGTGTGTGTGTAATCAAATTGAAATACAACAAATACATTCTAAGAGCAGAAAAAATGCTTGAAAATGCAAGAATTCTTGGTGCTGAAATAGATGAAGAAGATTCTCACCACTGCACTTATTAAAGATTACCTTCAAAATATAACATTATTGCCGTGCAAATAGACAGTATGGACAATCCAACTATTGATAATATTCGACGCCTATTCAAATTATACCAAGAAAAATACTGCAATCAAGAAAAAGACGAACATTCCTCAGCTTACAAGGTATATAATAAGAATAAATATAAACATTATAAAGAAACAAAGGCATCAAAAATGTATAAATGTTTCATCTGCCATAAACAAGAACATAAAGCCACCCAATGCTGGCACAACCCAGAAACCTTTTAACAACCAATTAACGCAACCCTTCACCAAAGACGCCTTACTGAACGACCTCCAGAACTTAACCGACGACGCCCTTTACCTGAACGAGACGTGGACGAAATACTCAATGAACTGTCTACCAATCGAAAACGGCGGTCTCTGTTTGCTCAATCTCATCACGCAACGTGACTTATTCATCTTGAAACGTATACAGAAACAAATCAACAGACAACCGAATGAAAACGCATACCTATTCAAAAATAAGAATGCAACAAATTATTATAATATTTTTAAATGCGATTTACATGGTTTTCTCTCGCCACGACAGAAACAGATTATAGAAAGTTGGAATAAAGTCGCACATGTATTTACCATCGATTTTAAACAACTTTTGAGAAAAGACTTTCTGCATCTTGTTTTAACGAAGTGCCACCTTTTACACGGCCTTTGCCTAAATAATCCGCCCTCTCTAGCGTTAGAAATTTAAAACAATTTAAAGACCTCACAGATACTAATGGCAAAATGCGGGACATTAATGATATCTTCTCTCATGCTACGTGAAATGTCATCATCGACTATGAAAATCTAACCGCATTCTACACAATTTAAAATTGTTGAAGGTGATCATCTTGAAATTTCTTGGAAGAAAATATGTAAATTGTTCAAGCTGTTAGAAGTTATGTATGCAAATTCCTTATTGTAAAAAGTATTTTTTAATTAGTTTTATTTGCATATCTGAAGAATGTATATAGAAAATTTTTTCTTCAGTTGGTTGCTGGTGAAGTGTAGATGAGTGTGTAGCAATGCATAATGAATAATTTTTGTGGGATAATAGAACTTATTGATTTTATAGAATATTTTATTTAAAAAGGTAAGATAAAAATTCTCCGCACAACAAACAAAAATCGACAAATTTTAAATCAACCAATCACGGATCCTGCGTATACCTCCCAATCTCTTACAACTCCAGACCATTCTCACTAATTAAAAGCAGTGCGCTACGACAGGTCATCTTACCAACACACATAAACATGCGATGCGCTGAAGAGAAGACGGGAAAGTGGTTATTCAACATAACACCTCGCTGGTTCCGGGAACGTAATATCTATGACGACATCGCTTGGCGTTTAAAATTAAGAGCTCTTCCATATCCAATGAGAGTTGGCAAACCTTCGTGCACCGTGTACAGTGGACCACTGAGCATCGAACATCGCTACCTAAATTGCATTGAAACAAAGAAATTTATAAAAGCAATGAGAGAATGCCATATTGTCGACCCCTTATACACGTTTGACCCTGGTGACTTTGTCTTCGACCGCGGAAAGCCAGTAATTCGACGTCTTTTAAATAAGACCAAACTCAACATTTATAAATATTTCCTAGAATGTGATTTTTTAATACCCCCTCCCCAACCGATCACTGAAGTGTAACTACCATTTGACCTAATAAAGATTGTTTTGTTGTAAAAAAAAAAGACCATAGATGAAAAAATGTGGTTAGCACTTCTGAAACTACTGGCACCCATCTTTTTTAGACATGTAGAGATGGCAAAGCCCTCATTTTCACTCCAAGGGCAATACAGAAGACTGGAAAAAAGTGCCGGAGCCATTAGGCATGTATAGAAGTTCTAAAGAAGACTTCACAAAGATATCGCACTGCATTAAGACATGCTGCAAAAAATGGGGGGAGGGCATACATGTTAACATTAAGAATTTACAAGAGGTAAAAAATTTTTAAAAAAGGCCGTGATATAATTTATATTAAAAACTTCCAGTAATTCTATCCAAGAGGTGGTTAGATGGGCATTATTTTCAGTGAGGATTAATACCCAAACAAACAAAGAGGTGTTAATTATACCAGAAATGTTCCTCCAGCATAGCTGCCGCCAGCGCTCTCAATTGTCCAGGTCTTCCAGTCCTGGTTCATCTCTGGTAGCAGTGGAACTCTGGACTGTAGCACGAGATCACTTCTTACATGGCTGTGTTTCAAGGAGGAATTCCTCCTCCAAACTGGTCTTCCTGGCTGCTGAACACACATGCTGCTGTTACACTTTGCTTTGCTGTTACTAAACAGGACCTTTGGGAGAGGCCACTGCTTATCATAAAAACAGCTCGAGGAGCATGAAATCATGGAATTCGTGTAATCTTTACACAAGGATATAAGAAAGAACAACAAAAACAACACTTTGGCTGTAGTGGGGCAGAAATAGTGAAACACAATTATAGATATCTCTAATAGTTTTTTTAATATATCAAAAAAATTATCGTTCATTTGTGAGAAAAAACTATACCACTCACACTAATTTTATTCTTTCATTGCATAAAAGTTTATAGGTGATTTAAAAAAAAAAAGAAATTAGAATCAATAATAAAGTAAATTTGGATTATATAGCCAAGAAAATACACTGGAAAACAAGATCACATACAAATAAGTCAATAATATAGGCCATTTGATAATATTTTTGTTAACATCTTGACAAAGATATCATTTTATATGCCTAACCCAGACTTATTATCTATTTGTTACAGTTGGCATCAAACTGATCCAAAAATTTGGAACAACTAAACATCTAGCTTGTGATTTCTGGCTTGAGGTGTTGACAATTTGCTATGAGGCATCAATGGTATGCTTGTGCTTAGAGTCATAACTGAAATCTTGGTTTTCGTTGTTAATTGTGCAGGAAGTATTTTTATTTACGGGGCTGCTAACCAGAATGGATGATTTTTGATGCCCGGTTGAAGGCATATAGCGGAATATATACAAAGCACTATATACATTGCACTGTTGAGGGGCCTGTGGATGGGTGGCCAGGGGATCCTCGCCGGGTGAGGTCAGAGAGCCAGGATGTAGAGGAGGATCAGGGGGGCAGGGTGGTGATCCGCGAGATCAGGGGAAGGCAGAGACGGGTCCAATAGTATGAGTATGAGCCCAAGGGTGACTGTGGAGAGCAGACAGACCGCAATGCTCTGTTGCATTGTTCCAGGGTACAGTGCCACAATCACACGACAGCGTCAGTCGCATATGCAGGGCTGGTCGGGGAAACCGGGCAAGCACTCCGCAATTGTGCAGAATTTGAGTGAGTCAACATGGATGTTCACATTTATATGAATCAGGTAAATTATATTTCTGATTATCTTCATTACTTTAGCAGACTTCCATTTATGAAATTCCATATTTAACAACTGACTCATTTTGAAGAAACCATTAGCCACTTTCAACTTGAGTTAATTGACCATCTCTCTGAGTGAAGTAATGTCACTCAATTTGTGGTCATTATTCAAGAATATTTCAGCCTTGTTTGTCTAAAATACTTATCATTTAGGGTGGTCCTAACAAAAAATATATATATTGTAGAAATGAGATTGTGTTGAATATTTTTTGTCATCAAATTGAGAAGCATATCAGTTGCTTTCCTGATGGCTTACCAGGAGCGTGGCCTTCCACCTCCTTGATGATGGTGTGCTCTGTGGTGGAGCCAGCCAAGAGAGTTCTGTCAGAAGGGCAGCTCAGTTTCCCAATCTCATGGGCTTCTTTCATCACCAGCCCAAGTCTTCCATCTCTGCCTGAAAACACACAAACATCATCTTGCTCTTAAATCTATACTACAAATTGTAACCTATTGTAATGAAATTATTAAAAAATAATTTTAAAAGATGGAAAATCTTATAGTTAATATACTTCTAACTTTCCCTTTTCAAATACAGTATAACCTCCCTTTAGTGGACACCCCTCTACAAAGGACAGTTTTTCATTTGCAAAATTACCATTTTTTTTCAATTTAGTAACTCTCAGGTAAGTGGACACATCTCTCTAAAGGACACTTTGACTTTGCAATTAGGTGTCCTTTACAGGGAGGTTCTAATGTAATTAATAAAAGTTTGTCTATATTTATATGAAGCAAATGCTTATAAAGTAAAAGACAGGAAATCAGTGGAAACAAATATCCCTTCAGAAAAAAACATGCAAAATAAATTTGAAATATATACAGTAGAAACTCCATGTAACACCAAGTTGTAAAGCTAAAATGTCCTTTAGGTAGAGGTATCTCTTAATGGAGAGTTGCTAATAAATCAAATGGCCATTTTGGAGAAGAAAACTGTCCTTTGTAGGGAGGTGTACTCTAGCTTGAGTATCATCTCATGGAGGTTCTACTGTCAAGTAACTCAACAACCCTTAGCCAGGAAGCTCCATGAGATGCCTGTCAATCATCACTGGAGTGCACTAGGGGGGTGACCAAAGGTACGAGGGATTCTTGTAATGTTGTCTACAGATGAGAAAAAAGATAAGACGCCTCGATGGCAAAGCACTCTTATTGATAATATTGATAAATTATTTTTAAAATCTTTTCCTTACCTCTCTCCTCCCGACCAAGATAATTAATAAAATTTGTTTATATATATTGTAGCAAACTATTTATTATTTTATTAAAAGAGTATAATTTTTGTTGCTTATATTTTGCTACTCTGTAAACTTCCCTCATTGTTCATAGTCTGTTCTTGACTTAAATAAATTGCTGTGTCATCCTGAAGTTTGTCTTTCCTAATTTTTCAAGTGACATTTAGGCGGAGGTGCTGGGTTGTTGTTGTTTCTTATCCCCTTGTGTAAAGATTACACGAATTCCATGAGTTCATGCTACTCGAGCTGTTTTATGATAAGCAGCGGCCTCTCCCAAAGGTCCTGTCCGGTCCCAAAGATGCTGGGTGAAATAGGGAAGACAAACTGAAGACCTAGAGGCCATGGATGTTGTGATCTACATTTTCAGAGACTGGCTCCAGGATTTCACTGCCATGTCAAAACCAAGACTTCCCTCCAAGATGACGATGTCCCTATACACGATACGACGACAAAGCTGCTCTTCATGCCGAAAGAAAAAGGATGCAAAGCTACTAGGGACAAAGTAATTTGTTTAGAAAAATTGATTACCACCCAATAAATACTTTTGTATAAAACTTTATTGGATATCTTAAAGGTAAATATACCCCAATATAATAATTTAATTATTTTAAAACTTGCATCTTCTCATTTATCTCTGTGACATATTTTTGGCGGAGACGCTGAGGATGTGATTTCAAAGATGTCGATGTCTACAGAGATGTGAACCAATTTTTGAACTTTGCCAGAACTAAGAAAAATAACTGGTGACCAGAGATGCACCGATAGTGGAATATATCTTGTAAGTGCCAACAAGATCACTCTACCTTTTCTGGTGACAGAAATATGAACCTGAACATTGGTTGAAGGAATAGGAGAGAGTGGTGAAGTACAACAGATGGGACGAGACCTTGAAGGCTTAAAAACATGGTCTTATACTTGGCTGGAACTGCTGGAAGATGGTAGGATAACAATGAAGAATCATTCATCTCATGGAGAAATTTTGATGACACCTTCTGTGTGTTTGGACTACAGGAGGGCACTGTTTGATGCGGCAAATAAATTTTGATGTCAAGAGCTCAGATGGCTGAAGAATCCTATGAGTTGTACATCCAAGAAATCCTTAGTCTCTACCAGCAGATAAACTCCACATGAAAGAAGTTGATAAAGTTGCTCATATTATAAATGCCAATTCTGAGGACACAATCAGTAGATGAGATCTTTTAAGTTTTACAGTCATCTGGCATGCCATCAAGCATCTAAGGATCAGCAGCACAAAATTCACCAGGTTGTCAAATGTATTGCCCATTTCATGTGTTGACAACCCAAACGAATTGGCCAACCTAATTTTCTGCATCGCCAAGGAAGATATTCAAAAGGCTTTCCCAGCACCTGAAATGGCCAATCCTCTCAGAGAAGTGAACACTCTGGAACAGAATGTGAGAGAAGAAGTTAACTGTGGTCTCCAACCTAAAAAGACCACAAATTGGAGAAATGGAGAAATTTTGATGACACCTTCTGTGTGTTTGGACTACAGGAGGGCACTGTTTGAGGCGGCAAGGAAGTTTTGAAGTCAAGAGCACAGATTGGCTGAAGAATCCTATGAATTGTACATCCAAGAAATCCTTAGTCTCTACCACCAGACGAACCCCCACATGAAAGAAGTTGATAAAGTTGCTCACATTATAAATGCCATTTCTGAGGACACCTATCAGTAGATAAGATCTTTTAAGTTTTGCAGTCATCTGGCAACCATCAAGCATCTAAGGATCTGCTGCACAAAATTCACCAGGTTGTCAAATGTATTGCCCATTTCATGAGTTGACAACCCAAACGAATTGGCCAACCTAATTTGCTGCATCGTCAGGGAAGAAATTCAAAAGGCTTTCCCAGCACCTGAAATGGTCAATCCTCTCAGAGAAGTGAACGTTCTGGAACAGACTGTGAGAGAAGAAGTTAACTATGCTCTTCAACCTAAAAAGACCGCAAATTACTCTGTACAACAACCATGTGCACCCTATAATCTAGACTTGCCAGCCTAAAACATGAAGACAGAGAAATGGCGGACTTACGACAACAACCCCATTTATTTCTTCTGTGAACAACCTGGGCATGTCCTTTGTTATTGAAAGGAATAACTGCAAGTCTTCAGTGAGGCAAGGTCAAAGAATGATGGACAAGGAGGGAAATCTTAGATTATCAAGAAAACCACCAATATATGACATCATCCCCAACGAAGACTATATAACACCCAAACCCCAACAAACTTCTATCGATGCTAAACACAAGGTAATAAGACCAAATCCTAATAAATAAATAGTTGTGACATTTCGGTAACAGCGTTGTTACCATCTTCAGGCAAAAGTACTAAATGACAAATTTTGAAAAAAAAAAATTTCTCATTCACTACTTTTGTCTGAAGATGGTAACAACACTGTTACCAAAACGTCACACACTATTTATTTATTTGGATTTGGTCTTATTACCTTGTGTTTATAATCTATAATCCAAATTGTGCCTTATCATTTCTATCGATGCTCTTCCCCACATCCAAGTTGCACAAGGTCACCAGCCCACCATTTAGACCGTTTTCTCAAGCCTCAGAATGAGAAAGACTAAGTGGCGTGGCTTCTAATGGGAGTGAGGTTGCCATTGAGGAAATTACTCCAGGGTATATATCACTGCTAAATGACATTAATTCAGGAACAGACTTTTCTGTCATATTTTAAAAATTTTGACATGAACTAAAAAATATGTCTTATTCTTAAAGCCGCTAACAAGAATTTAATAAGAGACTCTAGGAAGATGTGTCTTGGGAATAGATGTAAAGGGTCTGGAGATATCCTTTGAATTCGTTGTTATGCAGGAATGCAGCCATGACATCATATTTGGATGGACTTCTTCAGAGCTATTAATGCTGTCATCAATTGTGAGAGAAATGAACTCAGAGAAAACTTTTCCTCTTGATCTCAGGAAGGGAATACACATTTGATACATTTCAAATAAAAATTTTGTGAATCACTTCTTTATTTTCTACCCCTCTTTTTTTTTCAATTGTATAATTCATGGGTTAACTTAAAGACATACAATATCAATATCCATATGATGTAGTTACATAATAACTGCCTTCTGTTTGATAGAAATCATGGCTGAAGACAATACAGACCCCAGAGATGTGCAGCTGGCACAGCTTGGTTCAAGTGCTGTTGGGAGAGTTAGACCAGAACATTGCTGCAGAGGGGCACATAGCCGGGTAGACAGTCCAAGGAGGTCAGTTTCAGGTCTAGGTGGGTCAATTGGCTCCACTTGGCTTCACTCCCAAAGTTACCTGATCTGCCCACACACCTTAACCATTAAACATCTGCACAAAATATATTAAACCTCCATAAGCAGATACTCTTTAGAATGGGTTTCTTTTTTTTATTGTTGTTTTTGTTGTTGTTTCTTATCCCCTTGTGTAAAGATTGCACAAATTATATCATGAAATGGGGTGTAGGGGTGCAGTTTTCATTGATCATGGCACCATGATCCAGGCACACTTTGGTGAAAGTCTGACTTTGCCTGTATTTTGAGTCCGTTCCTAAAATGGAAGCAGACGCCTTTGCTGCCGACTCTAACATGGATACAAACGCAGCTCCTCCGTATCCCTGGAGAGGGACCCTTGCTGAGGTCCATCAACCGAGTCAGTTGAACTCAGGATTTTTAAAGAGGTATTTCTCCACTTCTACATTTATTTCTTCTAATAGAAGAATATTCCAGAGTTGTATCTCTTTCATTCATAGAAAAATTAAAAGAAGCCTTGCATCGTTATTTTGACAAAATGTAAGAGCCTGGAAGAATTATAGAATCTGTAGGAAGTGTCCTAGAAGGTAAGAGAGAGGTGGAGCAGTTAGTAGATAACATGTCAAAATTTGATGTAATAGAACCTTGGCCTCCATTGGTCCACAAAGGATTAATTCCAACTGCATTTATATTCTCTAAAGATCTTTGAAATTGTCTCTAAACTAAAAGGCCAAAGTTGAATGGGATGATTTAGATTAGAGATTAGAGAATCATAAGGCAACAAGCTGCTATCCAAACACAATGCACAATTTGATTTGATTTCCAGAAGTGATAAATTGTGTAGATATATGTCTTACTAGTAAATTGCATGAGGTCAGTGAAATTCATTAGACCATTTCAGGAACAGATCTAAACAGAAATCGAGTTACAATCAAAGAGCAGTTACTTTGTCTTGATTGAACAACTCAACACTTGGGAAGAAGAATGGCGTGTGAAGACTTCAGGAAGTTTGGACCATGATGGTATTTATGACAATTGTTAAGATTTTCCAACTTTGAGATTGGGTTAGAGAACAAATTTGTAAAATTAAGAAAAAGGCATCTCCTTATCGTGCAACTGAAAGTTGCTGATGGCTTGTACTATTAGAAACTTTCAGTTGCATGATAAGGAGATGCCTTTTACTTAATTGATCCACCTTATCCCAGTACAATTTTACAGTTGTACTATTTTTTCAAATTTGTAAAAGTTTCTAGCACACACCTAAATGACACAAAGAAAATTTCTTGCACACTCCCTAGGGACCAAAAGGCTAAACTAGTAGACACACCTTTGTTTCTACCTTGGGTTAATTTTTTTTTGTTTATTCCTAGTACACATGGTACAGGCCATGATAATCATTGTGAGTAGAAGTTGGCAACTGCTTTTACTGTGAGTGCACCATATGTCTACACATGTGAAAAACAGTTCGACTTTGCACTTACAAATGTGCCAGAGTCCTGTTTGGTTACTTGCACTCGCTGGTGCGGACTTTTGCAAGAATCGAGGGCCATTGGAACATTTTTTTTTAACCAGAAAAAATTGTCCAATGCAGGAATCGAACCCAGGTTGTAGCGGTCGAAAACCAACGGTTTAGACTATCCTTCCACCGACCCCCCTTTATTATGCATGGGACAAATTTCATCAGCATATTTTGATTTTTACCAATTAACTGCCCTTTAGTAGAAGGAAAACCCTCGCTATAGTACAATTTGGCTCTGAAACTAGGAGCTTTTGGACAGAGGGGGGTTCTACTATATTTTATAATTTGTTGTTGTTGTTTCTTATCCCCTTGTGTAAAGATTACACGAATTCCAATTTTATAATTTAAATAGATGAACCGTGTCCAATATATGCAAATTGTGTGCTCTGCCATCTTTATAAACTCTGGTGACACATAGCTTGCTTATCTGCATTTGATATCTTGTTATAATGAGTAAAATTTAACTATAAGTTTGTAGATGACATATTTGCTTGACAGAATTAGGCCCTTTAATGGTTTCAAGGCCTTCTCCTAAGATTTAGTTTAACCCAGTTTTTTCAAAATACAAACCTGACAAAAATATTCCAATTTGAATATAGAAGGGTATTTGACCAAAAATTAAAAGGCAGCAACAAAAGCTGCCATCAGTCGTGATGCCCTCTGCTACAAATTTCGTACATGAGAGAAATCCAAGCTCTGTTGACACAAATCAGAACTATTTAATCAAAATCTGCATTCTACTCGATATGGGGAAAGCAAGCATTTGTTTCCTTTTAAATTTTGTACAAATATGGCGAAAAAAGTGAAGCATTAGGTGAACATGTAAAAAAAGGTTACCAAAATATTAGGTGAGATAAAAGAATCAATTTTAACTCAAAATATATGTGACTACAATACCTTTTTTTTCTTATCCCTAGTACACGTGGTACAGGCCATGATAATCATAGTGGGTAGAAGTAGGCGACTGCTTTTACTGTAAATGCACAACAAGTCTACACATGTGAAAGGCAGTTCGACTTTGCACTTACAAATGTGCCAGAGCCCCGTTTGGTTGCTTGCCTCACTAGTGGGGTTGAACTTTTGCAAGAATCGGGGCCCATTAGAACATTTTTTTTAGTTAGAAAAAAGTCCCTATGGGGGAATCAAACTCGGGAGGTAGCAGTAGAAACCCAACAGCTTAGACCATCCTTCCACAGACCCCAATCTATCACACATGTTCTAGAATAACCAAACTAGAGATATCAAGTCATAAAATGATATGTTGGAAAGTTAATAAAGACTTCTTTTTTTTTTTTTTTTCATTCTTTCTATTTAAGAGAAAGGCAGATTTGAAACAAATTTTAAACAATAAATATAATGGCAGAAAGTATACAGAGAGAGGACCTATCTTTATTTACCCAAAAAAAGAGTTAACCTGAATTTTATATAACAAATTAAATATCAGCCGCCATCATTAAGGTAAGTAAAGGCCAAAGAGTAATGGTCTACTTAAAATAATTTCTCCCATGATTTTACTAGTGTTCTATAGTAGAACCTCCCTGTAAAGGACAACATCAAATTGCAGAGCCAAAGTGTCCTTTAGGGAGAGGTGTCCTCTTACCGGAGAGTTGCTAAATAGTAAAAATGGTAATTTTGCAAATGAAAACTGTCCTCTATAGAGAGGTGTCCACTAAAGGGAGGTTCTACTGTATAAGAAAATAGATATTGAAAATATCAAGAAGATTTTCTTTGCCATTTTCCTCTTACTTTATGAGAGAGAGGCAGACATTACACCCTTTAGGATATAAGAAGCTACAATCTGCCAAAATACATACAAGATCAAAATTTACAGAAACAAGCACAAAGCTTCCAATTACATACTCAAATGGAAATCCAATCTAAATACTATTAAAAAAGACCCCTCCATCTGGCTAAAAGAAATGTATTTTTAAAGTAGGAAAAAAATCATTTAGCAGAAAAAAATTCTCCATACAAACCACAAACATTGTGTTATTTTTAATACCACTTTGAATGAACCTACCACAAACAATACCAAAATCCCGAATGCTTAAAACAAATACCATTAGAAAAAAATAATTAACATTCCTAAAATAACAATAGCTATCTAAACTGATGGTAGCAGAGGCAAGTTGGGGCACACTGGAAGTGGCTGTCTCATTAAAACCACAAATGGCATTGAGAAAAGGAACAAAAGAAATCAATATTTTTATTCAGTCTTCAGATAAGAATTTATAGTTATATATGAGGCTTTAAAATCCATCAGAAATACAAATCAACAAGATGTTGGGATCCTTGCTGATAGTAGAAGTGTCATACAACACTTGAGTAGTGAGGAACTTGGAGACAAATAAGCAGGAACATAATTGGTTATCTCCAAAAACTCTCAAAAACCACAAAAAATGATCTTCAATGGATACCATCACATGTCGGCATTGAAGACAATGAAGATGCCATCACCCTAGCAAAGAAATTGTGACGCAGTAGCCAAATCAAAATTCAACAAGAATTAGAGGATCCCACCTAAGCACAGCTGGTACAGTAGGGTGAACCTAAGAGGAGCTCTGAACCTCAGAAATAGACAGCACCAAACAACACTAACAAAATTTAGAACAAGCCATCTCAAGCAATTGAAGATAAAAATAATAACAATACCCCACTTGTCCAAAATGTAGCTTGGTGACTGCAGCTCTAGAACAGATTTTGGCTTGCATTAGATGTACTAAACAGGACCTTTGGGAGAGGCAGCTTCTTATCATCAAACAGCTCAATCAACATGGACTCATTGAATTTGTGTAATACAAGTATATACTTGTATTTGCACAAGGGGATAAAAAACAACAAGAAAATAGTATATCCCCCATAAAGTGGGGTATAGATGATCATGTAAATATGTGGGGAGTAAAAGGATTTGTAAAAATTTGTGGTTTGGGTAATAACATTGTGTTTTAGGAACATCAATTTTAATCTATTAGTACTTTGGAGTTTTAATTCCCTCCTCGGTAGAGCTGACTGCTACAAGACATGTCCTCAGGTGGCAGATAGGGGAACGACCTTCAGATATGAAGGCCAGCTGCGAAACAAGCAGAATAATTCTGATGAATAAGCAGTCGCAGACCAACAGCAGCATTGTTAGAAGAGGAGAAAGACCTTTTTAAAAATCCAAAGTTCAATTGGACCCGGTTGATAGACCTCAGCAAGGCTTCCTCTCAAGGGATATGTAGGAGCTGCATCTGTACTCATGTTAGAGTCAACAGCAAAGGCTTCCATGTTAGGAATGTCCTCAAATTAAAATCAGACTTTCACCGAAGTGTGCCTGGATCATGGTGCCATGATCAACGAAAGCTGCATCCCTACACCCCCATTCCATGAGATCATGAACTCATGGAATTCATGTAATCTTTACACAAGGGGATAAGAAACAACAAGTTTTAATTCCAGTATGTGGAGATTATCAATTGTTTGCTCAATTATTTCAATGGTGTCTTTAAGGCAGTTTTAGTTATTAATCTCATTCTTTTGATCATTCTCTCAAAGGAGGATGTCCTAAAAATATCACTATACTATATACTGGAATGACTCTCCTGAAGGCACAACATAATGTTGCTGATGGCCTACTGCCATCCATCAAAAAATATTAACCATCTATATGATAATGTGAAAAAAAAAAAAACTTTTTGGCAAATTTAGATGAAAAGCCAACATGAATTGATAAGGGCCATAGCACAAAACTTGTCAAATGTAGTATTGTGTCTTTATATCAACAAAAATATATTTTTTACTGTGAGGATAAACAAAAATGTATTATTTTATTGCATTTTTAAAAGGAGAGGTTTGGCTTTTAATAAAGGAATACAATCTTCTTGAAATTATATATCTGCTATATAAATATTTGGGGGTCGGTGGAAGGATGGTCTAATCCGTTGGTTTTCGACCGCTACGACGCATGCTCAATTCCCGCATTGGGCACTTTTTCTGATTAAAAAAAAAATGCTCCAATTGCCCCCGATTTTTGCAAAAGTCCAACCCCACCAGCGAGTGCAAATGACCAAACGGGGCTCTGGCACATTTGTAAGTGCAAAGTCGAACTGCCGTAGACATGTGGTGCGCTTACAGTAAAAGCAGTCCCCTACTGCTACCCACCATGATTATCATGGCCTGTACCACGTGTACTAGGGATAAGCAAAAAAAAAGTGTTGCAGTTACATAATAAACGCCTTCTGTTTGATGGAACATGACTGAAGACAATACTGACCCCAGAGATGTGTACCTAGCACAGCTGGTCCAAGTGCTGTTGGGAGAGTTAGACCAGAAGAACATGGCTGCAGAGGGGCACGTAGCCGGGTAGACAGTCCAAGGAGGTCAGTTTCAGGTCTAGGGGATCAATAGGCTCAGGTCCCCATGTGATTTGCTTGTCAGCCACCTCATGGACTTTCACTCCCAAGTTACTTCATCTGCCCACACACCATAACCATTATACATCTGCACAAAATATATTAAACCTTCATGAGCAGATACTCTTTAGAATGGAATTTTTTTTTTTTTTTGCTAATCCCTAGTACATGTGGTACAGGCTATGATAATCATGGTGGGTAGAAGTAGGCGACTGCTCTTACTGTGAGTGCACCACATGTCTACACATGTGAAAAACAGTTCGACTTTGCACTTACAAATTTGCCAGAGCCCTGTTTGGTTACTTGCACTCACTGGTGGGTTTAAACTTTTTCAAAAATCAAGGGCCATTGGAGCATTTTTTTTTTATCAGAAAAAAGTGTCCAATACAGGAATCGAACCCGGGTCGTAGCGGTCTAAAACCAACGGTTCAGACTATCCTTTCACCAACCCCCCTTTATTATGCATGGGACAAATTCCATCAGCATATTTTTATTTTTACCAATTAACTGCCCTTTAGTAGAAGGAAAACTCTCGCTATAGTACAATTTGACTCTGAAACTAGGAGCTTTTGGACAGAGGGGGGTTCTACTATATTTTAGAATTTGTTGTTGTTGTTTCTTATCCCCTTGTGTAAAGATTACACAAATTCCAATTTTATAATTTAAATAGATGAACTGTGTCCAATATATGCAAATTGTGTGCTGTGCCATCTTTATAAACTCTGGTGACACAGAGCTTGCTTATCTGCATTTGATATCTTGTTATAATGAGTAAAATTTAACTCTTATAAGTTTGTAGATGACATATTTGCTTGACAGAATTAGTTCCTTTAATGGTTTCAAGGCCTTCTCCTAGGATTGATAAAGTTTGTTTAGTTTAACCCAGTTTTTTCAAAATACAAACCTGTCCAAAATATTCCAATTTGAATATAGTAGGGTATTTGACCAAAAATTAAAAGGCAGCAACAAAAGCTGCCATCAGTCGTGATGCCTTCTGCTACTGATTTCGTACATGTGAAAAATCCAAAATATGTTGAAACAAATCAGAAATATTTATTCAAAATGTGCATTCTACTCAATATGGGGAAAAAGCAAGCATTATTTCTTTTGAAATTTTGTACAAATATCGAGAAAAAAGTGAAGCATTGGGTGAACATGTAAAAAACTTTACCAAAATATAAGGTCAGATATAAGAATCAGTTTTAACTCAAAATATATGTAACTACAACACCTTTTTTTTCTTATCCCTAGTACACGTGGTACAGGCCATGATAATCATGGTGGGTAGAAGTAGGCGACTGCTTTTACTGTAAATACACAACATGTCTACACATGTGAAAGGCAGTTCGACTTTGCACTTACAAATATGCCAGAGCCCCGGTTGGTTGCTTGCCTCACTAGTGGGGTTGGACTTTTGCAAGAATCGGGGCCCATTAGAACATTTTTTTTAGTTAGAAAAAAAGTCCCTCTCTCGGGAGGTAGCAGTAGAAAACCAACAGCTTAGACCATCTTTCCACAGACCCCAATCTATCACACATGTTCTAGAATAACCAAACTAGAGATATCAAGTCATAAATGATATGTTGGAAAGTTAATAAAGTCTTCTATTTTTATTTTTTTTTTCATTCTTTCTATTTAAAAGAGAAAGGCAGATTTGAAACAAATTTTTATACAATAAATTTGATGAGGCACAATTTGGATTGTAGATTATAAACACAAGGTAATAAGACCAAATCCAAATAAATAAATAGTGTGTGACGTTTCGGTAACAGCGTTGTTACCATCTTCAGACAAAAGTACTGAAGATGGTAACAACGCTGTTACCGAAACGTCACACACTATTTATTTATTTGGATTTGGTCTTATTACCTTGTGTTTATACAATAAATATAATGGCAGAAAGTATACAGAGAGAGGACCTATCTTTATTTACCCAAAAAAAAGTTAACCTGAATTTTATATAACAAATTAAATATCAGCCGCCATCATTAAGGTAAGTAAAGGCCAAAGAGTAAAGGTCTACTTAAAATAATTTCTCCCATGATTTTACTAGTGTTCTATAGTAGAACCTCCCTGTAAAGGACATCAAATTGCAGAGCCAAAGTGTCCTTTAGGGAGAGGTGTCCTCTTACCGGAGAGTTGCTAAATAGTAAAAATGGTAATTTTGCAAATGAAAACTGTCCTCTATAGAGAGGTGTCCACTAAAGGGAGGTTCTACTGTATAAGAAAATAGATATTGAAAATATCAAGAAGATTTTCTTTGCCATTTTCCTCTTACTTTATGAGAGAGAGGCAGACATTACACCCTTTAGGATATAAGAAGCTATAATCTGCCAAAATACATACAAGATCAAAATTTACAGAAACAAGCACAAAGCTTCCAATTACATACTCAAATGGAAATCCAATCTAAATACTGTTAAAAAAGACCCCTCCATCTGGCTAAAAGAAATGTATTTTTAAAGTAGAAAAATCATTTAGCAGAAAAAATTTCTCCATACAAACCACAAACATAGTGTTATTTTTAATAACACTTTGAATGGACCCACCACAAACAATACCCAAAATCCCGAATGCTTAAAACAAATACCATTAGAAAAAAATAATTAACATTCCTAAAAACACAATAGCTATCTACACTGATGGTAGCAGAGGCAAGTTGGGGCACGTTGGTAGTGGCTGTCTCATTAAAACCACAAATGGCATTGAGAAATGAACAGAAGAAATCAGTATTTTTGCTCAGTCTTCAGATAAGAATTTATAGTTATACGAGGTTTTACCCGAGTAAAGGTTTGTCTAACGAACAATTCTCTATAAACTTATAAAAAAAAGATATATTTTGATAATTTGAAACTCGTAAATTTGAATCTCTCGATAAAGTGAACATTTTTTCCCGGTCCCTGTGTGCCGTGTCATCCTGAATTTTGTCTTTCATAATTTTTCTACATTACAAAATCATCGTTTTATCTAGTGAACATATTTTCCCGGTCCCTTGAAAAATACTCGATAAGTTGAATAAAATCATGGTCGTGAATCTCTCGATAAAGTGATTATTTTTTCCCGGTCCCTGTGTGCCATGTCATCCTGAATTTTGTCTTTCCTAATTTTCTACATTACAAAATCATCGTTTTAGCTAGTGAACATTTTTTCCCGGTCCCTTGAAAAATACTCAAATTATGTTAAACGATTATCGCATTTATATTTATGCGAATTTTATATTTAAACGATACTCATTATTTCTTTTGATTTTTATATATCATATATATCGTTTTTCACAATTATTTAAACTTTTTAAATTTAATTCATTGAATAGAAATTTAATTTTTAGTATCGCATTTATTTTTATTCGAATTTTATATTTAAACGATACTCATTATCTCGGTCTCAATGGTGGCGCTGCTTGCGAGTTAAGGCTACAAATCTGTAAATAACTCTAAGGATATTAAAGATATTCAAGAAATTATTTTTCGTAAACCTTTCCGGGGATATACCTAATAATATCCCAAAATTTCACGGCGATTGGATGTATGGTTTTTGAATCCATAGAGGATACACACACAGACATTCATTTTTATATATATATATAGACTAGCGGATGTACCCGGCTTCGCCCGAGGTTTTACCCGAGTAAAGGTTTGTCTAACGAACATTTGTTAAAACAATTCTCTATAAACTTATAAAAAAAAAATATATATATATATATATATTTTGAAATTTGAAACTCGTAAATTTGAATCTCTCGATAAAGTGAACATTTTTTTCTGGTCCCTGTGTGCCGTGTCATCCTGAATTTTGTCTTTCCTAATTTTCTACATTAGAAAATCATAGTTTTATCTAGTGAACATTTTTTCCCGGTCCCTTGAAAAATACTCGATAAGTTGAATAAAATCAATATTAATTGGTTCCCTCGGTAATTGTAAGTTAAAGGAATAGTATCTTCGGCTTGGAATTGTATCATTATTCTTGTCTCAAATAAATAGCCGTGTCATCCTGAGATAATCTTACTTTTGATAAATAATATTTAAGATAACAAACTTAGTGATAAGAAAACTTGTTATCATCGTAACACTGGGGGCGCTGCTTGCGAGTTAAATCTACAAATCTGCAAATAACTCTAAGGATATTCAAGATATTCGTAAAATTATTTTTCAAAAACCTTCCCGGTGATATACCTAATAATATCCCAAAATTTCACGGCGATTGGATGTATGGTTTTTGAATCTATAGAGTACAGCCCGAAAGATTATTCATGACTGTAAAAATTTCACCAGCACTCATAATATTTTCCATGAAAAAATCAATATGAAAGAGCTAGATTATGCATTAGAAAACACTGACCTAAACAAGACTCCTGGGCCAGATGGAATCCATGGCCAAATGATATCAAACTTGGGCAAAAATGGCAAAGAAATACTTCTTGATATTTTTAATAACTCCTGGAAAACTGGAAAATTGCCTCAAGACTGGAAAACTGCAACAATAATTCCTATTAAAAAACTTGACAAATCTGCTGATGACCCAAAAAATTATCGACCTATCTCCCTCACAAGTATTTGCTGCAAATTAATGGAAAAAATTATACTCAGACGACTTACCTCCCACCTTGACACAAGAAATCTCTTACCAGAAGAACAATATGGATTTAGGAAAGGACATGGGACAATAGACCAACTCTTATTTTTCACACAAAAGGTAAAAGATGCACAAAACAGAAAACCAACTAACCACACCTTAGCTGCTTTTTTAGACCTTACACAAGCTTTTGATAAAGTATGGAAAAACAAGTTAATTACAAAATTATACAAGCATTTCAAAATTGATGGAAAAGCTATCACTTGGATAAATGATTTCCTTAAAAATAGATACATCAGGGTCAAATATAATGGAACTCTATCTAAAACCTTCAAATTGTACCAAGGATTACCACAAGGATCAGTCCTTAGCCCAACTCTCTTCACCCTATTTATTTCAGGCATAGTAGAAAAAATTTCACATAAAACCAATATTGGACTTTTCGCTGATGACATTATTCTATGGAGCAGTAACACTAACTGGAAAAAAACTGAAAGGGATTTGAACAAGACTCTTCTCCACCTAGAAAAATTTGCTAATAAACATAAATTAGAATTTAACCCCCAAAAATCTGAAACCTGTCTTTTTACTACCGATAAGAAACTATACAAAATAAGGCCAAAAATTATTCTGAAAGAACAACAATTACAAAATAATAAACATCCTAAATATCTCGGCTACACCCTGGATCCAGAAATTAACTCCAGTAAACATATTGAAGAAGTTATTAGAAAAGGAAGAGACCGATTAAAAATCCTGAAATATATTTCAGGAAGAGAGTGGGGAGCCGATGCAACCACACTAAAATTAACTTAGACATCTCTAATTAGACCTATCCTGGAATATGGATATCAAATCTATGGTACAGCATCTGAAACAAATCTAAAATCACTGGAAAGGATACAACTAAGTGCAGCTAGAATTATTACAGGTCTTCGAAATACCTGCCCTAATGATATTGTACTTTACGAGGCAGACATTATGCCCTTAAAGGATAGAAGAAGCTACAATCTGCCAAAATATATAAACAAAATCAAAAGTTATGGAAACAAACACAGAACTTCCAATTACATACTTAATTGGGAATCCAATCTAAGACTCAAAAAAGAAGGCCCTCTCCACCTGGCCAAAAGAAATGGATTTTTAAAATATAAAGTAGAAAAAAATTATTTAGCAGAAAAAATTTCTCCATGCGAACCACTACAAAATGTTATTTTTAATGCCACTTTAAATGAACCCACCAACAAACAATGCCAAAATCCAGAATACTTAAAACAATTATCATTAGAAATAATTAATAACATTCCTAAAAATGCAATAACTATTTATACCGATGGTAGCAGAAACAAGCTAGGACACACTGGCAGTGGCTGTCTCATCAAAACCACAAATGGCATTGAGAAAATGAACAGAAGAAACCCAGATTTTTGCTCAGTCTTCAGATCAGAACTAATAGCCATCTATGAAGCCTTAAAATCCATCAGAAATACTAATTATCAAGATATCTGGATTTTTACTGATAGTAGAAGTGCCATACAACACTTGAGTCACACAGGGGAACTCAGAGACAAAGTAAGCAGGAACATAATTGGTTATTTCCAAAAACTCTTAAAAACCTCAAAAATTCACCTTCAATGGATACCCTAACACGTTGGCATTGAAGGCAATGAAGCTGATGTGCTAGCGAAAAAAGGCACAAAAGAACCCTTGCCACAGAAAAATAAACTTACTTTTAAAGAAATAGAAACAATAGCCAAAACAAAAATAAACAAGAACTGGAGGATCCCACCTAAGCACAGTTGGTACATCCTAGGAGCAGTGGCCACGCAGACCTTTCGGTCCATAAACCGGAGCATGCGATAGCATACCCATTGCTGTATCTAGGTCACCTAGCCAAAAAGGAATGATGCATTCTCCATGCACCGAACGGCCATTGTTTGGCCCCTCGCGCCCGCCATTATGGTCTGGCTTCATGGGGTCGACCAAAAAAAACCACTGGCGTCTCCGAGAGTTCATGGCAAGGTTGCTGACCGAGCCCTCCCATTCGGACTTGTTAAACCATTCTACGCTCCAACAGGACTCCCCCCCCCCCTTTGGCCCTCAAACCCTTTATTCACAGTACTCCCTGAATCTGCCGACGAATCAAAGACCTCTGAGGTTCTGAGGGAACCAACGCGAAGGCGGGAGGGTGGTACTGCTGTGTGCACCCCTTGGTTTCTCATGTCGCGCACGGCAAGGACGCTCCCAATGGCGCACACACAGAGCGAAGACCCAAGAGTTTCAGAACGCGTGCGCCTCGCGCCAGCCAACCAAGGGCCGATGGCCAGCTTACAACTTCACTGGCCATTGGCCAGTGGCACCCCGACGGAGGACAACATGCAGAGTCGCCTCTCCACTCCCCTATCCTCAAGGGTGAGTGTGAGGGTGGGCATTCTTTCCCCACGCACAGTTGGTACAGTGGAGTGAACCCAGGAGGAGCTCTGAACATCAGAAATAGACAGTATCAAACAACACTAACAAGATTTAGAACAGGCCATCTCAAACCATTGAAGATAGAAAATAATAACAAAATTTATCCCACTTGCCCAAAATGTAGTTTGGTACCTGCAGCTCCAGAACACATTTTGGCTTGCATTAGATGCACTAAACAGGACCTTTGGGAGAGGCCGCTACTCATCATAAAACAGCTCGAGGAGCATGAACTCATGGAATTCGTGTGATCTTTACACAAGGGGATAAGAAACAACAACAACAACAAATGCCATAACTATTTACACTGATGGTAGTAGAGACAAGTTGGGGCACACTGGAAGTGGGTGTCTCATTAAAGCCACAAATGGCATTGAGAAACTGAATAGAAGAAACCCAGATTTTTGCTCAGTCTTCAGATCAGAACTTATAGCCATCTATGAATGCCTTAAAATCCTCTTCAGAAATACTAATCATCAAGCTATCCGGATCCTTACTGATAGTAAAAGTGTCATACAAAACTTAAGTCACAAATGGGAATTTACGTTGGTATCGAAGCTGCTGATGCGCTGGCAAAAGAGAGGCACAAGAAAACCCTTGCCACGGAATAAAAACTTGCTTTTAAAGGAATAGAGACAGTAGCCAAATCAAAAGTAAACAAAAACTATAGAATCCCACCTAAGTAGAGCTGGTAGAGTGGAGTGGACCCAGGAGGAGCTCTGAACTTCAGAAATAGACAGCAGCAAACAACAGCAATTGAAGATAGAAAATAATAACAAAATCTACCCCACTTGCCTAAAATGTAGATTGGCACAAACAGCTCAAGGAGCATAGACTCATGCAATTTGTTTATTCTTTGCACAAGGGGATAAGAAACAACAATATACTTATTTCCTGTTAAATGGAACAACATGACTGAAGACACCACTCATCCCAGAGATGGGACAGATGATCAGAGTGCTGGTGGTAGAGTTAGACCAGGGGGTTGGTGGAAGGATGGTCTAAACCGTTGGTTTTCGAGCGCTATGACCCGGGTTCGATTCCTGCATTGGGCACTTTTTTCTGATTTAAAAAAAAATAATAAAATGCTCCAATGGCCCCTGATTCTTGCAAAAGTCCAACCCCACCAGCAAGTGCAAGTAACCAAACAGGGCTCTGACACATTTGTAAGTGCAAGATCTAACTACTTTTCACATGTGTAGACATGTGGTGCACTTACAGTAAAGGCAGTCGCCTACTTCTACCTACCATGATTATCATGACCTTTTCCACGTATAATAGGGATAAGCAAAAAAAAAAAAAAGAAAGACCAGGGCAATGTGGCTGCAGAGAGGCACATGGTGGGACAGACCTTCCATGGAAGTCAGTTTAAAGTCTAGGTGGATCAGGTGGCTCTGGTCTTTCCATCTGATTCAATACCTATGAATAAAGATGTACCGATTGAACCTCTAGAGGAACAGGCAAGATACTCAAGATAATAAAGCTAAAAAGACTTGAGCTTTAGAAGAAATGAAGGGGAAACATGTTGTGATATATATGTGCATATATAGATGGAAATTTTGCTGGGAGGATAAGAGGACTCTCTAGGTAGATGCTTTTCAGTTTGCCAAAGCTGGTGTTGTGGCTTTGTCACCGACCCGAGGCCGCTAGTTTGCGGTGACGGTCAATAGATGGCGTCTAGTTTTGACGTCTATTTTGATGGGAGAGGCGACCTTTGTCTCTTTTATGTGAATATATATAAATATTACTTAATGAATGATATAATTCATGGCACAGAATAGTACTAACCTTTGATTTCATTTGTATGACAACAAGTCTATCATCAATCATTTTATTTATATATATTAATAGATTATTTGTCAGCTCTTTCTCTTATACAAGTGTATAACGTAAACACAAGGTAATAAGACCAAATAAATAAATAAATACTGTGTGACGTTTCGGTAACAGCGTTGTTACCATCTTCAGACAAAAGTACTGAATGGTGACTGACATAGCAACTGAAACTGAAACGTCACACACTATTTATTTATTTGGATTTGGTCTTATTACCTTGTCTTTATAATCTATAACCCAAATTGTGGCTTATCAAGTGTATAACGAACTCTGCCTTTGCCGGTCCCAAGCCCGGATGAAAAAGGAGGAGGGGGGAGCAGTAACAAGCTCACTAAAAAACCTGGGCTCAGCTGGCCCGGCTGATAGTACCCTGTTAGGGCTCCTAATCCAGGGATACAGGATAAGCAGCGTTTGTACTCCATGTTAGGAGCGGCTGCACATGGCGTCTGTTCCTCATGTCAGAGACGGCCATTTATTTTGGAGCTAAGTCGGCCTGCCGCTGAGTAGTGCTCCTAGTCTTAATGACAAAGGCAGACGCATTCTACTTCACCCAATGTGGAGATAAGAAAGAATAAGAAGTGTATAACATGTAAAAGCTTATTTATAAGCTTGGTTCCATTTTTATATCTTTCTGTTAAACATTTATTGAAACATTCAGAATATTCACCAGAAAAAAATATATATAAACTTCCTTTTACTCATTATATTTCTCTTACACTTCATATTTCTATTTATATAAAATCAGAGTAGGCATATATGCTTCTTCATTAAATATATATTTATGTACATTTCTCTCTTTAAATTATATTTAACAACCCTTTTTTTTACCATTAATTTCAACAATACAAATTTTCTTTTATAATTAAATAACAATATACAGGTAAACCTGTCTATAGCACCCCCTCTAAATAGCGCCTTCCTTTCTATAGCGCCCGATTTTAAATATGTAGTACGATGCGATTTACATTAAAAGTGACCTGACTATAGCACCCTATTTCGGTGAGTTCCAAGAGGGGGCGCTATAGACATGTTTAACTGTATATACTAAAATAGAAAAATTAATAATACTCATATGTAAAAATTGATTTTCCAAATTGGCTGATGAAAGCAAATGTCATCTTTAAATTATGTCACAGTTGCTAGTTTTCCAACCCCTCAAACCTTACACACACATTCCAAAATTTTAATGAATAAATAATTATATCATTAAAGTGATCTGTTTACAAATGGATATTAATGATTTATGCCTAACTATTGTCATTTAAAAATGAAAGTAAAATAATTACACATTCCATAGAGCAATATGTCAAATATCTGGGAAGAACTCAGTTTGACATTCCTTGGTATTATTCACTAAGTTTATAAATGTAGTAAAATTAAAATAACAATATAAATATTTAATTGCTATTTTAAAAAAAAAAGGTGATATTAATTTTTATCAAAATATAGAACTCAGTTTGACATTCCTTGGTAGTGTTCACTAAGTTTATAAATGTAGTAAAATTGAACAACAATATAAATATATAATTGCTATTTAAAAAAAAAAGGGGATATTATTTTTTATCAAAATATACATTTTTTACGACTTTTCATTAAAACAAGTGTTAAGAGTATCTTTTATATATTTCATATTTAATGTTTCTTTTATATACGTACCTAATATATTTATGATATGATTTAAATATATTTACTATCTCTTATTTTGATGCGCTACTTGGATATAGAATATATATTTATATATTATACTATATATATTATAAAAATAACTTCTTTTTAAAAGTCCTTTACAATTCTACAAAATAATGATGATAACATTAAACGATTGCTCGAAATTACAACACCACAGATTAAATTATATTTTTAAATATGAGATAGGAAGAATAATAATTATCAATCAAAATTTATTTCCACCGCATACACCATTCGCTTTCTGTAAAATTCTACATGCTAGATAATTATTATAATATTTTTATACTATAATATTTTAACGTCGAAAAAATAGGGACTACAAAGGAAAAAATGACAATGAAATTTATTTTTCTGAAAAACAAATACAAACTTATTAACATAAAATAACAGAGATAATGACAATATCGAAAGTTTATTGACTTCATATAACAGCCATGAACAACAATAAAGTTCAACAAAATATCAAAAACGTTTTATATTTAAAATATTCACTATAAAGAATCCCACTAAAGAGATGGTGGGGATGTGATCAGCTGTCTGTGAAGTCAGTCATTAGCTTTTACAATTTAAACAATAGGTTAAGAGGGATTTTACATTTATTTGAAAAAAAATTTTTGCTTCTTCGATTGATATATATTTTAGTTTTTCTATTAGCGCTTTTGCACTAAATGTATTTTTTTTTATTGAATTATGTTCAGGCTATGCTAGTTTTGGTGTGTATTCTACGATTCTCACCACACACACGCTTATTCGGCCGTACATATACTAAAATTGAAACGATACACACACACATAAATATTTATGTTTATAACATTAAATATTTTATTATC
Organism: Cordylochernes scorpioides; assembly: GCA_030710605.1. Lineage (NCBI taxonomy): Eukaryota > Metazoa > Arthropoda > Arachnida > Pseudoscorpiones > Chernetidae > Cordylochernes > Cordylochernes scorpioides. The sequence goes on from CP092886.1 coordinate 147,042,064, forward strand.
AAATAAACGATTATATGTTTTACAAGATAGATCACCCTTTCTGAATATAAACACATCGCTACAGAGTGGAATACTCTTTTTTTTTTTTTTAATTGCTACAGCCAAAAATTGCTAAAATATATTTCATAAGTTTTTTACATTTGTATGTTTTACTCCTTAATATAATCCTTAATTTTCCCTTCTGTTATTTAGTACGCCATTTAGTGCTGCCAACACACAAGCAAAGTGACAAGTGTTGTCAACTTGGAAGTTTTTATGAACAACAATGGCGCTGCATGAGCAGAAGACCACCCAGTTGACATCTGGCAGGAAATTTGGGTGCATAAAGAAAACCTGGGCAGCATGGTGCTCTGCACTCTGAAGAAATCTGAACCAGGCTTGTCCAACTGGTTACATATCCATAAGTCTACTTCTTCCTCTGGAGGGAACGAGCTGCTCCTTTACAGACATTCAAGTTCCCCTTTGGTACTAAAACTCCCTAACCCACTGAACCCCACCCCATGGAACACCATGTTATGTGCAATTCTCATAATGTCACCTAATTCCAAATTAATCAATTGTAGACTATCAAACCATTTCTATTTTTATCTACATTTCATTCTTCAAGATTTATCCCTCCAAAATGTTCTATAGATGATTTGCTGATAATATTCAGATAGTTCTACTGCAAATATCATATCCTATTTAATACGTAAATTAGCCTATTATTGGATTAATTAAATAATCTCTAAACTCCTTTGTTTAATTCTAGCGCCCCAAGATTAGAACTGACACACACTATTCATATAGGAAAAAACTGATATAAAAACAAAGACCAGGTGATCTTTTTACAAGCTTCATCTGCAACTTATCTAAAAGAAACAATTTTTCTCACAGAACTTAGAGGGGTTATAATGTCAATGTGACTTCCATCCTCCTTCTGACAATGTTTCATCATCAGTCTGCTGATGCCTACAATTCTGCTATCAAACACATCGCCCATTGTTTTTCCTTTTTGATATAAATAATTTCTCATTAAATTTTTTCCACTGCAAAATTTTGAAAGGAAATCAAAGCGATCAGAATATGATACTAATATCAAAGCCTATGATTTATCAGGTTTTAATTTTTGTGGATTTAATATTATGCGTTTTTTATGTCAGTTTAACTGGTTTTGCCCAGCGTTGGTCACGAGTCGATGTGTGTGTGTCTCTTTGTTATGTATATTATTAGTTATAAAAGTTATTGTTAACTAGTAAATTGTATATGTGTGTGTGTGTCAAGTTACTTTATCTTTTTAGTATTATGTAAAATCTTTACATGATATCTAGCCACATTTATATCTCTTTGTGAATAAAATTGAAATTATAGTCAAAGGTGATTTCGCGCCTCATTTCTTGATTTCAAATTTGAACTTTAACAGTCTGAAAAATGGAGAGTTGGTGCATATTGTTGCACCAGTTTGCGGCTTGACAGACTCTTCACCCTTTATTCTCTCCTGTACTGGGTCTTGCATCTTACCAGAGCGTGTCTCAACCATCCTACAAATTTATATAAGGGTATAATGAGATAACTCTACTTTAAGTAGACTCCAGAATAATTTATTTATTTCTCACATCAAAGAGAGCAGTGAAGTCACACAGTGTACCAACAACACAAATGGTGATTTTATAATACATAAATCTGTTTATAATATATAAATTCTGTTTAATAAAACAAATAAATATAAAATATAAATTTGAATTTAAAATATATCAAAAATAATATTACAAATTAAAATAAAATAGGTGCATCAGCCATGATGCAACACTTCTTCCTCTCCAGAGGTCGTCACGTCCTCGTGAGTGACCTCATCCATTCTTTCAAAATAGGGTATGAGTCTTGAGACATGTGATGGACAATCAATGGGTCTTGGCCAGGATTATCTTTCTGCTCAATTAAGTAATTTACGTTGGAGAACTTCTTTAATATTCGATATGGGCCAAAATATTTTCTCAATAGTTTTTCACATTTTCCGATTTTCCTGATTGGTGTCCAAACTGCCATCAGATGTCCTGGTTCATAGATTTTCTCATTGTGTTTTTTGTCATAGTTTCTTTTCATTCTTTCCTGAGTCTTCTCTGTGTTGTTAATGGCTACCTGTCTCGTCCTTGCTATTTTATCTAAGTCATTTTCTATATATTCGTCGTAATCGTCCATGTTACTGTCCATTGGGATATTCTCGTCGTCTAAGAGAGACCTGTGTTTGTTGAATCGTGGTATTATACGCGTGGATGATAAAAGGGAGGATTTCGTCGCAGTTCCTCTGGTCTGTGTTCACATATGTGTGATTATATTAATTAAAGTCCTATTTAGCCTTTCCCTTAGTCCATTAGTCTGGGGATGGTAGCTCGTCGTAAAGCAGTGTTTAACTTTGCACAGTTTCATGACCTCCTTCATCAAATTGCTAGTGAATTGTGAACCTCTGTCACTAATAAGAAATCTTGGAGCCCCGTGACGTAAAATAATATGTTCATTGAAAATGTAGAGACTTCTTTCACTGTTGCTTCTGATCTGCATTTGTTTCAGCATACTTGGTATAATAATCCGTCAACACAATTATCCATTTCCTTCTTCTTTTCGTTGATGGCAAGGGGCCAACAAAGTCAATTCCGATTCTTTCAAAAGGGTAGCTAGCTGGGGGAATAGGTTGTAAAAGTCCAGAAGGCAACTGATTTGACCCTTTCCGACTTTGGCAAAGATGGCACGTCTTTACAAATTCGGAAACATCTTTCAGCATGGAAGGCCATTAATATTTATTCTTCAATCGGTATGTAGTTCTGGCGACGTCCAGATGGCCATTTAGCAAATGGTTGTGGTATTCACTCGTGATTTCCTTCCTTCTCTTCTTTGGCACTACCAGCAACCATGCCCTACCTTCAGGATTTGGATTTTTCTTGTAGAGACACCCATTTTCTTCTTTAAAATTCTGTGTAATTGAACGCTTGTTTACACTAAGGTTCTCCTTAATATTCTCAATAAAATCATCCTTTTCGTCTATTATCTGATTCAGAAATAGTCTTTCATAATCTTCGTTCCATTCGTTTTCTGGTAAGGGTCCTCTAGATAGACCATCAGCGTCCAGATGTTTTTTTCCCGATTTGTGTATAATTTCGAAATTATATTCCTGAATATTCAGTGCCCATCGGTGCTAATCGACCGGTCGGATCTTTCAGATTCTTAAGCCAGCATAGTGCGTGATGATCAGTTACGATTATGAAGTGCCTTCCATATAAGTAGGGTCGTAACTTGGACATTGACCACACAACAGCTAGGCATTCTTTTTCAGTAGTCGAATAATTTTGCTCAGGCTTGCTCAGTGTTCGACTCAAATATGAGATCACCTTTTCTTTATCGTCGAACTTTTAGATTAATGTTGCACCCAGGCCGATGTTAGACGACGGATCAAAGTGCCCTTAGATTAGGGGATTTATCAATGCTACTTTAAGGGTTTGAAATGCATTTTCTTGATTTTCTGTCCAGGTAAAAGGTACATTCTTTTTTATAAGACTGGTTAATAAATCAGCAATTTTCGAAAAACTTTTGATAAATTTTCTATAATATGAGCTCATTCCTAAAATGATTGAACTTCTTTTATCTTTTTGGGCCGAGTAAAGCCTCTAATAGTCTTGATATTATGCTCCGCCGGTTTTATACCATGTTGGCTGGTTATATGGCCAAGAATCTCCAGTTATTCGAAAGCAAATTGGCATTTTTTTGTTCAATTTTAAATTAGCCTCGCGAAAACATTTTAAAACAGCTTCTATTCTTTTGAGATGTGTTGAAAAATCCGAGCTATATATGATTACGTCATCCAGATAACAGAGACAAATTTGCCATCTAAGATTACCAAGCATATTTTCCATGTTCCTCTCAAGCGTAGCAGGGGCATTGCATAGTCCGAAGGGCATTACGTTGAACTCATATAGGCCATGTGCTGTAGTGAAGGCTGTTTATTCCTTATTTTTCTCCTCAACCTCTACTTGCCAATATCCTGATTTAAGGTCTATTGCTGGAAGTATTTGTATCCTTGAAGTGTATCCATTACTTCATCAATTCTGGGAATTGGGTAAACATCCTTTACTGTTACATCATTCAATTTTCTTTAGTCCACGCAGAATCTATAATTACCATCTCGCTTCTTGACCAATATTACGGGGAAGGACCATGGACTCGAGGATGGTCTAAATTATGCCATCTCTGAACATTTCATCAATTTGAACTTTTATGATTTCTCTCTCTTTAGCGCTCATCCTATACGGCTTGTGTTTAATCGGTTTCGCACTTTCTGTTTCAATCCGATGTTTCGCTAAGTTGGATCTTCCTAATCCCGACGAAAACAAATCCGCGTACTTTTCCAAAACTTGTTTCAATTGCTCCTTTTTCTTATATGATAATTTTTTGTTTATATGAAATTGAGGTTCTTCATGCTCCTTTTGTTCACTTTCTTCCATAAAATTCACTTTGGCTGGCTGGCTTCCAAAGCACAATATTTGGTTTTTTAATATTTTTAATGGTCGAGGATGAGGGTTTGTTATCCAGATATATGTTTTCTAATTCGCAACATTTATTAAGCTTCTTGCTAGTCGAAGTCCATTTGATTGAAACATTTTATGGTTCTCCTCGATGATGTATTCGCCATCCTCTGCTTCTACAAATGCCTTAATCAATTTAATAGAAAGTTCTGGTATAATGGCATCTTTTTCACTTTTCATTTTCTTCTGTTGATATTTGATTATGTCGCGATTTCCTATCAAGTCATATTTGATTATTTCACGCTGGTAATCAATTTTTGCGTTCATTTTCTTAAGAAAATATCGTCCAAGTATAAATATTCGCAAATGTGTTCTCATTATCACAAATTGATATGTAATTGCTTTGGCATCAAATATTATATTTAAAACAATATTTCCTACGATATGTTTTTATCAGGATTTATTATTTCAAGACCCGTATTAAGAGCTGTACTAAGGTCGACCACTGAAAGATCGGCGCCTGTACCAATCAAAGCTTCGCAGACACCGATTCTATCCACGTTAATGTTCATTTTTATATTTGGGGTCCAACTTTTTAATTCCATTTATAGTCGACTTGCTTTGATTGACGGACTCAGGTGCGATGCTTAGTTTAAATATTCCAACGCGGCATATCTATTCAGTGTAGGAATACTTGAGTGCGTGCTATTACTTATGTCAGTGTAGAGCAGAGGTCTCGACTTCTCAGTTCCCTTATCCATTCGAATTTTTTCTTCGACCTTGTCTTGAGCAACTATGGGGTCCTCTTCCACAATTCTTACAAACCTGACTCTGCAATACCGCGCTACGTGTCCTGGCTTGTTACATTTGAAACATATTGGTGTCCCGTCTTCTGTCCTATTCTTGTTTGAAGCTGGACTCTTATTGTATATTTTTCTCGGGTAGACCGGTTTTGGCTCAGGATTGGGAGAGTAAGGTCGTCTAGGGTCAGAGACCTGGGGCAGAGGCTTGTTCTGGTAGTACTTCGGAGCGGGGGCCTGGGGCTTGGAGGTGTTCTGGTATGGTCTTCTGAACGACGGAGCGTTCTTCCATTGCTCTTGATAATAGGGACGAGGAGAGCGTGGTCCATTATATAGAGCTTTTGATTTTTCTACACGTTATTGATAATTATTTTCACACAAATTCATTTTTACACAATTCTACAAGTTCGTTGGTATGTTTAGGAGGGTTTAGGCAGAGGGCGAAAGAATATTCTTTCTTTAACCCTCCAATTGTTGTGTTATGCCCGTTGCTTTGTCAATAATCCACTCTGAGTCGTCGGAGCTCCCTTGGTACCGGTTTTATTTATAACCAGTGCCGGAACATAAGGAGAACACCACACACAGCCAGACGCGAAGATACTCCCCGCTCGCAGCCAAAACCGAAACCAAACCGCCGGGTTCCAGTCTCGGCCGGTTCCCGCCGCCACACTGGCGCCGCCAGGCGCGAAGTGGCGTGAGGATTCTCGCATGAACCCTCAACATCTCCCCCAAAAAGTTTAGAGGAGGTTAGCGCTGGACACGCTTGTATCTTCTCCCATACCGCGACACTTTCCCAGGTGAGGGAGACAGCTGCTTCATCTCTGGAGCGATTGCTGGCAGCTGTTGTTGCTCCTCTGCAGGCAGTTCATTTCCCGGAGTTTCCTCCGTTTCAGCAGGGAATTCACTGTCAGGAGATGTCTCACTGGGGTCGACCTGTTGTTGGAAAGAAGCCAGAAGAAGAGAGTTCCGCCTGTAGGTCCCTACAGGAGTTTCCACGATGTATGAGCGGGGCGCTGAAGCCTTCTCGAGGACACTTCCCCACGCTCGTAGATCCTTCACCCAAACTTTCTCTCCTGCAATTAGTTCAGCCTTTTTCGTGGCCGCATGGCGTCTGTCAAAAGCCGTTTTCTGCGCCATCTTCCGCTGCTCCTCTTCCCCCCGGGTTTGGATTGATCCACTGTTTTAGGGGTTAGTGATGATGAAGTGCAGGGAACCATAGTGCGAATTTTCCGTCCAAATAGAAGTTTCGCAGGGGAGAGTCCGTTTGCCAGGGGTGTTGCCCGATACTCCATGAGTGCTAGGACCGGATCTTTATTCTTTTTCATCAGGCTTTTCACAATTTTAACAGCAGCCTCTGCTTGACCATTTGATTGTGGATGCTTTGGGCTGAAAGTGATGTGTCGAAACCCAACTTCAGAGGCAAACTTCGTAAAAGCTGATGTTGTTGATGGGCGAAATTGTGGTCCGTTATCAATCATTACAATGTCAGGGATGCCATGACGAGCAAAGATGGCTTTGCAGTGATCTACCACAGCTTCCGACGAAAGTTTAGTAAGTCGTTCGACCTCGATAAATCGAGAAAAGTAGTCTACGACGACTAAATACTCACTTCCATCGTAATGGAAGAGATCCATCCCGACTTTTTGCCACGGTCTTTCCGGAAAGTCTTTGGGGATGAGTGGTTCGTGCTTTAGAGGTTGATTCTCGATGCATTTCTCACAGGTTTTTACCATATCCCGGATTTCTTGACCTATTCCTAGCCACCAAACATGATCCTTTGCTCTTGCTCGACATTTTGTTATTCCTTGATGACCTGCGTGGATGCGGTCCAAAACATCTTTTCGCATGTTAGAGGGGATGATCACTCGCAGTCCTCTCATTAGTAAGCCGTTCTCTTCCCCTATCTCGTCGCGAACATCGTAGAACGAGCGTTCTAAGGGAGAGAGCTGACATTTGGCGGGCCAACCGTTTTCGGAATAAAATGCCACATTTTGAAGGGTAGGCTCCAGCTTCTGGTTGAGGGTTATTTTGGCAAGTCAGTCGTCTGTCGTGGATTGATGCAGGACGATGCTACGCACAAAATATTCAACTTCTTCCTGGAGCTCTTCATCTTCGGGAAGATGACCTGGAAGTGGTTGTCTTGAAAGGGCATCAGCGGTGATTAGGTCCTTCCCCGGTGTATGAAAGATACGAAACGAGAACTGAAGCATCCTCATACGGTACCGTTGAAGCCTTGGCGTTAGATCGTTCAGATCTTTAGTGGTGAAGATGGAGACTAAAGGTTTGTGATCTGTTTCGATGAGGAAGGTTTTTCCAACCACAAAGTCCTTGAAGCGCTCACACGCCCATGTGATTGCAAGGACTTCCTTCTCTATTTGAGCATATCCCTGTTCCGTCTTTGTCAGCGTCCGTGATGCAAAGGCCACTGACGCCACTCGTTGGCTTCATGCTCTTGCTTGAGGACAGCTCCCAGGCCATACGATGATGCATCAGCTGAGACCATGGTCTTCTTAGAGATGTCAAAGCTTGCCAGAACTCGGTCACTGGCCAGAACCTCTTTGACTTTCTCGAATGCTTTTTTCTGTGGTGATCCCCAGATGAAACTCACATCTTTCTTTCTTAGGTCGTTTAGTGGCTTTGTGATTTCCGCTAGGTTTGGAACAAAGCGGCCTAAGAAATTGACCATGCCCATAAAACGTTGCACCCCGTGCACGTCAGTTGGCGGTTTCATCTCGGCGATGGCTTTGACTTTCTTTTCGTCCGCCTTGATACCGTGTTCGCGATGTAATGTCCCAGGAATGTGACGTTGCTTACCCCGAACTGGCACTTTTCTTTGTTAAGCGTGTTCCTGAGTTCTTTAGGCGTCTCAAAACTTCGCGTAGTGTCTCGTCATGCTCTTCTTTTCTTTTTGCGAAAATGAGGATGTCATCCATGTGACAGATTACCCCATTGACTCCGCGTAGGATAGCAGACATGCGTTTCTGGAAGTGTTCTGGAGCGCTAGAGATCCCAAAGGGAAGCCTTTTGAATTTATATCTGCCAAAGGGCGTAATGAAAGTCGTCAGCGTTTGGCTTTCTTCAGAGAGTTTGATCTGCCAAATCCGCTGTTAGCATCCAGCCTGGAAAAGATTTTGGCCCCGTTGAGTTGAGCTAGTTCATGTTCAAGGAAAGGAAGTGGGTGAAGCTCACGTTCCACACTCAGGTTAAGCCGGGACAAGTCTACACAGATCCTGATTTTCCCGTTTGGCTTTCCAGCTAGGACGATCGGTGCGCACCACTCCGTTGGCTCATCAACTGGTTCGATGACTTCTTGAGCCACCATGGCATCCAGTTGCTCTTTTAACTTCGGCATGAGCGTTAGAGGTACTCGTCTTGGGACTGGTATGGAGAAGGGCTTGGCACCTTCCTTCAACTTGATGTGATAGGGCTGTTCAAGAAGCCCCAGTCCTTCAAATAGCTTAGGGAACTCTCGTTCAGGATTGACATCCGTTGTTCCGTTGATGACAAGATCAATTCGTTTGACGAGTTGGATATCTTCACAGGCTCCGACACCCAGCAGAGGTTGCTCCAAATGGTGGACCACGTATACGGTTTCCTTCATTTCACGTGTGTTAGCTCGGAGCTTCGCCACGAAGGTCCCAGCATTCTCCAATCTTTGGTTAGAGGCCGCCATCAGTTGACCGTCGGTAGGCGTCAGTTGGACGTTGCTGAAATATCGCTTGTACAGGGAAAATGGTATCAGTGTCACATCCGAGCCCGGATCCAACTTGAAGTGGATTGCAGTGCCGTTGACTCTTACTGTTGACTTCCACCTGCTCTTTCTGCTTCCCAGCGAAGGCTCGCGGACAGAATATACAAATGAGACCTTCTCCCGCGCTGAGGTTTTCTCCGAGGATATGGCGTTCACCTCATTGTTTTTTCTTCGACAGAGATTAGTGTAATGGCCCTTTTTCCCGCACTTTCCACAGACTTTGTCTTTAGCGGGGCACTTATCTCTGTAACGATAATGATGTTTGGTAGTCCCACAGTTAAAGCAAGTTGGGAATTTTTTTCCTTCGTCTGTTTCCTTGGCACTGTCTGTTTGTCTAGACGTTGATCTGCCATTGTCCTTGCCATGACCAAGATACCTTAGGCTTCTGCTTGGCCACTTTCCGCGTTGTGTCGACCTGCGATGTGGAAGGGTTAAGATCCTGTTGTTCACGCATCACAGCTTCCCACTGACGGGCGATCTCGACTGCTTTGGCCAAGGTCAGGTTTTCGTTTAGCATCAGTTTCTCCGACAACTTCCTATCTTTTACTCCAAGCACTAAACGATCACGAATAAACTCCTCGCGCAGATTAGCGTATTCGCAGTGCTCAGATATTCTGTGCAAGACTGTTACAAATTCCTCAAGGGTTTCTTCCGGCCGTTGACTCCTTAATCCGAACAAAGCCCGCTCATACACCACGTTGCGTTTGCCAATAAAGTGGTTGTCGAACGCTTCAATGACTTTGTCGAGGTTCTTTGCGTCATCTGCTGAGAGATTGAACGCAAAGAGGATTTCCTCAGCCCTCTCCCCCATAAGATATATCAATGCTGTGATCTGATATTCTTGTTCCTTGGCGTTCAAGTTGGAGAGATGTCTGTATCGAGAAAATAGCTGTTTCCAGCTTGGTCAATTTTGGCGTCGAAACTGAAGTTAGGAGGCGGAAGGAAGGAAATTGATTCCATGTCAGGTTTGATTGTACAAGAGTGGAATTAATTAAAAAGGCACTTACTTGGGCTCTTCACGATCCCGCCGCTGCCACCATGTTGTGTTGTGCCCGTTGCTTTGTCAATAATCCACTCTGAGTCGTCGGAGCTCCCTTGGTACCGGTTTTATTTATAACCAGTGCCGGAACATAAGGAGAACACCACACACAGCCAGACGCGGAGATACTCCCCGCTCGCAGCCAAAACCGAAACAAAACCGCCGGGTTCCAGTCTCGGCCGGTTCCGTCGCCACACTGGCGCCGCCTGGCGCGAAGTGGCGTGAGGATTCTTGCCTGAACCCTCAACACCAATAACTCAATTTATTTTAGCTTCTTCTTCTTGGGGGTCGACCTTGTTGTACAGTGCAAGGATATCCTCTGCAAACCTGATTGCAGGTTCATTCCACTGTTGCATCCTGTTTAGTCTCATCTTCATTTCTTCTTTGTTGGCGTCTGAGGCAAAATCCTCAATTAGGCGGCTCTTGAAATTTTCCCAGCTGGTGAAACTTATCTTGTGTAGGTTCAGCCAGGTTTTGGCGCTACCAATCATATTCATGGCAGCATAACGAGAGATAATGTAGTCTGCCCAATGGTACAGGAAGCCAATTTCTTCAAGAGATTCAATCTATGGGCGAGGGTCTTTTGCTCCATCATACTTGGGGATGTCTATGTTGGGATTCAAGACAACTGGGTCGGCACTTGCATCTCGACCAATTGTTGCACCAGGTTGCGGCTTGGCAGACTCTTCAATCTTGATACTCCCCTGTGCTGGGTCTTGCATCTTACCAGAGCGTGTCTCACCCATCCTATTTATATAAGGGAATAATGAGATAACTCTACTTTAAGTAGCCTCCAGAATAATTTATTTATTTCTCACATCAAAGAGAACAGTGAAGTTACACAGTTTACCAAAATACAAATGGTGATTTTATAATACATAAATCTGTTTATAATATACTAGACGAATGACCCGGGCAACGCCCGGGTTTACCCGATTAAATGTTCTATTCAAACACTATACAAAACTGTGCGCGCGCACAGGGAAGTCACGTGCTCGCCGGCAGCCAACGGTCGGTGGGAACTTGGACTGTTTAACTGATTACATTTTCTCGACGGGGGGGGGGGGGGGGGGGGGGGGGGGGGGGGGAAGGGGGCAGGGAAGTCACGTGCTCGCCGGCAGCCAACGGGCGCGCGCCGCCGTAAGATCGCCCGCGTTCTAGAGGGCGCTGCTCGTGAGCTAAGTAGAATAATTTGAATATATAGTTTTAATAATTGATTTATATATTTTTTAAAATAGCCTATCGTCATCCCCGTTATTTTTTACCTATGTATGGAAATTTTGGTTTGAATTAGTGAACTACTGCGAATTTGTATACCGGGCATACAGACCAACAAACATACAAACATTCATTTATATATATATAGATATATATTTTTATCTTTTATTTTTTCTTTCGTTTTTTCATATATATATATATACAAGGTATGTACCATAAGTTCCCGGACTGGGTCCATAAAAAAAAGGTAAGATATTTTTTAAAAATTATTGAAACTTTTCAAAGTAATCCCCCCTTGCTTCAATGCACCAGCGCCATCGTTTCTCCCAATTGTTGAAACAGTTTTTATAGGCCTCTTTTGGAATGCTCTTCAATGCCAACAGCGACTTTTCTATTATGTCATCCCTGGTGTCAAAATGTCTTCCTTTTAGAACTGATTTAAGTTTGGGGAACAGGAAAAAGTCATTTGGTGCGATGTCTGGGGAATAGTGTGGTTGAGGTAGGATTTGTGTGTGTCCTGTTTTTCGGCAAAAAAACTCGTCACCAAGTGCGCTGTGTGAGGGCGGGCTTTGCTATGGTGTAGGATCCAGTCACCATTAGTCCATTTTTCTGGCCTTTTTTTTTTTGAATCGCTTCCCTTAGACGGCGAAGAATGCCCAAATACATTTCCATAATAACTGTTTGGCCTGTAGGAAGATACTCGTGATGAACAATGCCCTTGTTATCCAAAAAAGCGACCAGCAACACCTTGTTTCTGGATTTCAATATCCTGCATTTTTTGGGTCTAGGCTCACCCTGACCTCTCCACTCGGCCCTGGATTTGGCCGACTAGACCCATATCTCGTCGCCTGTGATTATCTTGTCTTTCCATTCCGGATCCGTTATTGTCATTTACAACATGTCCTCACAGGTTGCAAGCCGACACAGTTTTTGCTCATTAGTGGGGAATCTTAGGATGAATTTTGCAGGAGTCTTTTTGAGCTTCAAATCTTCGGTTAAGATCCTTCCAATCGTTGTTTTAGAGATGCCTGTGTCTTGCTCTAGCTCCAGCAAAGTGGTTCGAGGATTTTCTTTTATCAAATCGGTGATTTTTTGCGCATTTTCATCAGTCCTTTGAAATTTTTGGCGTTCTTGACGAGGATCATCTTCAATGGGAATTCTGCCAGCTTTAAATCTAGAATGCCATTCAAAAACAGTTGTTCTTTTTGGGGCGTCATTGAGGAATGCTTTATTAAGCATTTCAAAAGTTTCGGTTGCTGATATTTGAAATTTCACACAAAATTCTATGCAAATCCACTGCTTCAAATTTTTTTTTCCATCGTAAAATCGCCGCAGCGCTAGGTGTAACCTTTAAATAAATTAGAATGACCTTGGCGCGCGCGCACGTACCGCCTCGATATTGGTACCACCGTGTTGCCAGATATTTTTTTCTATAATAAACTGTCAAATTTATTTACATTTTTCATTTATTTATTTTTTTATGGACCCAGTCCGGGAACTTATGGGACATACCTTGTATATTCTGTTTAATAAAATAAATAAATATAAAATACTAGCGGATGTACCCGGCTTCGCCCGGGTTTTACCCGAGTAAAGGTTTGTCTAACGAATCTCTCGATAAAGTGAACATTTTTTCCCGGTACCTTGAAAATACTCGATAAGTTGAATAAAATCAATATTAATTGGTTCCCTCGGTAATTGGAAGTTAAAGGAATAGTATCTTGCCTTGGAATTGTATCATTATTCTTGTATGGATGTACCCGGCTTCGCCCGGGTTTTACCCGAGTAAAGGTTTGTCTAACGAATCTCTCGATAAAGTGAACATTTTTCCCGGTTCCTTGAAAAATACTCGATAAGTTGAATAAAATCAATATTAGTTGGTTCCCTCGGTAATTGGAAGTTAAAGGAATAGTATCTTGCCTTGGAAATGTATCATTATTCTTGTCTCAAATAAATTGCCGTGTCATCCTGAATTTTGTCTTTCCTAATTTTCTACATTACAAAATCATCGTATCATCATGAATATATTTAGAGCAGATTGTTGAATTATAACAGATAAATTAGAATATTTGTCTTGATTATTTTTATGCGAAAAGTTATTTCAAAAATTTTATTTGCTAGAAACCTTCCCAGTACTATACTAAATAACTTCCCAAAGTTTCATGGCGTTCCAATGAGTGGTTTGGTCAGGTATAAAGGACACACACACACATACATTCATTTTTATATATATAGATAAATTTGAATTTAAAATATATCAAAAATAATATTACAAATTAAAATAAAATAGGTGCATTAGCCATAATGCAGCAATATATATTTTTATTTATCTTAAGTACACCTGTAGAAATGTTTGATGGCTATCAAGGTGGGATTAGGCCTGCATACATCATAAGTACAGCACATAACCTACTCGTAGAAAGAAATTTCCAATTTTGTTCTTACAAGGTGCAAGTGTTCTGTGGGATTTGACTTTTGTAACAATCAATGTTAATAGTGGCACTTTATGATTTTATAAATATTTCTTAATACAGGCTTTGAATCCATCCCATGGTTGCGGAAATGATAGCCAATCCATCAGAGCAACAGCATGATGAATAAAACAAAGAACACAGTTAAAGAAAGAAGCAACGAGTTACTTTGCTGGAGTATTTGAACCAAGACAATTATTGCTGGAACTATATATATATGATCAATCGACTATATAGTTTTAATGAAATTTACCGCGCTGAATTCTATCCAAACAGCAAAATTCACATATTATAAATTCTGTTAAACGCCATTTTTGTTTTACATCAACCTTACACAACCGTCAGAACTGTTCCATCAAGATATTTTATTAATAAACAATTTATTCTACACTCATGGACAAAACTAAAGGAAGTTGTACATTTCAGCATATACAGGGTGATCCAAAAGTCCCGCACTATTTTAAAAATTAATAACTCCGCGAATATTTGCGCTAGAGCAATGCGGCAAACACCATTGTGTTCAGGATGCAATGGGATTTTTTATGGCAAATAATGGAAAATTCGAAATTGATTTTAGTTACAATTTTATTCGCCAGATGGCGCTCTACCAGAATCAGAGATTCAGCGGCCAAATTGTTTGATAAATTGAAAAATATAACTGATCGACACGTATTTTTCCTTTTTGAATACCAGGAAAGAACCCTAATAATATCAAATAACAAATTAATAAAACACCACTTCGCCAAAAGTATGAAGAATTGGTTAACGATTTTCAAATACAATCAGAGATATGTAAAATAGGTAAATGCGAATTAAAACGTGTAGCAAAAAGAAAATTGATATTTTAGATACGGTTTGTTTCCAAAGATAATAAATTTCTAATATTTTAAATTCAATTTTCACTCAGTATCGATTATATTTATTTTAATTCATTTGAAAAATATGTATCTATCTCTGATAATTTATTTTAATCTGGAATGCCGTTGTTGTTGTCGTGTCCAATAAAGAGCCTCAGATGTATCCATGCATCTCTCCATCACATCAGCAGCAATGTCCACTATCTTGGGTGTGTAAAGCTGTTGCTCTGGGTCTATGTCAAATTTCTGCAAGGCTGCGGCCATTGCTGGCTATGAGAATATGTAGGTAGGTGTAAGTTCCACACCAGGACAATTGTTGCATGTTCTATATGTTCTTGTGCCATCTGTATGTATTGTCATTCCTTTATAGTGTTTTGTTCTAAGTCTTGTTATAGGTTTTGTAATTTTTCTCTCAGATTTAATTCGCATTTTGATCTTTTTTTTTCTTATTTTTTTTTGTTTAATTATCTTGTATTCTGACAAAGAATCAGCGTCAAATAATGACATCTGTTCTTTCCTTTGGCTCACCATTCTGGCTTCCTTTGCCAATTCAAATGCCATTTCATTACCCCCGATCCCAGCATGGGCAGGGATCCAATGTAGAATGCAGTTTTTCTCCAATGGTTCCAGTTGGGTAAGTAACGAGTGTATTTTCTGTGTGATTTTAGTATTGCCCTTCTGAATTGCTTCTAGAGCGGATATGGAGTCGCTGTATATTAAAATTCCTTCTGCTTGATGCAGAGATGGTTGGTTAAGGCATACATCAAGGGCTTTCCAGATAGCTGTCAGTTCACAAGTGAAGTTTGACGAAATCTGTCCTGCTCCTTCATTGATTTTGATGTTTGTTCCATCTTGCAGTATTATGTTAATTCCGGCCCCTCCATTACTCAGGGTAAGGTCTGAAGATCCATCTGTTTAAGCTGTTAAAGGGTGTGGCCTAGCATTTTTAATCAATAATTTGTACTATGAGGACATAGCCGTTAATATTCCAAACACATTAGACCTCGAAGTCCAAGGTATCAAAGTCTACCTCAATCAAAACAAAGCCATCAACATATACAATATGTATGACCCTCCAAACAATACATTTATTGACGATGGAACAATGGCCCAATTTCTTACAGACAACACTATTATTTTAGGTGACCTTAATGCCAAACAACAACTATGGGGATGTTCTACGCCAAACCCAAGAGGCAAAATACTATCAAACATATTTGACGACAATGCCTTCATGTGCTTAAATGATGGGAATCCTACCCATCATTCCTACAAGCTATAATACTGCACATGCCCTTGATATAAGTTTTTACTATCCTGACATTTTCCACAAATTCAAATAGCAAATATTAAAAGGTTTTGGAAGTTATCATTTGCCTAATTTGATAGGAATTATCACCAAGACCAAAACTAGCTCAATTAAGAAAAATTATGGAACTTCAAAATGGCTAATATGATATCTTTCGAAAACACCATTATTAAAGCAGCCAAGGTTTCAATACCAAGAGGTTATATTAAGAAATGGATTCCAAATTATACACACCAGGCAAAAAATATTCAAACACTTATAACTAAAAGAAATGAACTACAAAAAAGTGCACCCAAAACCAAACAAATTGTAGAACTGAACTGAACATTGTGATTGCAAAAATAAAAAGATTATATGTAAATGTGAAAAGGGAAAAATGGAAACAAACTTGCGAAAACCTGAACCCAAGAAACCCAAATACAGAACTTTGGAATTTGGCAAAACAAATTGACAGAGTCCAGCCACAAACTGAAAAGACAAATATGATTAAGAATACAGATGGTACACCAGCATCTAATGACAAAATTGCTGCCAATCTTTTAGGTAATTCATATCAAATAAGTAGTAAAATCAAGGTTGAAAAAAGGCCCGAAAGATTATTCATGACTGTAAAAATGTCACCAGCACTCATAATATTTTCCATGAAAAAAATCAATATGAAAGAGCTAGCTTATGCATTAGAAAACACTGACCTAAACAAGACTCCTTGGCCAGATGGAATCCATGGCCGAATGATATCAGACTTGGGCAAAATTGGCAAAGAAAGACTTATTAATATTTTCAATAACTCCTGGAAAACTGGAAAATTGCCTCAAGACTGTAAAAATGCAACAATAATTCCCATTAAAAAACTTGACAAAACTGCTGATTACCCAAAAAACTACCGACCTATCTTCCTCACAAATATTTGCTGCATATTAATGAAAAAAATTACACTCAGACGACTCACCTACCACCCCGACACAAGAGATCTCTTACCAGAAGAACAATATGGATTTAGGAAATGACATGGGACAATAGACCAACTCTTATTTTTCACACAAAAGGTAAAAGATGGACAAAACAAAAAGCCAACTAACCACACGATAGCTGCTTTTTAGACCTTACACAAGCTTTTGATAAGGTATGGAAAAACAAGTTAATTACAAAATTATACAAACATTTTAAAATTGACGGAAAAGCTATCACTTGGATAAATGATTCCCTTAAAAAATATATACATCAGGGTCAAATATAATGGCACTCTATCTAAAACCTTCAAATTTTACCAAGGATTACCACAAGGATCAGTCCTTAGCCCAACTCTCTTCACCCTATTTATTGCAGGCATAGAATAAACT
Organism: Cordylochernes scorpioides; assembly: GCA_030710605.1. Lineage (NCBI taxonomy): Eukaryota > Metazoa > Arthropoda > Arachnida > Pseudoscorpiones > Chernetidae > Cordylochernes > Cordylochernes scorpioides. The sequence goes on from CP092886.1 coordinate 147,059,342, forward strand.
TTTTCACATAAAACCAATATTGGACTTTTCGCTGATGACATTATTCTATGGAGCAGCAACACTAACTGGAAAAAAGCTGAAAGAGATTTGAACAAGACTCTTCTCCACCTAGAAATATTTTATAATGAACATAAATTAGAATTTAACCCTCAAAAATCTGAAACCTGTCTTTTTACTACCGATAAGAAACTATACAAAATAAGACCATATATTATTCTGAAAGAACAACAATTGCAATATAATAAACATCCTAAATATCTCGGCTACACCCTGGATCCAGAAATTAACTCCAGTAAACATATTGAAGGAGTTGTTAGAAAAGGAAGAGACCGACTAAAAATCTTGAAATATATTTCAGGAAGAGTGGGGAGCTTAAGCAACAACACTAAAATTAACTTACACATCTCTAATGAGACCTATCTTGGAATATGGATATCAAATCTATGGTACAGCATCTGAAACAAATCTAAAAGCGCTGGAAAGGATACAACTAAATGCAGCTAGAATTATTACAGGTCTTCGAAATACCTGCCCTAATAATATTGTACTTTACGAGGCAGACATTATGCCCTTAAAGGATATAATAAGCTACAATCTGCCAAAATATATCAACAAAATCAAGAGTTATGAAAACAAACACAGAACTTTCAATTACATACTTAATTGGGAACCCAATAAAAGACTCAAAAAAGAAGGCCCTCTCCACCTGGCCAAAAGAAATTGATTTTTAAAATATAAAGTGGAAAAATATTATTTAGCTGAAAAAATATCTCCATACGAACCACTAACAAAATGTTATTTTTAATGCCACTTTAAACGAACCCACCAACAAACAATACCAAAATCCAGAATACTTAAAATAATTATCATTAGAAATAATTAATAAAATTCCTAAAAATGCAATAACTATCTATACCGATGGTAGCAGAGACGAGTTGGGACACACTGGCAGTGGCTCTCTCATTAAAACCACAAATGGCATTGAGAAAATAAACAGAAGAAACCCAGAATTTTGCTCAGTCTTCAGATCAGAACTTATAGCCATCTATGAAGTCTTAAAATCCATCAGAAACACTAAACATCACGATATATGGATTCTTACTGATAGTAGAAGTGCCATACAACACTTGAGTCACACAGGGGAACTTAGAGACGAAGTAAGCAAGAACATAATTGGTTATATCCCAAAAACTCTCAATACCTCAAAAATTCACCTTCAATGGATACCCTTACATGTTAGCATTGAAGGCAATGAAGCTGCTGATTCGCTAGCGAAAAAAGGCACAAAAGAACCCTTGCTACAGAAAAATAAACTTACTTTTAAAGAAATAGAAACAGTAGCCAAAATAAACGAGAACTGGAGGATCCCACCTAAGCACGGTTGGTACACCCTAGAAGCAGATGGCCACCCAGACCTTTCGGTCCACTAGCCGGCATGCGAAGCATGCCCTTCGCTGCTATTCTGTTCAACTCATAAGCCAAGTAACGGTATCCAAGCTAGTGCTTGGACATTGTACCTGGAAACACCACCTCCCAGATAACGTGTCTGGAAGGATTTCTATACCGGTGGCCTTTAATCACAGCAAAATAGGAAACTATCTACTGTGTCCAGCAGGGACCGCGGGGAGGCGGCCCCCGGTCGACTCTGTTCACTCAAAGCTTAGGAAAAGCTCAGCTGCCACGTCGTGGGCTTTCCCAAGAAGCTTGCTGTGATTTCTCAGCAGCTTACTCTCGATCGCGCCCCTCGCCCTCCTTCTCTCTTCCTGCACACCCACTACCCTTGGACAATACAAGACGTAGTGGCGTGCATTCACATCCCTTTCTCCATAGACGCAATCAGGGTTTCTCTTAATTTTAAATCTGTGGAGACTTGGGGAAGAGCCCATGTCCCGAACTGTCCTAATGAGTTTGTGGGACATTACCTTACAGAGGTACTTGGGTGTTGTTACCCCATTGAATACCTCTCTCCCCTTCACACTGATCCTGGACTCTTCATATGTCATGGACGTGCCCCCTGATCCTCCTATACACTTCTTTCTTGGTCACTGGGGTCCTCACTAATTTACCTCTAAAGCATCCTGACTTAGCGAGCCTATCTGCGAACTCATTACCTCCGATGAGGCTGTGTCTCCTAAACCAAGGGAGCTCCGGAGCCCGCGCCATCATCTCCAGCTCCTGGATTATTTGATGCGCGAGTTGCCCTTTCTCCATATTGATGGCGACGAGAGCCGACATACAATCTGAATAGACGCGGCCCGGGCTGAAGTTCTTCTCGGCACACACTCTGAGGGCTACCCTGATCGCAACCAGCTCGGCTGAAAAGACCAATTCGTCCACTCTGAGTGTTAAACTTTCTTGGAAGATCAGCTCTCCATTAGTGTATATCACTACCCCAGCTCCAGTATTGGTTCCAGACTTACTACCATCAGTGAAAACCTCCGTGCCAATCCCTGTCGGTCCTCTAGGAATCCAATTCCACTTTGGCAACCACTGCGGAGGTTTCCTCGGGTCCCTATTCGATTCCAGGGCCCCCGCTTCAAGTCCCAGGGCATCTTCCCTGTTCTCCCAGATCTTCTGTCTGATGGTCTCCTCCTCTAGTTTCAATCCCAGGGGAATAAGCCCAGCGAGGACCATAAAGGCCTCACTGCTGGTAGTGCGATATCCCCCTGTGATTCTGAGTGCCGCTGTCCTCTGCACTCTCTCTAGAGTTGTTGCCACCTTCTGATCCCTGTTTCGGCGCCACCAAGCCCCGGATGCATATAGCAAGATTGGCTCGACACAGGAGAGGCAGAGGTTCCTAAAAATAGTACCCTCCTTCTCCCCCCCCTGGTGAGAGCCAACCAGGACAGGCTTGCACAACGCCTCCCTGCCTCTCGCCACCATTTCCTCCGCCTGGTATTGCCAACCTATCTTGTCATCAATGACCACCCCCTGGATGGTCATCCTATTGACCAACGCTACCCTCCGTCCTTCCATCTGGATAGCCGGCTTGTGTTCCCATTTGATCCCTTTCCTTTTAGTTCTTATGTCCCTAGGCTTAAAGCTGAGGGCTTTAGTTTTGGAGACATTGAACTTAAGGCCAGAGTCATGGGCCCAGATCGAGAGAATTTGGAGAAGGGTTTCAACCCACTTCTCAGCCTTCGCTCTCGAAGCAGCCTCAATGATGAGGAACTGGTCGTCAGCATAGAGAACCAGCCTGGCTCCCTCATGGAGCTCCTCCTGGAAAACGGTGTTTACCAGGATATTCCACAGAATAGGTCCGCAGCAAGAGCCCTGGGGGGAACCCCTAGCACAGTTTCTTTCCAACTTACGCTCACCAAAACTGAGACTAATCCGTCTATCCCTCAGGAAGTCACGAACCGAGTTTCACAAATTATCAGGACAACCCATGTTCATCAAATTTCTCATCAGCTTGTTCCAGCTCATGGAGTTGAACGCGCCATCAATGTCCAGGGCCACGAAAAGAACCCAAGCACCCTTATTTAAGCCCATCTCAACCCCCTCTAACACCTCGTTCAGAGCTGTGGTTGTAGACTTCCCTTCCCTTAAACCATGTTGGAAAGAGGAAAGGAGCTCATTACTCTCTAGCCAGTGCTTCAGTCACTGAGCTAGTAGGCTATCCAGGACCATACCTAGATACACTAGTAAAGAAAGCGGACGATAATCATTAGGAGAATTACCCATTCTAACAGACTTTTCGAGAAGCACTACTCGGGCAACCTTCCATTCCTCAGGAAATGTACCAGTGTCCAGGCACTTATTGAATAACCTGGAAAGAAGCGATGGGTGCATCCTTACCAGGGCTTTCACGACCGTGTTATCGATCCCTTCGGGACCAGGAGATTTCCTTTTCCCGAACTTGAAAGCCGTCAGTTTCACCTCATTCTCAGAAAAGGGCGGATCCACCAAACCACAAGTGGTCAGAGAGATCTCGTCCTCTGGTTCCTCGTTTCCGAAGAGCCGATCCAAGTTGTTTTTATTTTGTCTTCTGTTTTCGAGCGAGTAGGTCTAGAACACATTCTCTCTGAATTTTCTCATTGTTGGTGGATGGTATCAATACATGCACAGTCTGCACTATTAAAAAAATATAATATGCATTATATACACTATGTACAATGAATATGGCGCCTCTTCCAGCGCTGCAGAGTTTGGTGGAGAATCGCCAGTGGGTCTCCAGCGACACCACGTATTTTTCGATCTACGATGAATACGTAGATCGCGTACTTCGCCGCTGAGGAGATGGTGATGGCGTGGTCCTCGAGACCAACTGGAAAGATCCAGGACTGCAGTATCACACCTAGGTATTATGGATTTCTAATTTTATCAATTGTTTGTTTGTTTATGCTTATTTTGTGGTTATATTTATGCCTTTTCCCCTGTGATTGGAGAAGACGCATAGGTTTGGTTTTATTGGGTTTATGGTCATTTGGCGTTCCATTGCCCACTTCTCCAGTCCTCTCATTGATGTGTTCAGTATTTTTTACGATTTTTCTATGCTGCTACTTGTGTGCCATATGGCTATATCATCTGCATAACAGGCAACCTTTGTGTCTTCAGTGAGGTAAGGATGGATGTCGTTAATATATAGCAGATAAAGTAGAGGACTGAGCACCGATCCCTGAGTTACACCAGCCCATGTTCTTCCTTCCTTGGAAAATTCTCCATTGACCCGAACCTTTAACCTTCTTCCCCTTAAGAAGTCTGCAATCCAGATTAAGGTTTTTCCTCTTACTCCGATGTTTATGTTATTATTGTTAGTGAGCCATACTATGAGCCTAGAGTGGATAATTCGTTCTGGAATTTTACAAAGTTTGCTGGTGAGAGCAATTGGCCGATAGTTCTTGTATTCCTTGGCATCTTTGTTTGGCTTCAGTATTGGCACTATAATTGATATCTTTCAATTCTTTGGTAGTTTACCAGTTTGCCATGAAATGTTCAGTATTCGTAGGAGTTGATTATTAGCTTTGTCTTCAAAGTGTTTAATCATTTGACCAAAGATTAGATTATCTCTTGGTGACCTCTTGGATTTTTTTATTGATGAGTTTAGCTCATTCAGTGTGAAGTCTCTCGAGAAAATATCTTGTTGATGGAAGTTTCGTGCTTGTTTAACTAACTGGTTTATATTATTTTTAGAATTCTGTCTTCATTCGTGTAGTTGAGTCTGGGAGTGCTTGAATGATATTCAGCAATTATGTCAGCCATCTGTTTGTTCTCGTTTTCTCGCTGTTCTATTCATATCGGTTAGAGTATTGGAGGATTGGTGTTGGTTTTGATTGTTCTCTAACACTCTAATCATATTCCAGTGTTGGCTGTCCTTTCTTGGATCCATTTTTTCGCAGAATTCTGCCATTTTTCTTGTTTGCATATCCATATTTCTTGTTCTATTTTATGACTAATTTCAATGAGTTCCTTTCTGTTTTCTTCTGTTTTATTTTTTCAAGAAGTTCAATGATATTGTCTCTCTCTCTGAAATCATTGCCCCGATGTTGTGGTCCTTCCAGTAAGGTATCCACAGGTCTTTACGTCTACCTCTAGGTATCGATGCTTCTGCAGCTTTTTAAATGTTCGAATGAATTTTTCCAAGTTTTGTCAAGCGTTCTGTAATTCAATTTTTCGTTGCACAGTTCTTCAAAATATTCTGTGAATTTTTTTCAAGTCGGCTTTCCTAAAGTTCCATGTTATTTTATTCTAATGGACATTCTCAATTTTGAACTTTATGGTTGTGTTAAAATTGGTCTGTGGTCACTGATTGCACCTCTCAGGATTTTCCATTGTGTTTTGGGTGCGATGTTGTAATTTATCGCTCTGATATCTATTGCGGATTCTGTGCCTGTTGACTTAGATAGATAGGTGTTCTCTCCGTTATTTAACGGTGCAAGGTCGAGGTCGGTTAGCATGTCCTCAACCTGCTGACTTTTGTTATCCTGGACAGGTGATCCCCAAATTGAACTTTTGGCGTTAAATTCGCCGAGTATGATTGTGATATCCGAAGACGCTTCACTTAATGTCTCTATTGTGTGTACCCATACAAAATTCAAAGATTTCACGAGCTGAAAGTTGGCGATTTTGAGATGCGTCAAGAATTCGCTGCATGGGTTTTCCGGCAAATTGATATTGATGAAAACTGGCTGTCGAATGATCTGTGGACAGATGACGCTCACTTTTCTCTAAACGGAGAATTTAACATTCAAAACAGCCGCATTTGGGCAACAGAAAACCCTAGGATTTTTACAGAAATGCCACTTTACCAGCCTAGAGTTACAGTTTTGTGTGGGTTCACTTCTTTTATTATTGGGCCATTTTTCTTTGAAAAATCAATGGAAGAACTTTTAAAACCGTTTTTGTAACTGGTGAACGTTATGAGAAAAGGGTATTCCCATATTGCAGGGCAAAAGCACTAAGCGAAATAACATTCATGAAAGATGGAGGACCTCCTCATATCTCCCGAGGTGCCAAACAATTGCTGAAGGATACGTTCGGTGAAAATCGTGTGATAAGTCGCCACTTTATATACCAGTGGCCTCCAAGATCACCAGACTTGACGCCTTGCGATTTTTGTTTATGGGGGTACATTAAATCGTGTGTTTATCGATGCTGGCCTACCACATTGGCCATGTTGAAGGCTTCTATCAGATGGCACGTTTCATCAATTTCAACAGATATGTTATTTAATGCTGTCCATTCTGTCATTTATCGTCTGCAGGCCGTTATTGAGAATGAAGGGTGCAACATTGAGCAAGGATTGTGACCTAATACAAGAGAGAAGGCAGTTACCTCATGTTTTATATAAGCTGCCATGTGTTATATTATCTACCAATATTTTGCAGCTCTTTGTGTTGGGATATGGGGATAATAAATGCTGTCCTCACATCTTGACTCTTTTTTTTTGTGAACAGTAATATTTTGTTTGTCATTTGCTCACATATTATGTCGTGCAAACCAGAGTGTTATAACTTCTCGAATAACACTGGTACACACAATTTTTCCCCTTATGTTTAGTTTTTCGCTTTTCGCTCATTAGAAGAAATAGCATAAGGAATATTTTCTGTATACCAATAACTTTAGAAATTTTGTGAAAAAAAATAATACAAAATTATTTTACTACCACGTTTTTCAACGCTAAAGGTCGATTTAAAAATTATTTTTATTTGAGGGGACACATTTTTAAAAATTATGTACAGTATAATAAACAATGATAACATTTGACAAGCCCATAGGATATTTGGAATAAAGTACGACAAATATATTTTGTCACTCCCCTCTATATTTCATTTGTTGGAACATGACAAATATCCCGTTAAATAAATAGTTAAATCCAGTTAAATCAGTGAAGAAACTACACATTTCTTATAGCAAGAAATCCTATTAATAGTGCCATCATAATTTTTGGTACTATATTAACATTTCAAAAATTCGGGTATTTATATCAGCAGTGTTTTTCAAACATTCAATCTATTTCACAAAACCTCATATAAAATATAAATATTTTTGCTACATGTTTTAATTTGCATTTACCTATTTTGCATATCTCTGATTGTATTTAAAAATCGTTAACCAATTCTTCATACTTTTGGCAAAGTGGTGTTTTATTAATTTGTTATTTGATATTATTAGGGTTCTTTCCTGGTATTCAAAAAGGAAAAATACGTGTCGATCAGTTATATTTTTTAATTTATAAAACAATTTGGCCACTGAATCTCTAATTCTGGTAGAGCGCCATCTGGCGAATAAAATTGTAACTAAAATCAATTTAGAATTTTTCATTATTTGCCATAAAAAATCCCATTGCATCCTGAATACAATGGTGTTTACCGCATTGCTCTAGCGCAAATATTCGCGGAGTTATTAATTTTTAAAATAGTGCGGGACTTTTGGATCACCCTGTATATCGCAATTCAGACAATAACTCCAAAAGATATTTGATACACAGTGAGCTTTATTGAAGGCACGCGTGATAACCAAGTGTTAACAAAATTGCTTCTCTCTCCATAAAAAAACAAAACAACAACAAAAAAAAAAAACACTGGCGACATCAAAGACTTTCCAATTTTGCAAGTTTTTCCATGAGTGTAAACTCCGACCAGTTATTGATTAAAGCAACGTAAACATATGTAGACCACACGTCAGCGTACATCACTCGTTTAAAGGAATGCGTCGAGAGAGACACCAGCACCTCGAAGGACCGAGCCTACGATTGAGAAGGAAGATTTTATTATGTGACGTTACCCAACGTGAACGCAAGTGTGAAAATAAATCTGATGTGTTTATTTTTATCTGCGATTATTTATTTTTAAACCTATTGATAATAGCTGCCACCGAGATATAGTGAGACGATGTTTTGACCACGGATCAACTCCGCACTTTTGGTTAGCTGACTCACAGATAACGATGTCTAATCTTTGTGTATGTTCTACAGGGCTTCCTCGAGGACAACAAGATCCTCAACGATCAGACAAGGTCACCCTCACTCCAGGAGTCCATACCTTTCTGTATCAATCCACATTTCCCATTACATCTCAATTTCTCAATAAACAATATTGTTGATACTGAAAAATGCTTCAGGTCCTTGCATTGAACTCTCTCTTCAAAATAAATATTTTATATTTGCAAAACAACACCATAATTGCCGACGTAATTAATATTTTGAGAGAAAAACAACGATGTTTATCAGAATATAATCTTTCCAAAAGTGTTAATAAACAAATATACACTCTATAACAACAACAACAATAAAAATCGATGCACCAAGAAGGATCTGTCCGATTGGAAAAAAATTGGTGCATTTGAAAAACATCTATAGGGGCAAAGCGATTAAAACTCCAGAACAATTAATTGTTTTATTCCAGAGTTTGATCGTCACAAATTGACAAAGTCAATATGTCGTTGGACTCCAACTGGCCTGGATGCAGGCTACCACCCGGCGTGTCATGGACTGATAAAGAATCCGGATTGTGTTCTGCGGAATTTATTGCCAAATTGTCTCCAACTGTCGGCCTAAATAGTCAACATTCTGGGATGGTTTCAATCGCCTTCCCATCACGTCCCAGATGTGCTCTATGGGCGAGAGATCAGGCGACCTTGCTGGCCACGAAAGAGTTCGGTAAGATTGAAGACAATTCACAGCAACACGTGACGTGTGTGGCCGGGCATTATCTTGTTGGAAAGAAAGCAGGGGTGATGTGTGAGGAACGGCAACAAAACAGGCCGTAGGATGTCATCCACGCACCGTTGTGCTGTCAGGTTACCAGGATTGACTGCCATTGGGGTCCTGCAATCAAGCTTCAAGCATCCTCCGAAGTCCTTAGCCCCTGAGGCTGCTACTAGGAAACGGAGCACCATCCCGGTAATCTGTTCAATAAGTGTAATGCAGCGACATTATCGAGACCGTGGTACTCCCGTGGGCTAAACGGAACTTCGGCTATGCGTATTGGACGTTCCTGCAGGACTCAACGCCGGCTCACAAGGCTAAATTGACTCAGGACTGGTGCAGGGCCCATTTACTGGACTTCATCATGTCGGCGGTATGGCCGCCTTACTCACCCGATCTCAACCGATGAATTACAGCGTGTAGTTCATTTTGCATCACAGGGCCTGTGCTACACGCCGCAAAAGTTTGAAGTGGCTGAAGTGATCGCTGTGCCGAAAATGGGGCCGATTGTCACCGGAGGACTTGAGGCCCATAGTCCAAAATTTTAGGTCACGTTTGGACCTGTGTATCGCCGCCAAGGGAGGCAGGTCACTTTGAAACCGGCTGAATAAATTGTTAGTTAGTATTCATAACATTTTTCTAATGAATTGTTAATTCGTTCAATTTTATTTTATGGTATTTTAAAAGAAACTTATGTGTGTCATCAAAATAGGGCAAAAATATTGAATCTTTAAGCATAAAATTTAAGCATCATTTAGATAAAATATATACAATTATAATATATTTTATATCAAGAAAAAAATGTTTATCTATCTATCTATATTAATAAAATGCAAATTTCATAAGTGTTGTTCGCTAAAAACTTTCGTTACAATGCATCAATTTCGACCAAATTTTCAACATTTATGTAAAACGAGATGGAGCAGGTTTTGCTTAACATCAAAATATTTTCCCTAACTTTAACATGCGTAACTTCGCTGTTATCGATTAAATACAAAAAAAATCAACGGAGTTAATTTTATTTATATATAAATACAAAAAAAAATTCAGCAATTCATTCAACTCAATCTAAAAAAATATTCAAAACAAGCAATTTTAAGATAACACCATATGTAAAACAGTCGGCCAAGAAAACAACAACGATATTACATCTTTCTCACATATTCACACACAATCTTGATTAATAATTAAAACTAATCTTTAACATTGTTTATTATACTTCATAATATATAATATTCGTTAGGCAAACTTTCACTCGGGTAAAACCCGGGCGGAGCCGGGTACACCCGCTAGTATATATATATAAATGAATGTATGTGTGTCTGTCTGTCCTTTATGCCTGACCAAACCACTCATTGGAACGCCATGAAACTTTGGGAAGTTATTTAGCATAGTACTGGGAAGGTTTCTAGCAAATAAAATTTTTGAAATAACTTTTCGCCTAAAAATAATCAAGATAAATATTCTAATTTATCTGTTATAATTCAACAATCTGCTCTAAATATATTCATGATGATACGATGATTTTGTAATGTAGAAAATTAGGAAAGACAAAATTCAGGATGACACGGCAATTTATTTGAGACAAGAATAATGATACAATTCCAAGGCAAGATACTATTCCTTTAACTTCCAATTACCGAGGGAACCAATTAATATTGATTTTATTCAACTTATCGAGTATTTTTCAAGGGACCGGGAAAAAAATGTTCACTTTATCGAGAGATTCGTTAGACAAACCTTTACTCGGGTAAAACCCGGGCGAAGCCGGGTACATCCGCTAGTATATATATAATAACACATTTATTTAAATATATATATTTCTGAATATATTAATAATGCCGCGTAAATATAAAGCTATTCAGAAATATTCTGCTGCATTTGTGGTGAATCTACAATTCCAAACACAGAAAACGTATTAACCCAAAGGTAAAAGAGTGATGTCAAGGATATTTTGGTGTGGCCTTAGGTGATTAAGACAGGTGGTGCCCCCATAGTGTGTGCGGAACGTGCTATCGAGGGATTTTGCGATGAAAATCAGGTAAAATTAAAAGGTATGCCCTTTGGTGTACCAATGGTTCGGCAAGAAGGAAAAAAATCACCATGGCGAATATTATTTCTGTATATGCAAAATCACAGGCCTTTATAGCAAAAACAAGCAAACTTCTATTTTATATATCAGCTAGGAAACCTCCTTCTCATGACCTCGATAATCCCATACCAATACCTAAAACGGTTCATGAATTATATATTACTGAAAGGGTGACCACAACGTACAGCATTTGCAGATGAACGTCAATTAGAAGACACTTTTGATCTGTAAAATGAAAAAGTAGTACTGTGGTGATTTGAGAAGCAGTCGTGATAGTGGCAAGTGGTAACTGTATTATTTTTGGTCTTCCTTTTGTTATTAATCTCTTATTAATAAATGAGGCAAATATAATTATTAGTTATATTTATTACATAACTTTTACAGGGCACATCACATTGTTTACTTTTTACAACAAAGAACACAATCACATACAAATTGATGATGATCCACTCACAGAGTATTTCTTAATACTTATTCATATAACACATTATATAACATTAACGACCCAGGAGGCAGGATCCAGGAGCAAAATCCCGTGAGGAGTAGTTCGGAGAGGAAAGAGAAGGTCAGAGGACCACCCTGGGAACAACTGGCGTGGAGACGACCTCAAAGAGAGCTGTTCTCAGATCATCAGATCCAAAGGCTTTTTTAAATATTCTCATTTTGGCTAAAATAGTGACCTCTGAGGGGGGTGACCCCCAGCTTCTCGAAATATCCATTTTTGATAGGTAGAACATCTGGTCGACTAGGAGTGTAATCTTACTAGCCAACTTTCTTTTTCCTCTTCTTATACTTCCACACAGCTTATCATCAATTAAATTTCTCCAAAAATAAATTTATACTTATGATATTATGAAATATATATATGTTGTAATATATTCTAATATATACTTATATGTCATATGTAATATAGCTATAGTATAATAACCAAAACTGTAAAAACAATTTAAATCGCCAATTCGGCCATCATGTAATGCACGACAAAATAAAATTCAATTGAGTGACAGCCGGCGCCAGGACAGGAAAAAGATCCGAAAAACATGTCAGGGTTACAAGGTGTGCCCCCTTCTTGCTCAAACAGATCAGTCCGCTTTGAGACACGATGATTGACAGACCCTTCTCTACATATCTGCCCTGACCGGCGTCGGCTACATTTACTCTCTCGCCATCTCTGTTCTGACATCCAACATGCCTTGTCCTTGTCCTTTTGTACAATCCAAATCACGCCTAAACCTACTCTGAACATTGTGGCCACCACGACTGAAACTAATACTACAGTCATTCTACAGATTAAAACACTACAATACATATATATATATACATATGAATAAAATTGAATTTTAATGTTGTATTAAAATATTCAGTATTATATTAACAGATTATCACACACATTATTGATCTTTATATTTTCTACTTAAAAATCCCAATCTTTTTTAAACAGCCATAGTTACCAATTTTTTTTTGAATGTTTAACCACATGCATACAGAAACTTTCTATAGTTAGCACACACTCATATATTAAAAACAAAGTAGGCATACCCTGACCAGGAGCACATGTGCTTTTCAGAAGGCAGGGCGCCATCTGGTGGAACAGAAATCAACTAAACATTGTTTTAGCCTGTTCCTTGATATTGGCCAACCCAATTTCTTGATAAATCAAGAAAAGCCATCCAAGAATATATTCTTTTCAAAGACCATGCAATTTTCACATTGAAGTTGCTGACAAAGTGATGACGAAATTGCGAGGTCTTAAATTCCTTATTCTCATAGTTACTTCTATCAAAATATAGTTTCATTTTTATATAATACTAGGCGAATGACCCTTCTTCGCCCGAGAGTTCCCCCAAGTGAAATTTCCTTCATACTGAAAGTACATCGATAAAAAAATAGTAGAAGTGCCATAGAATAGCAATACAGAAGTAACACATAAACCACAGGCAAAAAGTGTGTGTGATGGCAAAAATTGTATTATATTAGTGTTTAGGTATTTAATTTAATTATTTTTTGCAATCCATTTAGTTGTTTCAAAATTAATATAGTTTAAATAGATGCCAGATTTTCCACCCAACCCCCGAGGTACCCGCCTCAGCGCATTAACCCTTGAAATTGCCTGAGTTGAGTGAGTGACTGCGATGAATCTTGACTGCGATGCCCATCTTCTCAGTAAAAATAAGAAAAAAAAAGGTTTATAAAAAAAATAATCCAAAATACTGGCATGTAAATATTTTTCTGTAAAAAATAAAAAAATAAACACATGGTAATTAGGCAAACATATGTGCTTGCTAATGACTGCGACTGCATTTTAAACGATTTTTTAAAAAGAGATTTAAAAAAGGCTAGGACAAAAAAAAAAAAACAAAAAAAAACGAAATCCATTATTTACATACAGTAACGCTAATTTTGTAAAAAAATTTTTTTTTAATTGCATTGTGTGCACTTACCGTAACTTGGTAATATAAATTTCTCTCTCAATACTCAATATCTTTTTTAAGTAACACTTGTATAAAAAGATATTTCAAAAAAAGTACGCAAGCAACTTATAAAAAAAAAAATGCAGAACGCTCATTAGTCGCTTAATTGGCCTGGTGTTGTTACTTCGCCTCGTATTTACTCCGCGTAAAAAAAAGTTCTTCAAATGAAAAAAATAAATAACCAAAAAAACTAATAAAAATGTAGCCGAAAATTTTCCTCAGGTTCATAAAAAGCGACATGCAAAATTTGGTAGTACCAATTGGTTCAATAGTTTTGAGTTTATTGCGAAACAGACAACAGACATTGACATTTATATATGTATAAGAAGATTTTGTTTGAATGATGGTTTTTATTCATTTTACAAGTAATGTATTTTATATTTTCAAACAAAAATTTAAAAAGGCAACCGCATGTCTACATATGCTAAAATAACCGGTTATCGAAGCCTTTCTGTGAACACGATTCGATCCCAGGTCGGGTCTGTCGGAAATTGACGGTTTATACAACTCATCCACCGAGTAGATATAATAATATAATATTTTTTTTACTATTCCTTTTTTTTATTGAAGAATGTTTGGTTCGCGCGTACGCGTTGCCCAAGGTTTTTTTTTTGGGGGGGGGGGTTGGGGGGGACAAGTGTATGAGGCGCGCACCAAAAGCCGATTTATAAGCTTGGTTCTTTTGTTTAATCTTGCTTTTAAACATTTTAAATATTTATTTGAGAATTTGGGAGATTTATACCGTAAAAAATATTTTTCTATTCAATCTGTTTCTTGTACCCACTCTTAATTATTTTCTATATATAGGGTGTATATCAGGTAAATATAAGGTATTAAAAGATTGACTTTTTTAAAATTCCGAAACCATATTCATGTAAAATGTAACAGTACACGTGGGTAGTGTAGTGACGAACAACAATAGAGAATTCAAAAATCGAGCAGCCATAATAGTTTCTCTGCGCGCCGAAGGAGCCCCAAAGGGATACTGGACTTTCCTAAGTTGCCCAAAACCACTGTTTATCGTGTCAAAAAGAAGTTTGATAAGGCGGACAGTAACAAAGAAGGAATGAATGGCTTCGAGGAAAAAGCACTCGCGTCGATGTTAAGGAAAAAGATTGATGGAAATGGACATTGGCTCTATGACAATTGTTAGCACTATCCATGAGGACCTTGGTCTCAAGTTCTATGCCCTTCAGAAAAAAGGCCAGGTGCTGACTGAGAATATGAAGGATAAAAAAAATGAAAGGCTGCTGCCCTCCTCAACAAACTGAAAAATGAATATTGTGGCATGCTGAGGTTCTTCTCTGATGAGAAAAACTTTGACGTGGACCAAAAGGTAAATCCCAGGAATGATCTCTGGATCTATAAAGACCTCTTAGAGCTACCTGTCGTGATGGTCTTTGGCGTTATCAGCAGTGAAAGTGATATCATGGCTCCCCATTTTTTTGAGAAGGGCCTTAGGATGAACTCTAATACCTACATCAATGTCCTGGAGACCATTATGAAGCCTTGGATGGACATGGTGGCCACAGGAAGAAATTGTGTCTTCCAACAATACTCAACTCAGCACACACGGCAAAATGATATAATCGTCCCCAGTGACCGGAGTCCTGATATTTGGTCCCCTAACTCTCCAGACTATGTATGGGGATTTGTTGAGAAGAGATGTCAATAAAGTTCCCCACAGAACCTTTCAGTCGGTCAAGAAAGCGGCTCAAACGGTGATGACCCAAATGAACAAGGTCATCGTTGCCAAGGCCTATGCTTCATTCCGCACTCGCCTCGAGACTATTGTAGCTAATAATGTAAACTACATTGGATAAATAAAAACTATATACTTGTATCTATTTCTTTGCCAAATTAATTTTAATTTTTTATTTTTTCTTGCAATATATATATAAATTTCAGTTAAAATATTCCATTGTGATTATTCCCAATTTACCTGATACATCCTGTGTATATATATATATATATGTCATAATTTGTAAATAGTTGTATGCAACCCCGACCCAATATGTATGCAATGTATGTTTCAAAGACTTAATAAAGAATAAGGTAACTGGAGGTTAGAACGCCTTAGAGAAACGAGGCCTAGAAATAGGCTTAGAAGTCAGCAGCACCATTAGCAAAATTACAGCCGATTTTATGATCGCGGAAATAATAAAAGTTGAGTTCAACGACACAGTATTTCCTGGTCGTGTCAGAACAAGTCCAAAAGACAAAGAAATGAGCAAGGACCAATGAGGGAACACTTTCCCAAAGGTCAACCAATAGAAAAAGGCCACGTCACAGCTTTCCTCCAATGGGAAAGGAGATAGGTCTTCGTGTTAAATCGAGAAGCAAGGATTGTTAGTTAGGAACTCGCTCTCACCGAGGTAACATCTGCTCTCGAGACCTCCCCAATTCATCCCATAGCTAAGTCCAATCACCGCCATGTGATCAGATAGTTAATAGACAACCCGCTCTATCTTCTCCAAAGCCTTTCTTTCCTCCAAACCAGTTGCCTTTTATTTTCAAAACCCCATCACGTGTCCTGGTTATTCCCCACTGTATGCTCAACTTTCCACTCAAACGACTGCGTTTCAACCAATCCTCACCATTCTCATCGAACAACAAGAAATTCCGCAACGATATTGTGACATATATACACTCATGGAGACGAAAATTAAGAAACTTGTACCTTTTAGCATATAAATAGGGATTCAGACAATAACCCTAAAAGATATTATAAACATAGTGACCTTTATTGAAGACACACGAAATAGCCAAGTGTGAACAAAATTGCCTCTGTCTTGCTTAATAGTGTAATAATAATAATAAAACAGACGACCGGCGATATCAAATATTTTCTCAACATTAAGAAATCCCAAGTATCAGCGGACTAATAGGAGATGTGACCGCCCTTCACTGCTGGAAATAAGGGTGTCCAGGAGTTCATTTGGATTTAAGTCCCATTCCTGTTCAAGAGCAGTTGTCAGCTCCTGGGTGGTTCTTGGCGGGCTGAAACCCTCCTCCCCAGATAGTCACAAACAGGTTCTATGGGATTGAGTTCGGGGGGCCTCTCGTCGGCCATTCCATTCTGTACATGGCTTCGGATTCCATATATTCATTAACCAGTCCGGCTCTGTTTGGGGGGCGCATTGTCATCCATAAACACCAACAGCCTCTCGGAAAAGCCGGACATGGGGTTCTAGGATCTCGTCCCGGTATCGCTGGGCATTCAGAGTCCCGTCGTCGAACACACGGAGGGGCGGGCGGCCATTTGTCATGATCCCTGCCCAGACCATTACACCCCTTTCGCCATAGGCATCCTTTTCTACGAGGTTTGAGGGGTGGTAGCGTGTGCCCCTTTCTCTCCAGATGTAGGAGCGCCGGGAATCATTATTCAGGCTGAACCTGGATTCGTCCGAGAACAGAACCCGATTCCATTGGTCATGGGCCCAGTTGACGTGTTCTCTGCACCAGGAAAGGCGGCGCCTCTTCTTGAGTGGGTCAAAGGGATGCATATCGCAGGCTTCCTAGTGTAAAGGCCTTGCATTTTAAGCCATCGTGAGACGGTTTTCCGGGATACAATTCTGCCAGTGGCTATGACAAGCTCTGGGCAGAGTTGGCGGACTGTCATCTTCCGTGAACGCTGTTAGAGCCAGGTATCGGTCGTCACCCAGAGTTGTCAACTTAGGGCGGCCCCTAGCTTTCCTCCGACGACAAGGTCCAGTAGTTTAGAATTGACTCCAGAGACGGGATATCACGCTTTCAGATACGTTGAACAACTTGGCGACTTCCCGCTGTGGTTTCCCCATTTCGATCATCCCGATCGCTCATCCCCGTGATATGTCATCCATAGGTGCCTTATACACAGTGATTTTTCTATCCTTGGTTAAACCTTTTCGAGTGCGACACGTGTTCACCTTAATCACTTGATTATGAGTTTTTTTTTTTTTAAAGGAAGGAAGGTTCGAATTCACATGTATCCGCCTCTTAATTAGCAATTAGGAGTGGTTTATGTTTAGAACATGAAACTTAAGTTTTATCCATGAGTTTAAATAGGTGTGTGTGTGAAAAAAAGAAAAAAAAAAGAAAGATTATTTAAATATATATATTTCAGAGAGCCCTGTATATACGTGTTTATATGGGTTTAATGGGTTTCAAGGGCTACTAAAACACGAGAAAATAAATATATATCATTATTGATATGTCATTATTAAATATCAAATTACACTATAGGAGTAATCAAATATTAGTATTTTAATTTATACACTCCTAATTAGAAATAAAAATTGAAGCCCCAACTCCCCAATTATGTGTGGGTCAATTAGAAAGAAAGTTATTAGGCTTAAATAATAAAATAAAAAAATACAAAAACATCGACGAGATCAATTAAACCACGTAATCTTTGGCTTTAAAACCAAAGAAAAAAAATCAATAATAATTCGAATAAAAAGAATTTGAATGGAAAAAAAGGATAAATCTTTCTTTCCAGGGAGAAATAGGAAATAAATGCTCGAAAGAATAATAGGAAAAAGCAACAAGAGAGTGAAAAAAATAATTGTATTCAAATATTCCCATAAATGGAGGTTGTGATGGCAAAGGATCTATCTAACACGTGAAATAATTGAGACTTTAAAAAAAGATTCAAACCAAGCAAGGAGAAAAAAAAAGAGGGGGAGGGAGGCGGCATCAAATCAGAAACGAGGAGCGACTCTTAACAAACGGTGAGATATCGCCGCCTAAGCAGCTTAGAACGTCAATAGGAGCTTTAGGGCTGCGCGGCCAATCAATATGCAAAGCCCCGATGAAAGGGCGATGTTAGGGCGATTAAATGCAACACCATAATCCTCGAGCCCTCAGAAAAAAAATCTTTAAGAACAAAAAAACACCAAAAAATAACAATCCCACCCTCCTTTTTTCCGATCGTTCACGAAGACTTGGATGTGAAATGTCATCTGCTATTGTTTTGCATGCATAACGGCGTAGCGCTTTATTTACCGAACGGAATGGCTTGTATTTCATAAATAAAAGGTGCAATAGAGAAATCTATCGTTAGGATGGGGTGGGTGGGAGATACACGGAGCTTTTATTTATTTTTGAGGCTCTCTATTTATATTATTTCTCTTAGACAAATATGAATAAATATTTCCCTCCATGATTTTTGTCGATATCATCGTGTGCTTAGCAAGTTAATATTATTGATTCTCAACTATATAGGGTACACATTGAGACATATTATAATATATTTGATATGTTTACTTTTATAATTATATAATATTCTGATTTCTATTAATATATCTATTGTATATTATTAAAAGGAAATGCTAAATCTCTGTTTGTTACTATTCTCCGCCAAAACTTGTGAAACGATCATTAAGATATTTCACACGAAGATAAAGTTTAACCAATAGAGAGAGAGGCTCTATTAAAAAACTTAAACATATCAACAACAACAACAAAAACCTTTATTTAGGGCATTCCGCCCCATATAGGATTCGCCGCATTTACACATCAACAACTTAAACATATCATGTGAGGTTTAAGTAAATCGAGCCCCTATTTTCTGTAGTTTTGATTTTACCACTAGGAGCAGCACGGGTAGGGCTAGTAAATGTGATTGGTTACTATTTTTTCCTAAAAATGCTTTTCGAAATTAAATTATTTTAAACTGATTAGCCACAAAAATGTGGATGGAAAATGCACCTGGATAATAATCCGGCAAATTCGGGACCATTCATTCAAGAAACTTTAAATATAGCATTACTAACTAATTTTTCCATTGCAGTAAGGACAGTAGAAATTGTTTTATTTTAAAAAGAATATTACGCGTCTAAAATAGTTTCGTAATTTGATATATATATATATATATGTAGGTTACTAGTAGTCGAATGGAACAAAAAGGTTGTAACAATTACCATAGTAAGAGTGAATAGCAAAAAAAAAAAAATAAAAAATTGAAACATGTCACAGTGCATGACATTCATATGTATATTTAAAGGTGGGTGTTGATAAAAATACACCACAGTTCATCATGATTGGGTAAAGTAAAGCTTGATACTTACAAGCTTGATACCTTAGTGTGATTGAGTGGAGATAAGAAAGAAGACCACAGTTCACATAATACGGAAGGTATCCAGACAATTACACTCATAGCGTAACAAAGCCTCCCCCCATTTGAGTTACTCATACCCACAGTTATAATGAAAAGTATAATCTGAATCATACACACACAAACACACTGAGTGCTGAATTTTTTTTTCTTTTTTATTCCAATTTGTCTGATCAAAAGTTGAAGATATTGGTATTATAGTCAAGTAGAAGTGTTGAGACTATCGCCAGGTTTAATTTTGATAAGACCTGGCCTGGTACCAATCTCGTTCCACCCGGCTGAACCATTAGTGTTTCCATTATAAAACATTTCAAAACAATAGACATGTTATTTACAAATGACTCTAAATATTTAATTTAAATAAAAACACGCATATATATTTTTTAAATTATAAAAAATTAACTTATTTTTCTATTTACCATTCAGTAGTTGGATCGAATGTCTTATCATTTTTTATATTTTATTCTTTTTCTACTCTTGCTATTTTCAAATATTCCTTTTTTTCTTATGTTCCGCTTCATTGAGGCGTAACTGTGGAAGCTTCAGTCTGAACTTATAGCCATAATATTTTTACTAAAAATGAAAAAAGCTTTTTTTAGAAATATCAAATATAGAGTTCGATTCTACTTTTTCTTTTAACTTTGATTTTAATTCTAATTTTACTTCTCTCTATATATTTTGCATAATTATATATACACACAAATACCTCGCTTTGCGTCGTTTCGTTTTGCGTTTTTTTCGAAGTTGCGTCGCTGCTTAATTTTTACTGATTTTCACTGTGAGTCGTTAGATTTTCGAAGTTGCGTTGTTTTGGATTCGAGTCTTTAATTTTTTTTTTTGAATTTTTCCCCTAAAATATGGCAACACCTTTGTTTTTGATTGCACCTTCACATATTTTCAATTTGCGTCGTGTTTTTTTTTGGAGCGTAACCCCGATTATATATTGTTCAGTTATAGCTTGCTATATATGGCATTATATTAACATATCAATAAAACTTTATTATAAAACTTTAATTAATCAATATATATGAAATTCAACATTAATGATGAAACGCTTAATTGGGGGGGGGGGGGGGGGGGGTATCGACTATTCTTTCTATTATAAATACAACTATCAAGCACGAATGTATTTCTTTACACATAAAACAAACTTCTACTTTCCTTAGTGCGATTAAAAATAGTGGGAGGGCTTGGCTCATCAGTGGTGAACCCTTCCAGCGGTTTCGCCAAGTTAATCCACCCGACCATTTTTCCAAGAACCATGTAAATAAGACATGCTATAAACCATATATTTATATAAATTGTTCTTCTGAAATACTATCTAAGATATGTCGGCGCGCATTGAAAAATTCACTATAATAACTACATTAAAGTGAAAATGCAACATCGTGAAGTTGTTGTCGTGTCCAATGAAGAGCCTCAGATGTCCCCAAGCAATCTCTATCACAGCAGTCGCAATTAGTATCGTGAAGTAGTTCAGCGCTTTAATACTGTATTGAACACAATTCAGTTTATATAGACGACAATGAAGGTTGTAATTTGAATTATGTTATTTTAACATACAATGAACATAAGCTTTTAGGAAAGAAGGATTACTAAATGCTTATATCCATAGTTTGTTAAAATAACATAACTAAAACTTTTTACCTGTAGAAGGGTCGTTTAAAACGCGAAAGCTTGTAAACTCGTTAATAGTGTAATAAAGAAACCTCGGAGATTTATATTTGATTATTCTAATTGATGCAGAGGATTATAATTCTAATAAGATTACAACCTTCATTGTCACCTATATAAGCAGAATCGTTCGATACAGTATTAGAGTTCTAAAAACGGTCTGGGGAATTAAATTGGTGAAAACGGTAGAAGGGTTCACCACTGATGAGCCAAGCCCTCCCACTATTTTTCACCGCAGTAAGGACAGTAGAAAAGCTTGTTTTTATATGTAAAAGAAACATTCGTGCTTAATAGTTTTATTTCTTATATATAGATGGCCCGTTATTGACTTATTTAATAAACTATTCTTAATTGTGAAAAAATAGTACAAATGTGATATTGTACTGGGATAAGGTGCATAAATTAAGAAAAAAGCATCTTATCGTGCAACTGAAAGTTGCAATGGCTTGCGCCATCTATCGGAATAAATATAAACTTTTCTCGTTGATTTTTAATTATTCCAGAATTGGCCAAACACCCATTCTTGATTAATCAATAAATCATAAGGGCCAACAGCCCGAAACGCGTTTCCGATAGATTGCGCAAGCCATTGCAACTTTCAGTTGCACGATAAGGAGATGCCTTTTTCTTATTCTTAATTGGTCTCCGCCAATATTTCGAACAGGCTAATCGCCTATCTTCCTCGAGGAATATGCCTTTAGGATCCTTCTTTCCTCTGGTATGTATGAGATCCTGGACTTTTAAACAACAAAAGTGATGTAATTGATATGAAATATATATATATTGAAAAAAGAAAAAGGTATCTCTGGGCGGTATTCATATTTCTTGAGACAAAATAATATTTTATCCAAGAGAGAGAAAATTTCGCCCAAAATCTTTTGTTCTAGTCAGAGAGAATAAAATAAAAATAATAAATAACCCACACAACCAAATGGATTTTTAAAGCCCTGTCGCATTTTTTTTTTCAGTGACATCGAAACGCGCACGTCATTGAAATAATAATAATAATAAAACATTCTGACGCAAGTGCGAGTCCTTGTTGTCAAGATATATATACGCTACTTATTTGTTTAATTTACAAATTATTTATAAAGCAGATTTGTTTTTCTATTTTTTTAACTTT
The DNA here is from genome assembly GCA_030710605.1 of Cordylochernes scorpioides. Lineage (NCBI taxonomy): Eukaryota > Metazoa > Arthropoda > Arachnida > Pseudoscorpiones > Chernetidae > Cordylochernes > Cordylochernes scorpioides. The sequence goes on from CP092886.1 coordinate 147,081,947, forward strand.
TTTTTTTCAATATAAAGAGATAATTGACAATTAACATATTTTTATTGACATCTTGTCACTATAAAGAGAGAGGGCTCTGTAGAGAATAAATGGCTAAACTTAGCTTTGTTCTTTATTTTTGAAAATACGCATAAATAAATTTGAATTATAAAGTAAAATATTTATACTCTCTAACAGATATTTTGAATATCTAAACTGTTAAAAAAGAAATGAACACTTTAAATTATATTTTCGCAAGAATCATGCAAATAAGACATGCTATAAACCGTATATTTATATAAATTGTTCTTCTGAAATACTTTCTAAGATATGTCGGCGCGCATTGAGAGATTCACTATATTCACTACATCAAAATGAAAATGTAACATCGTGAATTTGTTGTCGTGTCCAATGAAGAGCCTCAGATGTCCCCATGCATCTCTATCACAGCAGTCGCAATTAGTATCGTGAAGTAGTTAACATTTTTAAATTTAAAGTTTAAATACGGAATCATGGAAATAATAAGAGATGGGCAGCTGTTCCTCACATGTTGATTGCGATATAAGGGAATAACCTTGCAGAATCATCAATAGTTACCCACCCATAGTTACAGAGGAAACGCGCAGTAGCAGAGAAAATCTTGCGGCCGCCAACCGAGGCAATTCCAACAGACAAACGATTTTATGAGAGAAATGATCGAATTCAAAAGAACAAGTTGATCTATAGTTAAATCTCAATCGACAGCCATCTACACGGGTCTACGGAGTAAAAAGTAAATATGACAGGCTTAAGTAGGATTAGCGTCATTAGCACGCGTGCAACAACGCATGCTCCGGCAAGTTTTAGCGGCCCACAAGCCATTCGAGTCGTGTGCTCTCAGAATGTGCAGGACAACCTGATGCTTCCATATCAACCAATACCATTATCCTTCGAATATCACCGTAGATCTCTGCACTCAGAGCACCAGTTAAGAAAATTGTCATCGATCCAACAGCACAGGAGCCTCTGTCTGTAACGGTATCGTGACAGAGTCGCATGGACAGCGAAATGGCACACAGTTGTATTCTCAAAGGAGTCACGCTTATTTTTCCGAAATGGCAGTTGCTGAGGTCATCCAGCCGCAACTGTGGAACGTCAGATCCCCCACTATACCGTAATTATCTCTTGGAACAACATCTCCTTCGATAGCAAGTCCTCTCTAGACCGCATTGACAGCACTGTGACGGGCCAACGATGAGTGGATGACTTTCTGTGGTCGGTGACATTATCCTTTTTTTCAGGGAGTGGTCCATGTCATTTATCAGCAAGATAACGCCCGGTTGCACACAGCATGTATCAAGCAATACGCGCTGTGAAGTAAGCAGGTGTTTCCCACCCCTGATCTCTCACCAATCGAACATGTCTGAGATGTAGCTGCCACCACCGCGTTCAGAAAACAGACTGACAACTGGTTGACAGAGAATGGGCAGCTATTCCTCAGAACATCTTCCTTTCGCTCATTTAATTATTAAATAGACGTGTTGTTGCCATATAGTGTCCACCGAGGTTGTCCTACAAATTACCTTTGAAAATTTTCTGCCTTTGTTTTTACAGTATTGAAGGTATTCCGGTTTGCGCAGAGGCCAGTTTACCATGATGAAAATTTGTAAGATATAGTGTATCAATATATGATATTTTAAAATATAATGTTAATATAGAAAGTAAAAGTTCCAAAATAACTTTATTAGGTACCGCTTAAAAAAGCGACCCAGATAATTATATTTACAATAATGTGTAGAGGATATTGTATATAGTTATATACAGGAGTTCATTTACAATTAAATTTTTATATTGATGTCTTTGGGTCCGGATTCTTAGGTCCTTGGGGATCTTGTTTTTGAGTTTTTTCTGGATTTTCAATATTAAAGTTGGGTTTCTTTTTTATTTCTCCCACTTTTCATCATTTTGGCTTAGTTGATGAAGGATTTGTTTGAGTTTTAAATTTATTTTTATTTCCTTATTTCTCATTTGTATTTTGTTCCCTTCTTGAAAGTGGGGGTTTAAAATTTTAAAAGTTTTTTGTAGAATTTGAATGTTTTTTAAAATTATGTATTCGTTAATATTTTCAATATTGAGATCGTTCCTGATGATTGTGCTTTGGACGAACCAGGGAGAGGACGTAATTTTCCCGATCATTTTGTTTTCAAATACTTATATTTTTTAAAGGATTCTTTTATGATCGGTCATGAAAATTGAGTTGCCATATATCAGTATTGATCTTATTATTGACATGTAAATGGCTCTTTTGAAATTCAGGGATAATTTGCTTTTTGGTCCTAGTAATAGGGATAGTCAGTGTCGTTTGACCTTTACCAGATTGATCCAATTTTCGATGTATTTTTAAAGGTCAGATGCGCGGTTTTCTAGGGTCATCCCTAGGTACCGAATATTGTCTTTCCATTTAAAATTGTCGTCGAAAACAGAGTTCATTCTTTGTTTTTTTTTTCTTGGAGAAGATTATTGCATTGCTTTTCGAAGTTTCATTGTGACTCTCCATTTTTGCACCAAATCCTGGCAAAGACGTAGGCCTCTTGGAGTTTCATATGAAAAGTCGAATGTATATTGTTACACCGATCTTAGGTGGGCTACTTTGGGAAGGTTTCTTATCGTCATTTCCTATCGTATTACATGTAAGACCTGTGAGCGTGTCTTCATAAAAGTAATGACGCGCAGATAACAACGACCTTTCCTTGTCGAAAACAGGGAGAGAATATTATTTGTTTCTCGAACTTAAATATTGGCAAAAGATTTAAAATATATTTACGAAGTAATTCATGATAAAGTGGAAATTAACATAATTCGGATTGTACTTCAATCACGATGTAGGAATATGCCAAAGCTAAATTGGCGGTATCATCGGCAAATAGGTGTAGTGATCTTTCTTCAATACAGGGGAAGTCATCGATGTGTAGTGTCAAATAAGGTTGGCCCATTGATTGAACCTTGAGGGATCCCAGCAAAAAAATTCCCAGCTGTTGAAAATTAATCTTTGACCTTTACCTCGAATTTTCTATTCGTTAAAAATTTTTGTGTTATTTTTATGATATCTACAGGAAGGTGATTTTTTGCACATTTTGTAAAAAAGAGCCTCGTGCCAGACTTTTCGAAAGCTTTCCCGATGTAAAAACACACACACACACACACGGCTCCTATTATTTGGTCGAATTGCATGGCTTTTCTTATTTTTTTCAATGACATCAACTAGATGGTGCAATATTGAGGGCTTTGCTTGGTAACCAAATTGTTCAAGTCTGAGTGGACTCTTTTTTTTTCTTCAAGGGATTTTTCCCCAGTCTTAATACTATTCTTTGAAATAATTTTGAGATAGCAGGTAACAGTGAGATGGGCCTGTAGCTTGCCGGTTCATGTATGGATTTCCCTTTTTTATAAGTAGGGGACAGATAATTGACGTTTTCCTTCTGTCAGAGAAGTGGGCAAGCTCCAGCGAAGCATTAAATATTTCGGTTATTGATGCTACTATATGAGTTGGAAGTAGTTTTAGAGATTCGTTGGGTATTTAATCAATTCCAGGAGCTTTTTTTATTTGATAAGGTTTGAATATTCACTTAAATATTCACTTGAATATTAACCAATGTATGTTGGTTCTAGACTTGTTTCTTTATTTGTTTGAACGCGCGTTTGTATATATTTGCAGACTTTTCGTATGTACGAATAGATTTGGAATAGGATGTAGAGGAATTAGGGCTTAACTCTTTTTCATAGCTATTGGCAAAAATATATATGTGATATCTTGGGACCTCTGGGACCAGTGTTACCTGATGCTAGACGAACCTCGATGTCAACTCTACCGTGCAGTCGTGGTGGAAGGCGACACAGCTGGGCCAAAGGTGAAATAAACAAACAGAGATTCCACTAAGAAGCGTCTGAACGTCAAGAAGGAATGGGACGGAGATTTCTGGCAGGAAAGGGTTTACCTCTATCGGAGCAGCCTGCGCGGACTGGGACTGGAACGAAGACTAACTAAGGACTGACTAACTGAGGCTCGGGGCCTCCTTTTATAGCTTAGCTGGGTCCGAACAGGTCACTGCCCTTTTCTGACGTAAACAGGGGGGGGGAGTTATATTATCCAGGAGGGCCACGACCTCGTAAAAATTGGACTGGACTTGCTAGGCCTACTCTCCTATTCTCACCTAAGCCTGATTAATTTTAACCTTAATTTTATCCTGTTAGTCTCCATTCCTTCTATCTGTACAGTTGCTATATTTCATTAGATTCTTACGCGGTACAGATTGATGTTAGTTGAGGCTTTCTATTTGCAGTAAATACCAAGTTATATACAGTCACGTGGCGGAACATGTGGTAGTAGATATCTGGATTATTTACAACAATTCCATGGTCTTAAATCATCACATATATATATTCAGCTGCCTCTTCTGTGGTTAATGTCAGCCCATTTCTTGTTTTCAGAGCTGAATAAGCGTTTAATAGATTTCCATATGGTTTGATCCGTGACGTTCAAAATTTCGATAAAGGAGTCTCAGCTAATGTTGTCGTTCTCTCTTGTTAGTCTCTGTGATTCTCTCCGGGCCGTTATGTAGGCTAATTTGTCTCAAGGATCACAGTTTATTTTTCATTTATTTCTTAGTCTATTGGTTAATCGTATTTTATCTTTAATGTGAGGTGGGTATCTTAGTTCTAATTCGGATTTTTATATTTTGTTGATTCTCTCAGGTTTTGACCATTTGTTCTTCAATGAAAATTATGGCCTCATCTATTTTTGATGCTGTGTCTAGGTTAAGTGCGAGGAGTTCAACGTTTTCCATTTTGTATTTGGAAAGAGCCCAATCTTTTATTTTGGTTTTTACATTCGAGAGAATAGGATATTTTGATATCTTATAGTACAAGAAATAATGAATATGCATTAAATAAATAAACAAGTAATACTGAGAGATGTATCAGAGGTTAGTTCGTGCAAGACCTTTGAGTATGAGCTTTGAGAAATGCTTCATGTAAGGCGATAGCAATGATATCTGGAGATGAATCGTTAGTGGGTTCGTCGAGGTAGCTCACATCTAGGTCCATGAAATCAATTGCATTTTGAAGCCTTCTTCCGCTCGGATTAGTGTTGGTGGAACTCTACGAGAGGTGTTTGTAGTTTAGATCTCCTGCTAAAATGGTCAGAGTGTCTGTTAATAAAATGTTATAAATATCAGTTTGTATGATATAGATAGGTGTTTTATGATTTATATAGCACGGATACAGGTGCATACTTGAACACTTTTTTATTTTTAATAGAAATTTCTGTTATTTCCAGACTTAAGGTTTGAACATTTTGAAGGAATACGGCACCACCTGTCCGATGAATCTGTCATTCCGAAAGATATTGTAGTTGGGAATTATCATTTTGTGGCATGGCTTAAGCCAAGTTTCAGAGACTAGCGATATATAAATGTCGTGGTCGTTTAAGAATTATGAAAATTGCTGGGTGTTTTGTTTCGGAGACTGCACACGTTCCAGTGAACGATTCAAAGACTGTTTTTGTAGTTTTTAAAAGGTTTACTCGCGTCTAATGGTGTCTATAAGGTTGTTCATTATGCTGGCTATTATTGACGGGTCACTGAGAGCCTTTTTGATAGCGCTCTCTAGTTAGTTGACTCTAGTGCCTGTAGGAGGATTGAGACGCTCTTTATTTGTATTAGGGTTTTGGCTCTTGTTTTGAGTGGGTCGGATCATTTCAGGAGGAGTTGGTGCTTTTGTCTTAGACTGCTCTTTTTGTGCAATGGATATTGATTCTTGTGTTATTTTGTGTGTGGGGCGTTAAATTTATCTTTTTATATAGAGGGCAACCACACTAACTTTCTGTATGCTGCCCCTGGCGATTTACGCATTTTGGAGGAATTTATTATTTCCTTGGCGCATTCATATATGAAGTGGTTTTATCTACATTTTACGCATCTTAGAGTTTCCCTGCATTCAAATTGAGAATGTCCAAAATTGTAGCACCTGTGACATTGGCCAGGACCTTTGGAAGCCCTGTAGGCTTCGACTTTGAACTTCATGTTGCAGAGGTCTGTGATGTTGTAGAGATATCTTTGTTCTTGGCAGTTTTAAGAAGGGTTACCTGGATAAGTAGGAGAGCTCCTCCTTTATTCCTGATTTACGTAAGTCTCACAATTTTGGACACTTCAACCCCCTTGTTTTCCAGGTCTTCTCGTATTTCGGGGATCGTGATTCAACGATAAAGATCTCTGACGACTACTCTGAGGTTCTTGTCGTCGTCTAAAATCTTGAAGTGGAAGGTGTAGTGTCTGTCTTCCAACCACTTGGTAGATGTGCGGTAGTCTGCTATGGTGTAGATCTGAACGTTGATGTATCGCCTTGATGTGGAGAATTCTGGCTTTTGTTTTGTGCAATTGATGATGCCATTTCTAAGCCCTGTCCATTGCATTATCTTGCTTATTTTGATTGGTAATATTCTGATTTTAGGGTTAAGGATGGGGTTGCTGGTTCCATTTATCAATTTTCCATTGAATTTGTTTGATGGGTTCGTATTTGTCTGGTTTGTTCATGGTTTGGAATTTTATTTGATGTCACTTCGATTTCCATTCAACAGTTCTTGTTATAAAGGTTTTCAGGGCTTTTTTTAAATATTGGTTAAGAATTACCTTATGTTTGGAACCAGATTGCTTTTTGCAAAGTTATTAGTCTTTTTGTGGCTACTGGTGATTTTTCTCTCAGGCGCTTCAAAGGAGTTTTTGCAGTATTAGAATCTTCTAGGAAGTCCGAACACACTTTGCCCAGTTCTCTTTAATAAATTTCAATAAAATGTGTTAGTTAGGCAAAAGTAGTTTCAACAGCGACATAGAATTTTCTCATTGTTTAGGAATCCTCCTCATTTTTAAATGTTGGGCATTATAATAATTCCAAATTGAATACGAACGTGTACCTACCGGGTATTTGGGGTTGGTAAAGTTAGATGTTAATAAATGCGGGATGTGGTAGTTTCAATTTTCAGGTTCCAGTTCTTTTTTTTTTTAGATTGATGCGTGGCTGAAGGGAAGACAGAGCGTTCTTTTTCTTCCTGAAAAAGTAAAAAGTATGTCCCTTTTTTATATATAAAAACATATAAACAAAAACGCTTCTTTATGCGACTACAAATTTTTAAAACTTCGCCAGGTTAACGATTATTTTTCAAAAGTCAAAATTTATTGCCTTAAAATATTGTCATAACTATCAACCAACGTCAAAAATCCGACCAGACGACTCAAATGGATTCAGAAAGTTATCATTTAAAAAAATTATAGTACGTTCTTCACCTTCAGCCTTGATAAACATGTTTTTAAGGCGCAATTAACATTGTTTATATATTATTATAATTATTGGCATTTGTAATAAATAAAATGTTTTGTTTTATTTTTGATACAAAATATGCCATTTAATTAATATATATATGTATATATTAAAAATAAAAAGGCATATCCTGACCAGGAACATATGTGCTTTTCAGAAGGCAGAGCGCCATCTGGTGGAACAGAAATCAACTATTCATTGATTTAACCTGTTCCCTGATATTTGGCCAACCTATATATATATAGAGAGAGAGAATTAAGAAGAAGTAAAGAAAGTTGAAGTAAAAGGAGATAAGGATTATGCAAGGTTTGTATTATAAGGTTTCGAAAAGGGTTTTTATTTTTATTAACAATTTAGGGCTATATACTCGTATACAAGGTGTAACAGGTAAATTGGGTATAACCACAATGGAGTTTTAACTTTTTTTTTTTTTTAATTTTTTTAAATTTAAAATTCTTTCCAATTGCTGTCCCAAATTTCATTTCTTCTGATAAATTCACTACTTTATTCTTAACTGGCAAAGGACCCTTCTTAAGTTTCCTATTCAAACTGAATGCTATCAATGATCCAACATGTGAATGCCGCTTAGATGTTGAATCACCAGAGCATCTTCTTTTATCTTGCCCTTTGACTAATCAAATTGTATGTAGATACTTTGAAACATTACCAAATTCTCTTTGTGTATATACTCTATCTTATGAGAACTTTGTTAAGTTTAGAACTATTTGTACAATATTTACAAAACAATACTAATCCATCGTGTAAATAATTAATCATATATATGTAAATAATACTAGCACAGCACAATAGTCCTTTGGACTTCGTGCTTTAGTAACAATAAATAAAAAAAAAACTGATATTTATTTCAAGTAAAAATGAAAAAATTGAATATTCAATGTAGCTTCCATTATTTTCTACACCAGTCTCGAGGCGAGTGTGGAATGAATCACAGGTCTTGGCGAAGATGACCTTGTCCATTTGGCTCATCACCGCTTTCTTGACAGACTGGATGGTATTGTGGGGAGTTTTATTGACATCTCTCTCAACAACGCCTCATGCATAGTAGTCGCGTGTGTTTCAATCTGGAGAATTAGGGGACAAAATATCAGAACTAAAGTGACTGGGGACGATTGGATCGTTTTTGCCGTGTGTGCTGGGCTGAGTCTTGTTGGAAGACGTACTTCCTTCCTGCAGCCACCATGTCCATCCAAGGTTTCACAACGGTCTCCAGGACATAGTGATTATTCTATAAGGTCTTTCTCAAAGAAATGGGGAGCCATGACATCACCTTCACTGCTAATAACGCAAAGGACCATCACGGAGGCAGGAATTTATGTGTGCATCACGACAGATACTTCTGAGCGGTCTCTACAGATTCAGCGATCATTCCTGGGATTTACCTTTTGAGGTAAGAATCTCAGCAGGCCACACGTGTTTCTGGTTTGGGGAGGGCAGCAGCCTTTCCTTTTCTGTCATCCTTTATATTCTCAGTCTGAAACTGGCCGTTCCGAAGAGCATAGAACTTGAGACCAAGGTTCTCATGGATAGTTCTGACAATTGTCATAGAGCCAACGTTCATTTCCTTGGTTATGGCTCTCATGATCTTCCCAGGGTTTCCATCAATCTTTTTCTTGATATTTTTGACAAATTCTTCGCCTCTCACCCTGTCCGATCGACGCGAATGCTTTTTACTTGCACGGATCCATTCTTTGCTATTGTCGGCCTAATAAAATTGTTTTATGACACGATAAACAGTGGTTTTGGGTAACTTTAAAAGTCTATTCACTTTGGGCCTCCTTCAGACGCGCAGAGCAACGATCGTGGCTGCTCGATTGTTGAAATCTCGATTATTGTTAATCACTACACTGCACGCGCATCTACTGTTACATTTTACATGAATATGGCTACGGAATGTAAAAAGACAAATTTTTAATCTAAAGTAGTATTTTTATTTGGGGGGACTGCCAACTTATTTTCAAATCACCTGATTTACCCTGAGGAAGATTATACATAGCGCTCAATATGCTATTAGAAATTGATTCTATTTTAACACGAGCGCGTTTCTTATTGAAAATATAAAAATCCTCTCTACTCCCATTACTTGAAAAATTTTAACAGGAAAACCAAATCACGTTCCAATGGATCCCCTCTCACGTTAACATAGACGGCAACGAGATGGCTGACCAGTTGGCTAAAGAAGGCTGTAAGGGCCAGCCTGAAAATTCCCAACTCACCTATTCAGAAATTCCTTCCATCCACAACAAAGAATAACCTCTCTATGGGATCCACCCTAAACCACCCCTGGTACACCCCAATTCCTAACGAATCTTCTTTCCACACCCTTACCAGGAAAGAACAAACGATGATTTCAAGATTACGAACATGACATCTTAGAATGCTCAAATTTAATGGAAAAATCAAAACATTCCCGAAATGTCCTAAGTGCGATTCCCAGCCTGCCAGTCCTGAACATCTATTAAATTGTATCAAATCCTCCAAAAAGACCTCTGGGAAACCCCCAGGACTATAATAGAAAAGCTGAGACAATGGAACCTAATGGAGATCGTTTAAACGACTTAAGGAATAAGCAACAACAACAACAACCTAAGTAAGGACAGTAGATTTCGTTATATTCTCAAAATGAAGTATTCTCTAGGGCTAAAATAGTATTGTTGCGTTGTCGCTGTATCAGGATGATTAAATGAGCACGTGGGATCGGTAAGGATCTCTGTTCGACTCTTTTATATTTACCTTAGGTAATAACAGACACAAACAAAGGATGTAAGAAGCAAGCACAGCCTTTGAACTCGACGGGGACAATGTTGACTGGCGTCACTCTCTCACGCGCGCTCCCTGATCTACGGCTATTCCTGGCGTATACGTGTCTTCGAACTGTTCCTGCCAGCTTGCGACCATGGCCGAATCTCTCTTTCGGGAATTGTGACAGTAAACATTTCTAATATAAGAATATACTATGATGCACTAGCGCACCATCTGTTATGAAAATTCGAAACTATTTTAGACACGTATGATTCTTTTTGAAATTAAACAATTTCTACTGCCCTTACTGCAATGAAAAAATTAATGGGAGGGCCTGGCTCATCAGTGGTGAATCCCCCCAGCAGTTTCGCCAGTTTAAACTACCATACCGCTGTTATATTGCATTTTTTGAACTTCCTTTTATACTGATACTGTTGCTAGATTCTTGGAATGGGTATTTTAGAATAACTATGGATATGAGCTTTGAGGACAGTAGAATTACATACAATTATAAATATATTTTCTTCTCGTGTTTTTGTGAAAAAAGAAAATTTCCCGAAATGTTAATAAAATTAAAGTATTAACTATAAAAAAAACTTGAAAATGTTTGGATTCACAGTAGTAGAGAGAGAAAGAGAGAATTAAGAAATATGGGTTTTAGAGTTATAATTAAAATTTGTTATGTTATTTTTTAAAAAAGAAAAATACGAATAAAATATTTACTATACAATTTTTCGATTATTTTTCATCCCTTTAAAGTTAAAAGGAAATTATCAATTATAGATATTCCATAAATACGCAATGTTCCAATTAAAATGGCAAATGCCCCAAGTCGATCTCCAATTATAAAAGTTTTAGCTCCAACTATCTTAATTGTGAGGCAGAAAAGCACCGAAAATGACAAAATAATTTATTATTTACACCATCTGAGTTCGTCTGCTGCACACAATTATCATAATTCCTATATCTCCATCTACAAAACAAAACGCTTGTTTGACTAAAAATAACGAGCCATCTTTTAATTAAATGCACGGAGATAAATAGTTTAAAGAAACTTCTAAAAATACTTTTCTCAATATCACTCAGAATCTTATTATTTTTTACTTAAAAGGATTAACTTTAAAATATTAATATCCCATTTTTTTAGGATAGGATTAAAACGGAATGATATTAAAGAAATCTAGTATTTAAAATTCTTGAGCTTTATAAAATAAAAATAATGTTAATCTGTGTCTAAATATGGTGATTGTGATATCCATGTTTATACAAAATGAAATATGAATATGAAGAATAATATCATAAGTACGTATATGAAAATATATGAATAAAGTTTCGCTTCAATTAAGTGTATTTGTTCTATAGACGCATATGTTTCCTCTTTAAAGTAGGAATTATAGATTGCATTTTTTTCCGGGAGGATATTGATATATATATAAAGGTTTTATAATATTTTTTCAAGGAAAGTTATAGAAAATTTCGATGTTGATTTGAGAGTATAATGTCGAATTGAGAGTATAATGTCAGTATAGCAAGCTATTACTGAACGAATAAGTAGAATTAAATATAATTTATATGAAAGATAGTTGTAAATTAATGATGATTAAAACAAATTATTAATTTACAACTATCTTTCATAAAATTTATATTTAATTCTACTATATATATTAATACATACGAGTATAGTATATATTGTTTTTTCATGTGTTAAGCGTCTTTACGCAAATTTGGCCTTAAATACCCATTTCTTGATTTTTCGGGAAGCCATTGGGACCAAAAATCTTTTTGGTCGCAGTGGTTACAGCCTTCTCCACGCTGACGAGCGCCAACAGCACGAAACGCGTTCGTGGATGGCTTTTCTTGATTTATCAAGAAATTGGGTTGGCCAAATATCACGGAGCAAGCTAAATAAACGTTTAGTTTATTTTTGCTTCACTAGATGGCGCTTTGCCATCTAAAAAAGCACATGTTCTCGTGGTCAGGAGATGCCTTCTTTATTTTTAATATATATATATATATAAAAGGTATGTCGCCTCTCCTGTTAAAATAGACGCCAATACTAGGCGCCATTTATTGACCGTCTATGCAAACTAGCAGTCTCGGGTCTGTGACAAAGCTATAACACCAATTTTGGCAAATTGAGAAGCGCCCACCCAGAGACCATTGTTTCGGGATAAAGGCCTTCGTCATCCCAGGAGAGTCTTTGATTTCATGAGTTCCAGAAGGGATCAAATGAAATTTGTCAGGGAGGTGTTTGGCTGGTAGAGTTTATAAACAAGTTCTATACCAAAATATAAATGGAAATTTTGCCTGAGGGATAATGATCTGTTTAAAAAATACAAATATTTTCTCATAATGAGTTTCTTTTTATAATTATATTAGATAAAAATAACTCATTGTGAGAAAATATTTGTTGTTTTTAAACGTTTTCACAATTTTATCTTGAATTTTGATCTGTATTGATCAATAGATGACACCTGGTTTTGATGTCAATTTTGACGGGGAGAGGCGACTTCTATTTTTATAGATCAACTAGCGAATGTACCCGGCTTATCCCGGTTTTTACCAGAGTCAAAATTTGTCTAATGAACATTTATTAAAACAATATTTTCGGGGCAAACATCCACTCCTTACTGAATATATTCTTTTCAAGATAAAGGTTTGTTATTCTTCTCACCAATACTGAATAAATCATTGGAGAATTATGCATGTAGGTAGCTGAATATATAGATTAGCATATAAACTATCCATGCACTAAAGTCACACGATAAGTAAACCATTTTGCATATTTTGGAGATAGAAAATAAAAAATATATAATAATAATTAATATTATATACTCGTACACTGACTCTAAATGAGCAAACTTCGCCCGGCTTCTCACCTAGTAAATGTTTGCCAAGCGAAATTTGCTTCAACTAATGTTTTATTGTATTATAATTATATCACTCTCTAATTAGTAGTCATGAGGATTCAAATTAAAGTTTAATTATTATATTATCGTTTTGTGTGTTTCACTTTCAAATTTTTTTTCACGTTAGAGTAATAATAAGCTAAAATCATAATAAATAATATTAAAATCAAAAAAGGCATATCCTGACCACGAGCACATTAGCTTTTTAGATGGCAGAGCGCCATCTAGTGGAACAGAAATCAACTAAACGTTGATTTAGCCTGTTCCCTGATATTTTCCAACCCATCTTCTTGATAAATCGAGAAAAGCCATTCACGAACGCGTTTCGGGCAGTTGAGCCTCGTCAACGTAGAGCAGGCTGTACCACTGCAACCAAAAATGTTTAGGTCCCAGAAGCTTCTTGAGAAACTAAGAAATGGGTATTTAAGGCCAAACTTGCGTAAAAACGAAAAACATGTGAAAAAATAATTTTGAAAAATAAAATAATAAAAAAGGTCAGGTGTTGGTATTAAAATCAGAAAAGGCATCATATCCTGACCACGAGCACATGAGCTTTTCAGATGAGAATCGTCGGGTAAATTTCACTCGGGGGAATCCGGGCGAAGCCAGATCACAATATATATAATTGTAAATATTTAATTATAGATTTAAAATAAATATTTTTTATATACACAACAACTCTTCGAGTGAATCCCGGGCATTACTCGGGTCATTGCGCTAGTTATAAGAATAATAATTCTATAAGAAAATAATTAACATTCGTTGAGAAACAGTATTTGTGGCCAAACATACACTCCAGCACAACCCGGACGTATTTTTTAATTTCTTATAAAATCTATGATGATGTTCAATGATAATGAATTAATGTAATCCTCATTATCCTCGGAAGTTTGGTCTGCCAGGAACAATAGACAAAATAATTACGACATACTGGAACAGATACAAAGAAGGGCAGCCCTGAGAATTACGGGTTGTTACAACATCACATTACCGAGGCTCTATTAATCCTCTCAAATTTGGTACCAGTTGCCATCAAGTGCAGCTTAGCGAAAAGGAGTTTACAGACCTGAGAGAAGAGGAGATCTACTGAGGAGACACCCATCCTGTAAGATTTAGCCCGGGAGCCCAGAATCACCTGGAACAAGTGCACTCCTATGGAGAAGGGCATCGAAATATTAACGAATGGAAGCAAAACCAGCTCGGGAACAGGCTGTTCATTTGCTGTTTTTAAGGATGGTCAGTTAACGGAAAAGCGACTCTTTAAACTAGCAGGGGACTAACTCGTTTTCCAGGCGGAGATGCTAGTAATAAAATAAAGCCCTAGACCTTTTCTCAGAGGAAGGCATCGCTTCTGACCACCTCTACTCCGACTGTTTGTCAGCCATCCACGTGATCTCTCACGAGATGTCCTATATGGGTAGTTATATCGCCTAATTTTTAGTGCAGAGAAATAAACGCCCAGCCCCCCCTACATTTGGTGAAGGGGCACGACCTCATAGAGGGTAACGAAACGGCAGACAGGTTAACCAAACGGGTCTGTACAGAAGGTGAACCTGTTAAAATGCCACTAAACAAGAAGAAATTCCTCGAGACTATCAAGAGTCAAGCAGTGGAGACATGGACAAGGAGATGGAGAGGCGTGTTGAGCGGGAGGGAAACCTACCAATGGTTCTACATACCTGGAAGCATTTCAAAACTTCTTTCAAGCGACCTCAACCGACTGGTATCTGGATATGGCTCCTTTCCAGAATACCTTGCAAGATTCGAGCTGAAGAGCGACCCAATCTCTGCCTGCGGGCATCCCAGTGCCGGTTCCATGCACTACCTTCTAGAATGCCCACGCCTAGAAGGAATGGACCAACAAAGAAGAGTAGCTCGAGGAGCAACAAGGCCAGAAAATTTCAATGTTGACAAGGCTCTCATGGTGGAGGCATATAAGGTTGCCCATAACCTCTATAACACCATACTTGAAAGTCCAGAGCACAACAGGCTCTGACCAGCGTCACCTCTCCGTGGTCCCCGCCGGATAAGCTTAGTTTCCCATTGTTCTACTGTGAAGGTTACAAAGCGAAACCGAGCGTGCCGGGTTACAAATCCTTCTAAAATGGGCGTTAGGCGATGGTTTTTCCAACTCATAGTATTGGCGTACAGACTTCGGTCAAGTAGCCCACTATCCACTGGCACCTTTTCTTCTAGTACAGCCGCACAAGAGGAAAAGCTCAGACCCAAAATGCCAGCGGGCCAAGGTTGCGAGGCCTGATACCAGCTTTCCAAGGCCATTTGCACAGCTAAGAACCACGAAAGATTCCGTGACTTTCATCAAGGAAAGCAGACAACAACGTGCTTTTAGAAAGGCAAGGTCTTCAACAGCAACATTTGAGCAGTGCTGCTTCATCGAAAGAGGCGTCGACTTCAACTCTCTGAAATTTATCAAGGCTTTGGTGGCGATGTTAGGGAATGAATATGTCTTTCAGATCATAAGAATGTCCGGCCAAATTCTGGCTGGACTGGCAAGTGTTGATAAGACTGAAATATTAATAGAAGAGGGCCTCAACACCGCGAAACCCTTCCAAAAAGTTTCACCATACAAAAAGAGGCAAAAATGTGGTAATTGGTAATCTCTCAATCGCAGAAAAGGACAAGGACATCGTCACAGCCCTGCGTTCTTATTGCAGGTTGGCCTCTCTGTCACATGAAGTGGTGTCCTTCGAGGATTACACCTGGACCATCCGTAACAGGTAGGTATTTGACTTTATGAATGAAGGACTTAAAATCCATCAACTCCCTGGAAAGCTGGACCTCAAATCCAAGGGAGAAACGACTACAGCTAGCATAACCTACGGTGTTAGATGCAAAAATGCCACCGCCAAGGTCAACGGCGGGCCAGCTGTCCCAGAAGAAATATGGAGAAACGTTCCATTCCTCAGGTTACCTCACGACAGGGTCCAGCGCTGTGCTCATCGTCCACCCAGTCAACGCCTTCTTCGAAACCTGCTTAACTTCATCTGCAGCAGTTTCCTCTGGCAGATCCCAGGACGCTATAGGCCATGAACTTTACGTTCCTTCGCTGTTCCATTAGCCCAACAAGCATCTTCCATTGCCGCCCCGACTACATTAGTGGCAGACCTCTGAGAAGGAGATCCTGACCATGATTACGTTTCCCATCCTGGAAAAAATCTTATCGCCTCGAGGGATAAAACGTCTCTGGCAATCAACTCTACTGATCTGCAGTCCGCCTTGATCATGTGGACCGAAGATGCCTGATATAGCAACTGTCTCCCGTCTTTTAGGGAAGTGGTTTGAACTACTCTATGTAGGGACTGATGCGACAGTTAGAGCGATGGTAAATACACCCGCCCGTTCAAACTGCACAGAGAGCTTGGCAGGGCTGTGCTACCAGCGCCGCCTTATTCTCAATATTCTACGGGTCCACCCCTGCGCCATATAGAGAGATTTATCGGAAAAGGAAACGTTTTGGCGTACGCCGATTATTCCTCCTTCTGATCTGAGAAGATTTACAGTTTAAGAAAGCCAAGTACTTCTTTGAAGATTTCCTGCGTGCGTCAAAGGTCGGCATGAACTGCTCCAAGATATGGGGCTATGGTGTGTGAGGCGCCATCTTCTTTTAATAAATCATTTAGAGTTGAACAGATTATCCTTACTCCCAAAGCAAATGTGAAAATTATAACAATTGTATATATCACGTTGGGACTTTAAATCCAGGCGTTTGGGACAATTTCTCTCATCAGTGTCGATGGCCATTCCGTTGGTACATTCTAAAGGCAGAGAGATAATCAGAACCCTTGGTTACAATGCCCAGGGTCAGCAGGTTAACGGTTTCTAGCTGCCACCGCATCTAAGTGAACAAAAGGGAGTGCCAGACCGGTCTAACCGCGTGCTGAGGATGTTGCCGGAGCGCTTGACGCTCATTTGACACACTTGCCTTTATCTCCCTGTTGATGAGGTGGATACATGCTTTGTGCTTTCTTATAGAGCTGTTTACATAGAGGGGATAATTAATCACTTAATTCTAACAGCACATGGTGTGTTTATGTGGGAAGTTGCTTTGCGCCATTGAATTCTCTTCCTCTCTTCAAAATAAAACACATTTAAATGTCAAAAATGAATTCCTCATATTATTATTATATTTAGAAAAGATTCATATATTGGATTTAGAAATAGTTTTGTTCTTTCACTATATATATATATATATACTAGACGGGTGACCCGGGCTTCGCCCCGGGATTGACCCGTGTGCATATCTACCCGAGTGATATATATTTAGATACGACTTTTTTTTATAATTGTTTGCTATTAGCATTATCTATTTGTTTGCATCAGCATAATTTAATCTAATCTTTGATAGAGAGCGCTGTTCGTGAGCTAAGTAGAATAATTTGAATATATAGTTTTAATAATTGATTTATATATTTTTTAAAATAGCCTATCGTCTTCCCCGTATTTTTTTACCTATGTATGGAAATTCTGGTTTGAATTGGTGAACTACTGAGAATTTGTATACCGGACATACAAACAAACAAACATACAAACATTGATTTTTATATATATATATATATATATGAGGCATATCCTGACCAGGCTCACATGAGCATTTTTAGATGACAGAGCACCATATAGTGGAACAAAAAGAAACTAAACGTTTATTTAACTTGTTCCTTGATATTTGGCCAATCCAATTTCTTGATAAATCAAGAAAAGTCAACAACGAACGTGTCTCGGGCTGTTAGCCCTCGTCAGCGTGGTGCAGACTATACTTCTACGACCAAAATTTGGTCCCAGAGGTTTCCTGAGAAATCAAGAAATGGGTATTTAAGGCCAAATTTGTTTAAATTCGCTTTTCATGTGAAAAAATAAAAAATAAAAAATAATAAAAATATAAAAAAGATCAGGTGTTGATATTAAAAAAAAAAAAAGCATATCCTGACCAGGCTCACATGAGCTTTTCTAGATGGCAGAGCGCCATCACCTCAGAGCGCCGGCATTGCGCACGAAAGGAAGAGTTTATACATCAAATAAAAAGTGGGTATTTTAAAATAATCCTAAACGACAAA
Organism: Cordylochernes scorpioides; assembly: GCA_030710605.1. Classification (NCBI taxonomy): domain Eukaryota; kingdom Metazoa; phylum Arthropoda; class Arachnida; order Pseudoscorpiones; family Chernetidae; genus Cordylochernes; species Cordylochernes scorpioides. Next base: position 147,100,017 of record CP092886.1, read on the forward strand.
CATGTTGGCTTTCACCTTGCGAAATATTATCATCGACGTTACGGCCAAATCGCTTTGGAGAGAAGACAATGCTCTGCATTTGGTGGGATCAGAAGGGAATCGTGTACTATGAGCTGCACAAACCGGTCGAAACTGTCAATGGGAATCGCTACCGACAATAACTGATCAATTTGAACCATGCTTTGCTGGTAAAACGACCAGGATTGGAAGCGAGTAATACTACAGCACGATAATGCTCCGTGTGCTATCGCACTTCCATCATCTAAGACATCATCAAAATACTGAAAGGGGATTTGCTAAGGAATCGCCGTATTCACTAGAACTGGCTCCTTCGAATTATAGTTGGTCTTGTCAATGGCACTTGACGTGCTGGGCTGCAGTCGTAAAATTTCGAAAAAGAACAAAAGCTTATTTTTTGGTCTAAAGACGCGTTGTTTTATCTCTGCCTCGACATTTATATATTGCTATAAATATGGGAAGATGTCTAGATAACAAGGTACGATACTTTAAATAAACCATTTTTTCATTTCATTTGAAGGTTCCTAATTTCATTTATTAAAAACGTGCATCTGATAGGTATAAATGAAACGCACTATACTGTTGTCGCTATACAAGTTCCTAAGCTATGAGACAAACCTGGCACTTATAATCTCTATATTTTAACGCCAGTGAGCAATACGTGTATCCACTGGCACTGCATATCATTATTATATGTGAATAAAGGTATGGAATTAAACGAAACAGGATCTGAAGAGAGAATTCGGCGCCTCTACACTCTAAAAAAACCCATCAAGATTCTGTAAATGTTGGGTTCGTAAAACGTTACCACGTCATTCATACGTCCATGTACGCTATTAAACGATATCATAATAGTCGTTTATTTTTACAGAGTATATAACACTAAGAATATATGAAGCCTTAATTTCCTTGAAAGCATTCTGTGGATTTACAGATATCATTGTAACGCGTCTTCAGACCCAAGTGGTATGTATAAGCATACCAAAATGTCTAAAATCAACTCCTACTGTATCTGTAAATGGGGCCGTAATATGGTAATGAATATTGGACACGATAACCGTACTGATAAAAAGGGGCGTATTGTGCATGGGTGATTTAATGCTGTAGAGATCATGCATGTTGAATAATCATTTCTCCTCTTGCATTTATATGATAATATTCTAATGAAATCTATTAAAACATTGAGAGACCGTGTTCCCCTTGACGAGAAGAGAAGAGTTTTCAGATCCAAGATATTTACGGTTAAGATCATAACGAGTACGCACTCTTTAATCTGTGTGACACTCATAAAGTATCGTCACCGAAAGCCGTCTGAATCTTCCGGATGGTTTCCACATGGTTCTCACTCAGTTTCTGGCAAAATTTGATGCAGTAGCGCTGCTCCAGTCATTCCGTCACTTTCCTTACAATGATAATCTGACGAGAGCACTAAACACTAACGCACTCAAATGCTGCCTTCTATCAACTGACGCTATTGAAAGGCGGGGAAAAAATCACACATGCGCATGAAGGTTCAAGATCGTCTCATGAAAGTGCGCTTCGTTGAAATCCACCAGGTTTTTGCAAAAAAAAAGTCATTTCCTAAAAGACCTTGTAACGCTCAGAAATACCCCATGAATTTTAGTCTGTAAATGAGTATCTTAAGAAAAAAAAAAGTGTTATTCATGCCACATCCTTCTTATTCTCCTGACTTATTGTTTTGAAATTTCTACATGTTTGACATTTTCAAAATAAAAGGTAGGATGCTTTCCATTATGGCTAAATTTGAAGCTTCATGTAAGGAGGACCAAAGTTGGTCACGGAGGAAGGATTTGCTCAGAGTTTTCTTACAAAAGATGGGAAATATGAAAATCATCAAAAGTTGGAGTTATTTTGAAAAGGGGTACTTTTATATCTATAAATATATTTTGTTTTATATATACATATCGTAATTTAAACAATGTGATATGTAAGTAATAAAGTATGACGTCTTTTCTAGTCGTCTCAAAGTGACATCAGTTTGCTACCGGACCCCAGGGGAGGGGAGGATGACCCACATAAGACTGACCAATGAGCATCAACACCCGGGGGATCCAGAGAGGGACAAGAAGGGGCGTTTGGTCCGGATGTTGACAGTTAGTTAGGTTACAGTGGATATTTCGGACAGGCCCGCTGAGACTAGGTCCGTGGTCATCTCACGGTGGCCCTCGTGGCCGCCGTTTTGGCTCCTCTCTGTCTCCGCGGCTTCATGCAGGACGCCGAGCTATCCTCAGTTAATCCTCAACTTTCCCCTGGTCCTGGTGCCATGTGAGACGTACTAGGAGAGCGTCTTTTGATCCCAAACTTTGTCCTTACTGTCCCGTGCGGACTTCCCACTCTGCACGCCTTGCCATTCAACCCCGACTGCTTCCAACTCACTTGTTGGCTTACCCGGGTTTACGACATACATACGTATTTCTCTTTTTATTATTTTATAATAAGGGAATAGAGACTTTTGAAAGATACGAATGTCTTGTATAAAAGTCGCTTCCGATTAAGAGATCAATTTTTTAAATAAATCGTTTGGTATTGGCTCGAGGCGATTATTTCTCGACTTTAAATATGGTCTCTGGAGAAATTATGTTAAACCTTCGTATATGTCTGCCTGACATGTTAGGTCTCTATGTAAAATTTGGTTTTTGTGTCTGTTTTTCGTGCCTACATTGATTTTGATAGATGTTATATAGCGTTTGGTGCCAATATTGTCACATAATTAAGAGGTGATATAGAAACGTATTCCAATTATCTCAAATTAATTCGAAACTATGGAAAAACATTTATAAACTAAAGGGTAATTTTGTCAGAATAAGTGTGAAAACTATTCGGCATCTTTTGACCATCTCTGAAATCTAAAAGGTTCGGATTGGGGACACAGCAAGAACGTTCGAAAATTCTGAACGACATCCTGGAGATCGTGATCGGGCTATGGCCCTCCTTAGTCCAGGGCGGAGTTTTATTTTCTGAGATTTAGAAAGGATTCATCAGCTGGCAAAGTCATGAGGCCATTTAAAAAAAAAATCGATATTCTAGCGCCAAAATTTCCAAAATATTTACAGCCTTAGTTTCCGTTACAGACGCGTACACACTTGAAATTTTCAAAAAATCACTTCTTTATGATAAATATCAAGCCGCAAATTGTACCACCGCTTTTCCTATTTGTAAATAATTTAAATGTGTCCCTACCTTATAAAATCCCCTTCCAAATCTCCAATTATTGTAAATAATCTAACCTTTTCAATCGGTAATAAATGGATGTGTGTGAGAAAGTTAGAAAACAAAAATTAAAATAAAATTAAGCTCTCTGACAGAGACTGGAAGTAAGTCGGTTAAATAACCTGAGTAAGATAAAAAACGGAGTGAAGCTAAAATTATATATTCCTTCCCCATCCAAACATGTTAGCCATTTTACTATGAGCTATCACCGTCAGATTGGTCCCCTAAATCAGGTGACCCTCAGTTCCAGGCCAGATGGGACGGGGTAGCAGACATCAGTCAGGTTTTGACAGCCGACAGGATCAGTCCGAGCTTTTCACGGTCAGCAGAGAGCGGTCAGCAGAAGAATAGCAGGACTCACAGTCCAGTCCCGACTTCACGCTAGTGAATCTCCCGTCTTCTTCAAAACTTTTCACCAACTTCTTATTCATAGTTTTTATCTGGGAACTCCTTGTTTCCGAGATTCATTGCGTGTTTTGTCTTCTTTAACAAAGTAGAAGCCGCTTGGCCATCGACTGCAAAAACCGAGTGGTATGTCCCGATTGGCTGTCTAGTTGGGAGGAATACATTTCTCCCTTATTAGTGGACTTTCGAAATCACGACATATATATATATATTGTTTTGAAAATAGAGCAATCCATATTTACTTCATTTGATAATAAAAAGGCATATATTGGATTTAATAAAATATTTATTTTGCCAATATTTCGGCTGGCTGAACGCCAACCTTTATCGAGGCATTACATCTTTGTATACACAAACTCAGCGCCACATAGTGTTATAATATCACAGTTGAAATCATTTAAAATACAAAGTAGGTGGGGGAAATTTGTGCATGAAAAGATATTCAAAAATTACAACCAGAATAAGTTAAATATCTTTAATATTATAAAATAAAGTGCCAGGAGAAAATGATTTTTTATTAATCGACTACGTAGTCGATTAATAAAAAATCATTTTCTCCTGGCACTTTATTTTATAGTATTTATATTCCAAGGAGAAAGTTTCTATGTTTAAATATCTTTAATATATTAAAGGGAAAATAATGAGGTCTATCTTATATTTTAAAATATGTGTAATAAGTACATAAAATATAATTCATTAATAATTCATTAAAAGATAAATGTAAAATATATGTATCTACTAGCGGATGTGTACCCGGCTTCGCCCGGGTTTTATCCGAGTGAAAGTTTGCCTAACGAATATTATTGATAATAATATTCGGGAACACACAGAATATTATGATAATATAATTCGTTATGTCATATATTTATATAATATATGAAATTTATTTTTCGAGCAAACATATCCACTCTCTACTGAATAGATTTTTAAAAAGATATACATAAATAAAAATATCTAGAGATATACTACATGATCTTAGCCAAAAGGCCGAGAAACGATATTTTATATATAGAGATGACCTGGCTTCGTGTGTCTTCTGCTCGAGTGAATGTTTCGCTGGTAGAATTTTGTTCCTGCCTACTATTAATCATTATCTGGCTTTACCCGTGGTCTGCTTTAGTGAATATTCCCCAAAAGAATTTTTTAATGCAATCAAGCATGATACGGAAATATTGTCATCATCATTTCTGACTAAAAAAATATTGTTGCGCTCAGTACTTAGTTAAATATAATTTTTATTGGTTAAAGTGCGACAAAAAAACTCTTCCAGATTTAACTCTCTGTCCTGTTCAAATTTCAGCGAGATTAGTTACATATTGAGGGCGTGCATAGCAGACAAACATATATATATATATATATATATTAATATATGTTCCCGGCTTCGCCCCAAGTAAATCGATTCTAGCAAACATCCAATCCCTACTGAATCTATACTTGTCTACCTTCTCGATAATTTTTCCCGGTCCCTTGAAAAATACTCGATAAGTTGAAAAAAATCAGTATTAATTGGTTCACTCGGTAATTTGAAGTTGAAGGAATAGTATCTTGCCACAAACGAAGATTTGTAAATAACTGTATTTAGCGAATGTACCCGGCTTCGCACAGTTTTTATCCGAGTAAAAGTTTGCCTAACGAACATTTGTTAAAACGATTCTAGAAAACATCCAATCCACCTATATATTGCCACGTTTTTATTTTTAAAACGCTAATTTTAGTTTAGTAAAACTTTATTTTTAAAGTTTATTATTTTAAAAGTGAAATGTTTGTTAATGAAATAGACATTTTGCCTAAACTCATTTATTGCTGCTTTCTTTTACAAGCCATTTGTTTATGTGTATTTTTACATATCGTTTTTATTGAGTTTTTACTAATTTAGTATGTACATCATTGACTTTTGATGAATGAGAAAAAGAAATTGAAAATAAACATATGAAAAATTAAAGTAACATTTTAAAGGAAATTATGTACAATTGAAAATTGTTTTTGTAACGTCTCATATTCCCCTTCTTGAAGCATTTATTCTCGGGTAATAAATAGTCGAAGTTGAGATATGTGAACGCGTCTTGCTTGCTTTTGGTCTTTCAGAGAGATATCGTAGGTTACATCAGATATCTTTTTTTGAATGACAAATGGTCCTTCATATTTTGGTGATGTCTTGATGAGACGAGGGTCGTTGAAGGCAATTTTTCTTATGACTAAGTCTCCTTCTTTAAAGACATACTTGGGGTGATGGCTATCGTGTTTAATCTTCCACTTACTTCTACTTTGTTCTGTCCGCAGGCTAGCTTTCTTCCTGGCTTCTTCAATTGTAATTGGAGTTTGGTCGGCAAATTCGGGTACATTACCGATTCCATACATTAAGAAAAGCGGTGAAAAACCAGTCACGTCATGTGGTGTGGAATTATAATTTTTGACAACTTGCGGTAACAATGTGCTCCATTTACATCTAGGTTTCTCTAGAACAGCTATTCTCAGTTTTGTCATTATCGTATCATTTAATTTCTCACAAATACCATTGCACTGAGGATGATAAGGCGAAGTATATGTGTGTTTAATTCCTTGTAAAGAAAGAAATTTGTTGAACTCTTTTGATATAAAATTTTTGCCATTATCTGTTAAGATAGTATTGATCGAATTAACAGATTTGATTATCTTATCAAGACATTGAGTGACAGCTTGAGCAGTGTTTGTTATTGTGGGATATGCCCATAGATAACGAGTTGCGTGATCAACAAAAACTTGAATGAATTTATGCTTTGTGTTAGCTGCTGCTGTTCCCAGTACAATAGTGTCACAACCGATCATTTGTAATGGTTGGATATTTGACGTTGGAGTGATCATTTCTCCTAAAGTTGGTTCATGTCTGACCTTCACTAGTTGACAAGATTTACAAGATCGAAGATAATTCTTGATATCAGTTGTTATTCCTTTCCACCAATAACATTGAGTTATAAGTTTGCATGTTTTGGTTATTGATGGGTGACTCAATGAATCGTGATATTCTTCCAATATTTTTTTGGTAAGCGAGTTTGGGACAACTGCTTTAAAAACTCCTTTTTGTTTGATCATTACCACACCGTCGTGAGTGTGGGAATTTTTCAAGAAACTCAAATCTGAATTTTGTTGGTGTTCTTGAAGTTCTTGAGTTGCAATGTTAACAACTGGGAGTCTTGATAGGGCGTCAACATGAGTTTGTTGCTTTCCAGAACGATGAACGATGTTACATGATTTCGAGGATAAACTAAGAATCCATCTAAAATACTTAGGTTTCGGTTTCTTCATGGTGAAAAGCCATTGGAGCGCCGCATGATCAGTGATGATTTCAAATGGTTGGTTTTCTATGTACACATGAAAGTGATCAGTTGCTTGTATTACGGCTAGGCATTCCATCTCATAAGCAGAATAATTTTCTTGGTGTGGTTGCAGTGTTTTGGAGTAATAAGCAATTACATGTTCCTCATTGTCTGGACCAATTTGTGTTAGGATTGCTCCAATTCCATATTTGGAGGCATCTGTATAAACTTTAGAGGGGTAGTCCGGGTTGTAAATAGCAAGGACAGGTTGTGTAGATAGTGCCATTTTAAGTTTAGCGAATGACTCCTCTACTTCCTCATTCCAGATGAAGGGCTGATTCTTCCGAGTGAGTCGAACCAAGGGGAATGAAATTTTAGAAAAGTCCTTCACAAATTTTCTGTAATAATTTGCCAATCCCATGAACTGACGAACTTTCTTTACAGTATCAGGTCTAGGAAAGTCTTGAATAGATTTTACTTTTCCTGGATCAGGTTTTAATTGATTGTGACTGATGATATGTCCGAGGTATTTTACTTCAGTTCTTCCAAAAATACATTTCGACAATTTTAATTTCATGTTGTACTGTCTTAATTTGTCAAAAACTTTACTAAGAAGCTCTATGTGCTCTTGCCATGTTTTCGTGTGCACCAATATGTCATCTTGGAAAGAGCAAGTTCCTTTCCATAATAATTCACCTAGAATATGTTGGATTATCCTTTGAAACGTTGAAGCAGCATTTTTTAAACCAAAGGGCATCACTAAAAACTCATAATGACCATCGTTTGTGACGAATGCAGTTTTTTGAATAGATTGCGGGTCCATTTCGATCTGCCAATAACCCCATGCAACATCAAGGGTAGAGAAGAATCTGGATCCATGCAATCGATCAAACATGTCCTGTATGTGAGGTAGGGGTTGCCTGTCATCCAGTGTGATCTCATTAAGACGTCTGTAATCAATGCACATCCTTTTATTTCCATCCTTCTTGGGAACCATAACAACAGGAAATGCCCAAGGAGAATCTGAAATTCTTATTAACTTGTGTTTGAGAAGTTCTTTAACTTGTTCAGCTATCTCTTCATACTCTTTCAGAGGACGACGATAGGGTCTAAGAGAAATTGGTTGTTCACTTTTCGTGATGATCTTATGTTGTATAGCTACTTTTCCCAAATCAATAGCATGCTGAGAAAATACATTCCTATTGTGTTCAAGTAATTCTTTTAATTCATGTTCTCTTATCTCTTCTAGATGATTTACAAGAATTGGATTTTGTAATCCATCAAATTTGGTGTAAATTGTTTTGTCTCTGACATCTATTAAAAGATTAAAAAGAGATGCAACATCTAATCCGATCAAGAGTGGATATTTAAAGTTCTTCATTACATGGAGAGTTACAGGTTTAATTAGCTTATCTATTCTTACCTTGGTCTGAAGGCTTCCACATGTCCTGGTAACACCATCCGCTTGGCTGATGTGAATGTCTGAATTTGGTTGAAGTTGAAGACGGGTTCGCTTGAACAATCGCCAATTGATTATTGATACTGTTGCTCCAGTATCCACAAATGCTTGCGCAGGAATTCCATTTACTTCAACACTTATGTTGATAAGCTTGAAAGCTCCTTGTGTAGGGGTATTTGTCAAAGTACTTACATTCAACAATTCCGGGGCTCCGCATACTTGTTTCACTGAAGTGTTTTGATTAGGCCTATCCTTTTTATAATTAGGATCATAATCCTCACAATCTGTGACCCAATGTTTAATTTTTATTCCCTTTTTCGAACATATTGGACACCAGAATGGGCAAACATTTTTTCTACTATCATTATTTTTTGTCGCGAGATGTATTTTGTTTTTAGGCTTAAACTGAATTGAAGCCCTATTTTGTTCAATTGAAGCTGCGATATGAAACCATTTTGTGGCGTCAGTTGGCTGTGCAGCCACAATTAAATCTTTCCAATCATTTGGAAGTCCGTCTGTTAATAAATGAATTTTTTCCTCCTTCGTTAGATGGGTTTGATTTAACAGGCGAATTTTATCTTGAAAATAATTTTCTATTGATTCTTCTCGTTTTAATCTTCGATGTGATGCTGAGACAATTGGATTTGCGTTGTATGAACCAAATCTTTGAATCAACTTTTCCTTTACAACTTCCCATCTTTTTATTGCAGGATTTGAAATAATCTCGTCTGCATACCATTCAAGTGCTGAATCTGTCAAGTAGTACATAAGATTTTTGATTTTTTCATCTTCTTTTAAAGAATTATTTTCAAAATCATATAATTTGATCCATGACTCAGGCCTAATTGCCGACTTCGAGCCGTTGAATTTTTGCAACCGGTTGTTTGGATTTTCCGCCATTTTTTTTTCCGTATCCTTTTCGACTGCGCCAAATGCCACGTTTTTATTTTTAAAACGCTAATTTTAGTTTGATAAAACTTTATTTTTAAAGTTTATTATTTTAAAAGTGAAATGTTTGTTAATGAAATAGACATTTTGCCTAAACTCATTTATTGCTGCTTTCTTTTACAAGCCATTTGTTTATGTGTATTTTTACATATCGTTTTTATTGAGTTTTTACTAATTTAGTATGTACATCATTGACTTTTGATGAATGAGAAAAAGAAATTGAAAATAAACATATGAAAAATTAAAGTAACATTTTAAAGGAAATTATGTACAATTGAAAATTGTTTTTGTAACGTCTCAATATTGATTTATAAACGTATATAAATATAAATATTGTTATATACGTTTAAATATATTTTTGAAACACATAATTTTTTGAAAACATTTATTATATTATAAATAAGATATTGTCACTTTTGTGAATTTGATAATTAATTATTTCTTTTTTCTCAATGAATTATATATATTAATTTAAAATTTCATTTTTGTTATCATCATCACATACAATGTAAATTTTTTATATAAACAAACGATAATAAAAAACAACAATTAGGGGCTCAAAAATCATTTATTATGGTTAGCAGCTCCGTAAATAAAGATATTTTCACAACAACAATTAAAGTTGCATCATCATTTTTATAAAACAACAGCAAATTAAATTAGCAATGTAAAAATATATTTTAACATTACATTTTAACATTTAACACAAAATCGTTACAATTTTTTCTTTAAATATATATTAATATTGAAATGCCAAGTATTTTTTACGTCATTGGAATATTATATTACTAAATTCTCAAATTAAATTAATTATACTTGGAAAACATTGTCAGCATTGTTACAATTTATAAATATAATTTCACCAGACGCCGCTAGAGGCGCTGCTTGCGAGTGAAAGTAGAAAATTTGCAAATGAATTTGCAAAGAATATTTATTTCAAATCAAATTCAAACCAGAAATCTTCCCAGTAGTATAGTAAATAACTTCCTAAAGTTTCACGGCGATTGGATAATCTTATCTTTTAAAAACATTCATCGTGTGAACAAACTAACATTCGTCGTGTAAACAAACCACGTGTTAATTATTAACCAATCAAATTCATTTATCGTCGCGACCAGTGCTGCGCCCAAGCGGTAAAAGACTGGAACTAACGCTTTTTGGTTTTTTATTTTAAAAAAAGCACATTAACTTTTTTAGTTTTTTGAATAGCCTATATGTTAAACGAAATCTTCAGCTACCTACATGCGAAATTCCATAATGATTGAGTCAGTAGATTTTGCGTGAAGCGATAACAAACATCGATTTCGCATTTCATTTTTATAGATATAAGGAAGGAAGGAAGGATAAGGAAGGATTAAAACATTTGAAAATAAGTTAAAATGATTTAAACAAAAAACTGTAAGAATTTTAAAAAAAGTTTAACAATAAAATGTGTGTATTTAAAAATTCATTTCAAAATTTTATCGAGATCGATTCATCTATAAGTATTTTTTTTATATAAAAATGCTTTAAAATGGAAGTTAAAATAATTTAGGATAAATATATGAGGAAAATAAATTTTAAAAAAGTGGAAACTAAAAATGTTTAATGTATTGAATGTAATATGTTATATGTATAATGTATCAATACTTTTGTGTTTTGAAGCGATAAATGTAAAAAATTAAACAAATGGTGTGTATAATTTACAGGTTATTACTAATGTGTGACAATAGAATTTACGCGGGTATTACAATATTTAAAAATTCATTAAAGCAAAAAAAAAAAAGAATATTTTTTCATGCACAAATTTCCCCCACCTACTTTGTATTTTAAATGATTTCAACTGTGATATTATAACACTATGTGGCGCTGAGTTTGTGAATACAAAGATGTAATGCCTCGATAAAGGTTGGCGTTCAGCCAGCCGAAATATTGGCAAAATAAATATTTTATTAAATCCAATATATGCCTTTTTATTATCTAATCTCTATATATATAAAAGTCAATTTCTGTCTGTCTGTCTGTCTGTTTCGCGATAAACTCAAAAACTACTGAACCAATTGGTACCAAATTTTGCATGTCGCTTTTTATAAACCTGAGGAAAATTTTCGGCTGCATTTTGATTAGTATTTTTGGCTATTTCTTTTTTTCATTTGAAGAACTTTTTTACGCGGACTAATCCAGAATGGAATGAATACCTAAATATGGCCATTTTTTTAAAGCATCGATGGTTCAGTGGTAGAATACTCGCCTGCCACGCGGGCGGCCAGGGTTCGATTCCCGGCCGATGCATTTTTTAAAACAATTTTTAAAACTCATTTATATTATATCTTCTTCTATATATATAAAAATGAATGTTTGTATGTTTGTTTGTTTGTTGGTTGGTTTGTATGTCCGGTATACAAATTCGCAGTAGTTCACTAATTCAAACCAAAATTTCCATACATAGGTAAAAAAATACGGGGAAGACGATAGGCTATTTAAAAAATATATATAAATCAATTATTAAAACTATATATTATTAGTCAGAAAATGATGATGACGATATTGCTGTATCATGTAAGATTATCAGATACAAAATTATATCGGGAAAAATTCCAAAAAGCAGAGACCACGGGTGAAACCAGCTCATTATTTTGTACGCAGGAACAAAATTCTAACAGAAAAACATTCATTCGAGCAGAAAACAAAAGCCAGATCATCTTTCTATAAAAATATCGCTTCTCAGACACAAAGTTTGGAGCGGGACGTTTCACAAGAGTGACATCCACGCCGCCAATTTATAATTGTAACGAATAGTATTTAAATAAAAACATTTAATCGGGTAAAACCCGGGCGTTGCCCGGGTCATTCGGCTAGTATATATATATACCACAAGCACTAGCAGTCATGGGCCTCGTGGTTGGGCGTCAATGGGTAACATAAAGGAGGAGACAGGTAGGATGTCAGCTGAGAGAGACGCGGCAAGGTCCAGGAGGGGTGTCTGATTTACAGGAGAGGGAGATATGATCTGTTGTCCGGCCCGTTTGTCGGTGGCGGTGGTCATAAAAATTACTGGAAGTTTCCTGGGAGGAAATGAATAATCTTGAAGACATTGGACCTCGGATCTCGTTCTGTCTTGGGTGCAGTGGACTCACAATAAAACTTTATTGCTTTGTTTGTGAATACATGATGGCCAAGTTGGCGCGTTGAATTGTATATGAATTTGGGACTGTTACACTATTTATAATTATGATACATATGAAAATATTGTGTATATTGGAATATATTACTATATTTGGGTTGTGTGTGTAAAGAAAGTTCGTTCGGTTTTATTCAACAATTTATTTAGACAAAAAAGCATTAATTATAACAATTAATTAATCAATTATGTATTCTCCGTTATTATTTTTACGACCTCCTCCCAACGTTCGACTAGTTTGTTGATACCATTCTGCCAAATATCGCCCGGTCTGGTGTCGAAGAAGTTGTTGAGCCAGGTTTTGAGGTCCTCTTCATAATCGAAGGTAGTGCTTCTCATATGGTTTGACATGGAGCGGAAAAGTTGGTAATCGGTTGGTGCAAGGTCCGGAGAATACGGCGGGGCTGTAGAACTTCACATTCGAGCTCTTGAAGGGCGGCTTTGACGACTTGTGCAACATGAGGCCTAGCGTTGTCGTGAAAGAGAATGATTTGACCTTGTCGATCGGGTCTTTTCTGTTGAATAGCCTCATTCACGCGATGCAATTGAGCAATGTAGAGGTCTTTGTTGACCGTGGCATTCCTTTCGAGCATTTTCCTGTACAGCACACCTTCGCAGTCCCAAAATACGAAGATCATAGCCTTTTGTGGGTGAAGATCTTGCTTTATTCTTGGCTTCGGTGTATCTCCTGGAGCCACCTAACTTTTGCTTCATATTCACGTATAGACACCATTTATCATCTCCCCTAACGATTCGGTATAAAATCATTGTTTATGGTCCCGTGTTGATTGATGGCGTGCGAGATGTTGAGCAGCGATTTGAAGGTGATTTTATTTGTTGGTTTCATTAAGCTCGTGAGGTACCCAAACTCCGAGGTTTTGAGAAAAACCTATTGATTGAAGATGGTTGGAGATGGTCACAGCACTACATTTCATTTTTTTCGGATAACTCACGGGTTGTTTGGCGGCCATCTTCCTTCAACAGGGCCTTTAGATATTCCTCGTCGAATTCTGATGGTCGTCCGCTTCGAAGCGTCTCTTCAAGGTCCAAGTCGCCGTTTTTGAACTTTTCAAACCATTTTTGTGCTGCTCGCTCCCCTATGACACCTTTTTCCATACACGTTGCATATGTCCCGAGCTGCTTCGGCTGCTTTTTGTCCTCGATGAAAAGCGAAGGAAAGAAGAGGTCGAAAATATTGAACTTTGCCTCCTGGATATTCCATTTTCAAGCCTGGAAAAAGAACAAAAAATTACTTTTTAAAAAAAAACAAATAATACAGGTTTGTAGAGCAGAACAAGTACTATTTAAAAAGAATATAACAACTTTACCGTATAATAACAAAACCGTTATGAAACAAAGGAATACAAAAACCGAACGAGACTATATATATTATTGTCAACCCTTTTAATTTTGAAAAAAATAATTATATATTGACACAAGCTTGATACAACTTTGTTCGGCACTTTATGTTATCGACAGGCAACATGAGACAATGTTGCCCTTAAATTGAAGCTGAGAGAAGACTATCAATTGACTCGCTTTGAAGGCGGTGCTAAGGAAGGAGAGCGTCAAAAAAGGCTCCGACGTTGAGTTTCGCGACCGTTCAGGGTCTAGAAGACTGACTTAGCTCTTTCCTCAGATCCTAAGGTTACAGAAATATCACATTTTTCTGTGTACGCGCGCGCAGTAAGTCTCACGATGTAATAAATGTATATAACGCGGAGTTGACAATCTTTTATTTAAGATCATTTAAATTCAAAAATATATTTTATTATAAAAATTCGATTATAAACATCGAGATAGCGATAACTGCTTCAAATCATAAAATACTCCAGAAACTTAAAGAAGTCGTGCAGTTTTATAGAAAACGTCTAGGATTACAAAAAGGATAAACGGATTTCAAACTTTAGCCTCTTTCTTTATTCTTCCAAGTCGGAACTTTACTTCTTTATTGTCGCATATTTTCAAGGTGATGAAATCGAAAACTTGAAGACATTTGAATACCCAGAGTTTAATTATGGCTATATACTCAGCTACAAGGTTTGTCCAATAAATAATGAGACTGGTCAAAAATAAAGAAAAATAGAATGATTAAAAATATTTTATTAGTATTTTTCAAAATAGTCCCCTCCCGCATCTATACATAATTTCCATCTCTTCTCCCATGATTTAAAACATTTAGAAAAGGCATCTTTCGGGATGTTCTTCAAGACCTTTTTCTAATCCGCTATGATGGACTCTCTAGTGTCAAATCTCCTTCCTTTTAGAGCCATTTTGAGTTTTGGAAAGAGAAAAAAATCATTTGGAGCTAGGTTTGGGGAATAGGGAGGTTGTGTGTTGAAGTATTTGGATGCTGTGTTTAGCCAAATAAGTCAGTACAGATGTAGCGGTGTGTGGTGGTGTATTATCATGATGGATAATCCAATTTTTGGAACTCCACATTTCACTTCTTTTCAGCCGAATTGATTCACGTACACGTCTCATAATCTATATATATAATTGCCTTATTCTGTCTGAAGCTCACGGATAGAATGCGCGCCCATTGGCTACCGGCGAACACGTGTCCTCCCTTCCCCCCTCTAGACAACCCTGTTATCAGCTGTGTGATACATACACCTGTCTATAGCGGTCATTCTAGACAACCCTGTTATCAGCAGTGTGTTACATCCACCTGTCTATACAGACCACCCCGTCTATAGCGACCACTGACCACCCTGCCTATAGCGACCACCCTAGACAACCCTGTTATCAGCTGTGTGATACATCCACCTGTCTTTACAGACCACCCTGTATATAGCGGCCATTCTAGATAACCCTGTTATCAGCTGTGTGATACATACACCTGTCTATAGCGGCCACTCTAGACAACCCTGTTATCAGCTGTGTGATACATCCACCTGTCTATACAGGCCACCCTGTCTATAGCGGTCACTTTAGGCAACCCCTGTTATCATCAGTGTGTTACATCCACCTGTCTATACAGACCACCCTGTCTATAGCGGTCACTTTAGGCAACCCTGTTATCAGCAGTGTGATACATACACCTGTCTATACAGACCACCCTGTCTATAGCGGCCACTCTAGATAACCCTGTTATCAGCTGTATAATACATACACCTGTCTATACAGACCACCCTGTCTATAGCGACCACCCAAGACAACGTTTTTAAAATATATTCGCACTCGGGTAAAACCCGGGCGTTGCCCGGGCCATTCGTCTAGTGTTTAAATAAGACTCCTTATTGATTGTTTGACCTTCCTCTAGATATTCATAATGCACAATTCCCTTTATGTCAAAGAACGTGACCAATAAGACATTGTTTTTTGATTTGCAAAGTCGGGATTTCTTCGTTCTTGGTTCATCTTTTCCTTTCCACTCCATGGATTGGCGTTTTGTTTCCGGGTCATACCCGTAAACCCATGTCTCGTCTCCAGTTATTACTTTTTCCTTCCAATTAGGGTTTTCTTCCACCATTTCAAGCATTTTTTTTTTTGGCAACTTCAACGCGATTCTCCTTTTGTTGGATTGTGAGCATTTTAGGGACAAATTTTGAAGGTGTCTTCTTTAACTGCAAGTATTCTTTAATTATCGATCCAACTAATGATTTTGATATCCCTGTTTCTTCCTCAATGTCCCGTAACCCTATTCGTGGATTTTCTTTTATCAAATTTGAAATTTGGCTCACCTTTTCAGGGTTCCTGTGCAGAATTGGACGGCCAACACGCTTCTCATCTTTCACCGATTCCATTCCATTTTTAAATCGTGAAAACCATCTAAATGTGGTGGGCTTATTTACATTTTCATCTCCAAATGGGAATTTCAACAAATCTAAAGTTTCTGAAGCCGATTTCCCAATTTGTACCAAAATTTAATACAAATTCGTTGTTCGAATTTTCTATCCATTACAAATTAGAAGTTTTTATGCAAGACGTTCTTTTTACAAGCTTACAATTTATCGACTGCGCGCGCAATCAC
Source organism: Cordylochernes scorpioides (assembly GCA_030710605.1). Taxonomy (NCBI): domain Eukaryota; kingdom Metazoa; phylum Arthropoda; class Arachnida; order Pseudoscorpiones; family Chernetidae; genus Cordylochernes; species Cordylochernes scorpioides. Next base: position 147,116,507 of record CP092886.1, read on the forward strand.
GTGATGTGATATACCGCAGTGTAACTGAGAGAGAGAGAGAGAAGCCTTCTAATTTTTAAATAGACTTTTAAAAAAAATTATCATTTTATTTTTTCTTTGTTTTTGACCGGTCTCATTATTTATTGGACACACCTTGTACACGCCTTACAAGGAGATTCACTACATGACATTGGTACCTATTTTTACATACTGCATTTTAAAGTGTAAAAGATGTTGAAATTATATTATTCTCTCTATCTTATATACTCTATCTCGCCGACCGTTACGATGTTTACCCCTCACACCCGTGCACCGACAAGTCCGACTACAGTGGTGTTGGGAGCGTTCAACTTGGAACTGCGCTGACTGGGGACGTTGTCTTTAGTGACGAGTCCCGTTTCTTACTGTGACCTGACGACCGTCGCAAACGTGTCTGGAGACGTCCTGGGCAGCGTTTGGATCCTGGCCTTACTGTCGAACACCACACAGGTCCACAATAGGGCGTTATGGTCTGGGGTGCCATTTCATTTGATAGCAGGACCCCATTGGTAGCCATTCCTGGCACCCTGACAGCACAACGGTACGTAGATGACATTCTACGGCCTGTTTTGTTGCCGTTCCTCTCACATCACCCCGGGCTTGCTTTTCAACAAGATAATGCCCGGCCACACACGGCACGTGTTACTATGGATTGTCTTCAATCTTGCCGAACTCTTCCGTGGCCAGCAAGGTCGCCTGATCTCTCGCCCATAGAGCACATCTGGGACGTGATGGGAAGGCGATTGCAACCATCCCGGAATGTTGACTATTTAGCCCGACAGTTGGAGACAATTTGGCAAGAAATCCCGCAGCACACCATCCGGAATCTTTATCAGTCCATGACGCGCCGGGTGGCAGCCTGCATCCAGGCCAGTGGGGGTCCAACGACATATTGACATTCTCAATTTGTGACGATCAAACTCTGAAATAAAACATTTATTGTTCTGAAATTTTAATCGTTTTTCCCCTATACATGATCTTTACATACACCAATTTTTGTCCTAATCTGACAACTCCTTTTTGGTGCGTCGATTTTTTTGTTATACAGTGCATACTCTGTGTCACGTGGGCTTTATGTATACATCTTGTATTGATCTTGTTTACTACTTATAAAAATTTATTACCTATATATCTCTATCTCTCTCTATATATAAAAGTCAATGTCTGTCTGTCAGTTTCGCGATAAACTCAAAAACTACTGAACCAATTGGTACCAAATTTTGCATGTCGCTTTTTATAAACCTGAGGAAAATTTTCGGCTACATTTTGATTAGTATTTTTGGCTATTTCTTTTTTCATTTGAAGAACCTTTTTTACGCGGAGTAATCCGGAATAGAATGAATACCCAAATATGACCATTTTTTATATGCATCGGTGGCTCAGTGGTAGAATGCTCGCCTGCCACGCGGGCGGCCCGGGTTCGATTCCCGGCCGATGCATTTTTTTTTTTCAATTTTTAAAACTCATTTATATTATACTAGCGGATGTACCCGGCTTCGCCCAGGTTTTTCTCGAGGGAATGTTTGTAGTCTAGTAATAAGAAAATATACTACACCTAAAAACTATCAGAGAAAAGAGAAACCACGGAAGGTGAACAGAAAAATTCTTACAATGGATGTTATGTTTACGATATCAAGTTAAATAAAAACAAAGATAAAATTTTAATAATGAATAGATTCATAAAGGATGAGTTTCTTTATTTGAAAAATTAATTCGAGCTTTCGGGCGCAAACTGATGCATTGTAACGAAAGTTTTTAGTGATGTCCACTTATGAAATTTCCATTTTATTAATATAGATAATATAAATATATATTATAATATCAACTATATTAATTAAATCAAATACCTAAACACTAATTAATACAATTTTTGCCATCACACACACTTTTTTTCCTGTAGTTTATGTGTTACTTCTGTATTGCTATTCTATGGCACTTCTAATATTTATTATTGATGTACTTTCAGCATGAAGGAAATTGCAATCGGGGGAATTCTCGGGCGAAGCCGGGTCATACATCTAGTATCTATATTAATAAAATGGAAATTTCATAAGTGGACATCACTAAAAACTTTCGTTACAATGCATCAATTTCAACCAAATTTTCAACATTTATGTAAAACGAGAGAAATACATTCCTGTAGAAGGGCAGCTTGCGCCCGAAAGCTCGAATTAATTTTTCAAATAAAGAAACTCATCCTTTATGAATCTATTCATTATTATAATTATTGAAAGGATTATTCATCTTAAAGATAAAATTTGCATATGTTGGTCACTATAAATTTGTATATTTGTTAGGCGAAATTAGAAACATGATAAAACAATTGGGTATTTAAAAACAAATGTAGAAATAAAAGTTGAAGTATAATAAACAATGTTGAAGATTAGTTTTAATTATTAATCAAGATTGTGTATGAATATGTGAGAAAGATGTAATATCGTTGTTGTTTTCTTGGCCGACTGTTTTACATATGGTGTTATCTTAAAATTGCTTGTTTTGAATATTTTTTAGATTGAGATTATTAGCTAGTATGTAAAAAAATTAACTCTGTTGAAATTTAATTTTGTATTTATATATAAATAAAATTAACTTTGTTGATTTTTTTTGTATTTAATCGATAACAGCGAAGTTACGCATGTTAATGTTAGGAAATATATTTTGATGTTAAGCAAAACCTGCTCCATCTCGTTTTACATAAATGTTGAAAATTTGGTTGAAATTGATGCATTGTAACGAAAGTTTTTAGTGATGTCCACTTATGAAATTTCCATTTTATTAATATAGATACTAGATGTATGACCCGGCTTCGCCCGAGAATTCCCCCGATTGCAATTTCCTTCATGCTGAAAGTACATCAATAATAAATATTAGAAGTGCCATAGAATAGCAATACAGAAGTAACACATAAACTACAGGAAAAAAAGTGTGTGTGATGGCAAAAATTGTATTAATTAGTGTTTAGGTATTTGATTTAATTAATATAGTTGATATTATAATATATATTTATATTATCTATATTAATAAAATGGAAATTTCATAAGTGGACATCACTAAAAACTTTCGTTACAATGCATCAATTTCAACCAAATTTTCAACATTTATGTAAAACGAGATGGAGCAGGTTTGCTTAACATCAAAATATATTTCCTAACATTAACATGCGTAACTTCGCTGTTATCGATTAAATACAAAAAAAATCAACAGAGTTAATTTTATTTATATAGAAATACAAAATTAAATTTCAACAGAGTTAATTTTTTTACATACTAGCTAATAATCTCAATCTAAAAAATATTCAAAACAAGCAATTTTAAGATAACACCATATGTAAAACAGTCGGTCAAGAAAACAACAACGATATTACATCTTTCTCACATATTCACACACATCTTGATTAATAATTAAAACTAATCTTTAACATTGTTTATTATACTTCAACTTTTATTTCTACATTTGTTTTTAAATACCCAATTGTTTTATCATGTTTCTAATTTCGCCTAACAAATATACAAATTTATAGTGACCAACATATGCAAATTTTATCTTTGTTTTTATTTAACTTGATATCGTAAACATAACATCCATTGTAAGCATTTTTCTGTTCACCTTCCGTGGTTTCACTTTTCTCTGATAGTTTTTAGGTGTAGTATATTTTCTTATTACTAGACTACAAACATTCCCTCGAGAAAAACCTGGGCGAAGCCGGGTACATCCGCTAGTATATAATATAAATGAGTTTTAAAAATTGTAAAAAAAAAAAAATGCATCGGCCAGGAATCGAACCCGGGCCGCCCGCGTGGCAGGCGAGCATTCTACCACTGAACCACCGATTCTTATATAAAAAAAGGCCATATTTGGGTATTCATTCCATTCCGGATTACTCCGCGTAAAAAAAAAAGTTTTTCAAATGAAAAAAAGAAATAGCCATCGGGGGAATTCTCGGGCGAAGCCGGGTCATACGTCTAGTATATATATATATATATATATATGAAAAACAATAGAAAAAAATAAAAAATAGAAATGTCAGGTGTCGATATTAAAAATAAAAAAGGTATATCCTGACCAGGAGCACATGTGCTTTTCAGAAGGCAGAGCGCCATCTGGTGGAACAGAAACCAACTAATCATTGATTTAGCCTGTTCCCTGATATTTGGTCAACCCTATTTTTTGATAAATCAAGCCATCCACGAACGCGTTTCGCGCTGTTGGCGCTCGTCAGCCTTTTTTATTTTTAATATCAACACCTGACATTTTTATATTTTATTTTTTATATTGTTTTTCATGTGTTAAGCGTATTTACGCAAGTTTGGCCTTAAATACCCATTTCTTGGTTTCTCAAGAAACCACTGGAACCAAAAATCTTTTTGGTCGCAGTGGTACAGCCTACTCCACGCTGACGAGCGCCAGCAGCGCGAAACGCGTTCGTGGATGGCTTTTCTTGATTTATCAAGAAATTGGGTTGGCCAAATAGCAGGGAACAGGCTAAATCAATGATTAGTAGATTTCTGTTCCACCAGATGGCGCTCTGTCTTCTGAAAAGCACATGTGCTCCTGGTCAGGATATGCCTTTTTATTTTTAATATATATATACTTTTCTCTCTCTTGTCTTTTTATTATCTAGTTATTATTTTTATTTTTTTCTTATTTACTTTTTGAATATTTATTCTTTTCTATATCTTGGTTTTGATAATGATATAACTTATTGTTTTCTCTCTCTTCATCTATACTTCTTTAATATATATATATATACTTTTTCTTCTTGGCTACTTCTTGTTAAAATTTGCAAGTGCTCTAGGTTATATGTATGCAGTGCAGGCATAACTAACTTTCATACCAAACATTTGTGATATGTACTAAGCTGAATTTTGCTTCAATGGCCGCCGTTGTTTGTCGGCGAAACTCATACCATGAAACAGGTGTAAGTAGCCAACTTTTCTATAAGTGTAGACGTGGAGTGTACGCGTTAAGTATAGGCAGTTGTAAACAACTACAAAACATGATTATCATGGCCTGAACCGTGTGTACTCGGAATAAGTAATAAAAATGATATTTAATTACAGACTTATTGCATATTTCTTGACTACTTCTTGTCTAATTCCTTTGAACTTCTTATACATTCTTTGTCTAAATTTTATATTCTTCTTTCTACTTCGTGTTATTTTTTCGGTATATTAATGTTTAGTCTAAGAGAGACACAATTGACGATTTAAAATACTCTCAGTCAAGGTTGTTGAATAAATATTTTACACGGGAATATACAAGTATATATAAAGTCATATATACATTTTATTTAATCGAGAGAGGTTCTCCAACTTTGAGAGAGTCCTCTTCCAGACACAGGGTGGGAATCTTCCTAAACCATCCTCAGCTTTATGCTGAGGCATACTTGTATATGAACATCTTGGCAGACGTCAGGGTGGCCAGGGCGTCTTCATCCATGCCTCGCCCGAAGACTTAGCCTTGCAGGTAAGGGGGCCGCTGGATGACGGTGAGGGTCCCGGATGAGAGGCCCGACGCAGCGGCAGGACCAATACCAGTGGGCCAAAAATGTTGGGCCGAGGTCTGGTGGGCAGGATGGGCAAGGCGTGCATCGCAAGCCTCACAACCACGTCTGTTTTTTGGCCAGAAAAGACACATCGCCGGGGCGATTATTGTGATGGGAAAGTCCAGATGAGTCTTCCACCTTTGCAGGAGCTGGGTGATGGGCAGAGCAGCCAGGCGTGTACGCTCCAGCATATTTCGAATAGTGTGGGTTGTGACTCGCTAGAGCGGCATGGCACTGCCGTCTAGCCAATTGTGCTAAAGCGAAAGGACACGCGTTCGTCGTACAGTCGACGGCAGAAGCTGGTCAGCAACATTGCGACAGCCAGGACACATCGCTTTGAGCGAGAGAGGGAAGCGGCAGGGCTGGTTGGTCCCTCGGTTTGTTTTGAATGTTATTAGCTTAACTAATTTTATGAAATAACATATTTTTGGCCGGTTGGTACTCGCATTTGTTCCATACAAGTATTTTCCACAGTACAGTTCTCTCCTGGCTCTACATCAGCACGAACATTTTGTTCCATCCCTCCTGAACAGAAATGAAGTTTTACGTTAGCAGCGAAACTTTTCAATCCACATTGTGCCTTTTACGCGAATCAAGCTCGCGTGATGGAATAATTAAAACTTATTCGAATATTTGTTTACACGAATTCATAAAATCTCTAGCGTATTTCCTAACATATTATAACTTCAGCACGTACCGTATTGAAAAACAATATGCACAGAGTTTTGCTTTAAATCGGGGAAAACACAGCTTCCGAATCATTTCATATGCTGAAACGGGGTTTGAAATAAGAAGTCCTATGGAAACCAGTACGTTTGAATGGTTCACACGATTTAAAGCTGGTCGAACAAGTGGTAAAAATGGTCTAAACATTGTTAGACCTTATCGATAAAATACCTCAAAGATAACCCGGAAAAACTATCGAAGAACTATCATAATATTTGAATTTCATTTATAAAATTTCAAATACAAATCGTTAAGAATGCATCTTAAACGATCTTCAACTAAATTTACACAACATCTCTTAACGAATGAGCAAATATTGCAGCGCACAAGAAAACCTATAAAACATGTTCGAAATTTTTAATTCTTTTTTTTTTCTTACTGATCCCTAGTACACATAATACAGGCCATGATGATCATGGTGGGTAGAAGTAGGCGACTGCTTTTACTGTAAGTGCACCACATGTCTACACATGGGAAAAGAAGTTCGACTTTGCACTTACGAATGTGCCAGAGCCCCGTTTAGTTACTTGCACTCGCTGGTGGGGTTAGACTTTTGCAAGAATTGGGGGCTATTGGAGCATTTTCTTTAAACAGAAAAAAGTGCCCAATGTGGGAATCGAACCCGAGCCGTAGCGGTCGAAAACCAACGGTTTAGACCATCCTTTCACCGACTCCCATTTTTAATTATGATCCCCGTTAGCTCAAAAATATTATCGTACGAGGTCAAACATAGGTGTACTGATATGACTTTGAAACTAAGAGACAATCAAGCCAGTGGCTAGAGCTCGATGAACCAAGATTTAAGAAAGTGAAGATGGTTAAATCGAAGCATAAGTGCCTTCTTAATACTTTTTTTGTTATTGTAAAAGGATTGGTAGACTGTGAATTCGTGCTCGAGAGTGAAACCACCAATCAACCTTTCTACTTTAATAAATTGTGGTATTTGTGGAAGACTATGCGCCAGAAACGCCCTGACAAATTGTATTATAAAAATTGACTCTTCATCAGAATATTGACTATGCACGTCCATATTCTGCGATCACTGTGCAAACCTATTCGGATAAATACAGAATTGTTTTAACTACCTCCCCCCACAATACCTTTTTTTCTTTACTCTAAAATAAAAAAAATATTTAAAATGTATTAAAGGAAAAAGCGAGGAATATCTTTAGAAGCCCGGAAGAAGATTTTCAGGGGTTATTTGGAATGTGAAAAGAAAAAAGATGGAACAAGGGTAAGAGGGTAATTATTTTTAGAAATTTCAGATTAAAAAAAAATTTGATTATACTTCTTGTGTGTATTTCTTTAAATATTTAACATCTCTCTCTAAACATTATTGCTAGCACTTTGTGGATACATGTTTGATTCTTATAAGATAATGATTATAGATACATTATTATATATTGTTGCACCAAGTTGCAGCTTTGCAGGGTCGTCGACCTTGGTTTCTTCCTTCTTGGTGTTATACACGTTTCCCGAGCGGGTTTCCATATTCAAAGAAAATAAATAAAAGTAAAAGTAAATAAATAAAAGTAAATAAAAATAAATTACCTTTCAAAGTTATTGTGCTTATTTATTCGTTGTCTTCCTCGTAGGCCGTGATCCGCAGTCTTCCTCTAGGTCCTCTCTCGCTCCAATAACCAATCAAGATATATGTACAATAAATATTACAAAAGGAATGAAACTATAAAAAGGAATGATGATAATCTAAATATTCTGTTTTAAATAAATATTAAATATCATAGAATATTTTGAATAAATGTAAGGCGCATTAAAATTGATGTAACAATATATATATAAATTTAACTGCCATCTATTTTTAAAATTTTGTATAAATAAATTTACTGGCAATGTGTTTCTTTTAAATAATATCATCAAATATTATCTCTACAGACGTTACTGCAATGATATAAGTTATTGAATGAGAGGGTTTGGCTCATCAGTAGTGAACCCTCTCAGCTGTTTCACCAAATCGGTCTAGAGATTAATTTGGCGAAACCGCTGAGAGGGTTGACTACTGATGAGCCAAGCCCTCTCATTTAAAAACTTATATCATTGCAGTAAGGTCTGTGGAGATAATATTTGATGATATTAATAAAAAACACACACACAAATTGCCAGTAAATTTATTTGTACAAAATTTTTTTATAAATATTATTTTTTATTATTAATATTAAAGATAAATTATATTATGAATAAATGAACACATATACTAAATGCACCATTGTTTACATATTGAACATTAAAATGACTACATTGAGCGCTATTAAAGAGGTGAAACCAATATGCTATAAAAATACCCCTCAATATTACAAATTATCAACTTTGGATATAACCGGGAGTTTAAAGAGCCTAATTCTAAATCCTCTAATCCTTTAATTGCCTTAGCCTGGAATTTAAATATGACTACAATGTTAAGATATTAAAGAATTTATCCGGCACAAAATCAAATAAATATTTTACATAATAAATCGCACAACTAAGCCTTTATAATCCTGTAACGAGAGAGTTGAAAATGTGTGAATTGAGGCGTCTGGCTGTAATCGCTCTTATTAATGTCTCTCTATCTCAAATCTTACTCGAGATTTTTCCTGTAGTGACTTTCTGGCACATCCCACTGGCTTTTTCCTGTAGTCACTGTCCGGTAGACCCCACTGGCTTTTTCTTGTAGATACTAGTTCGTCATATCTCACATGCTTCTTCCTGTAGTCCTTCGTTCGGGTAGACCTCTCTGGTTTTTATTCGGTATTCACACGTCCAATAGACCCCACTGGCTTTTTCTTGTAGACACTAGTTCGAAATATCTCACAAGCTTCTTCCTGTAGTCACTCGTTCGGGTAGACCTCTCTGGTTTTTATTCTGTATTCACACGTCCAATAGATCCCACTGACTTTTTCCTGTAGTCACTGTCCGATAGACCCTGCTGGCTTTTTCTTGTAGACACTAGTTCGTCATATCTCACATGCTTCATCCTGTAGTCACTCGTTCAAGTTGACCTCTCTGGTTTTTATTCTGTATTCACACCTCCAATTGGTTTTTTACCGTAGTTACACGTCTGATAGACCCAACTGGCTTTTTCTTGTAGACACTAGTTCGACATATCTCACATGCTTCTTTCTGTAGTCACTCATTCGGGTAGACCTCTCTGGTTTTATTCTGTATTCATTCATCCAATAAATTCCACTGGCTTTTTACCGTAGTTAGACGTCCGATAGACCCCGCTGGCTTTTTCTTGTAGACACTAGTTCGTCATATCTCACATGCTTCTTCAGTAGTCACTCGTTCGGGTAGACCTCTCTGGTTTTTAGTCTGTATTCACACGTCCAATAGATCCTACTGGCTTTTTACCATAGTTACACGTCCGATAGACCGCGCTGACTTTTTCTTGTAGATACTAGTTAGACATATCTCACATGCTTCATCCTGTAGTCACTCGTTCGGGTAGACCTCTCTGGTTTTTAGTCTGTATTCACACGTCCAATAAATTCCACTGGCTTTTTACCTTAGTTACACGTCCGATAGAACCCGCTGGAAATTTTCTGTTGTCACTCATTTAATAGACCCAATTGGGTCCTGTAGACTTCATAGGCTTTTTGTTGTTTAATCCCGTCTGGTACATTTTACTGGCTTTCCCTCTGAGCACATCGATTAACTGCTCATATTTTGAGAAACCTTGAATAATAAATAACGACACATACCAATTTATAGATAATCATATAAATAACCCCAAAAACCTGGTTGGTTTAGCCATAAATACGAATTGGATTTTCGGTTTTGAAAAAATATATAAGCAGTAGATAATTAGGTTTTAAATATGGGTACAACTTTTATCTAAAGTTTTGTTGCACACCGTAACCTCCTAACGCAGAAAAAATCTAACCATACAGAAATACTAAAAAGGTTATGTAAAAAAAAAGGATGATCATTAAACTATAGGATACCAATCGTCGCCTATCTTCGTGCGCGTAACGTAACAAATGGATGAAATATAGGGACATACACTTTAAAAAATATATATATATTTTTTTTTATATATTATTAAAACAAATAGTTTTTTGATTCTTATGAGATCAGTCAGTTTTGTTTATATAGAATAAATGTGTCAAAATCAGCGTATTTCGGTAAAGGAGAGAAAAATGGCTGAAATTAGGTTACGGTTCAAGAATCTGAATTTGATAAAAACCAACATAGTTTTAATATAGTTATTAATAATGAAAATGCATAAGGAATATATTTGTATTATTCGATAGATTTCATAATTTTCTTTCTCTTCATATGTGTTCCATGATGTGCCTGCCAATTATCGACGTTAGTACTCGGAAAGGTTTACCATAAAAATAGGCCTTTCTTCTGAGTAAAACTGCTAGATTTCTGACCTTACGGGATAAGTCAATATGTTGGAACTGAGGTTTCAGGAGCTCAAATCCTTGTCTTCAACTTTTGATTATGAATAACATGGTGGGAAATATATTTTATAAACTTATATCTCTAGATTTTCTTCTTTGAGAATGTGTGAGTGTTTGTGTTGTGTATTGGAAGGATTTATTGTCTTATTTTCTTTATTTTATATTGTGTGGAGGTGTTAGGTGTAGTGGTTAGTGTGGTGGTCGTATGTGAAGTGTTGATCGTGTGTGTGGAGGTGGTAGGTGTAGTTGTTAGTGTGGTGGTGGTGTGTGAATTGTTGATCGTGTGATGGTGGCGGTGGTCTGTTTTCGTCGTGTGTTTTGGTAGCGGCGATGTAGGTTCTGGTAGAAAAAAAAAAGGTCTTTTCCGTTGAAAATTCAAATAAATTCGCTCTTTTTCCTTTCCGAAATGCGGTTGTCTCTCCTTTTAGAAACAAGGGATAATACTTCCATCATTTTCTTGAATACGATGGACAGAATGTACTTAAGTTCTCCTTTTCGTGAATTTAGTTCTTTTCCATAATACTTATTGAATTTTGTTAAATCATTTGATTACACTAGTACACACACTTTTTCCTTCTCGATATTTGAAAGTTGTTTATAGTAAATTCCAACCCGTAGATCATGAATATAACTTTCATTTTTCAAAATTAGCTCAAATATTTGAAAAATATTTGAAAATATTTAATTTTATAAAGAAGCTGATATCATCGCTGTCAAAAAAATATTTTGAAGATATTGACTTTGTAATAATAAAATTTAATCATCATTTAGATGAAATGCATGCCATTGCAATTTTATACCAAGAAAATGTTTAACAATACATTAATTTTCATAAAAATTTTGAATATATAAATAATGACGCGTAAATGCAAAGCTAATTCAGAAATGTTCTGCTACATTTGTGGAAAATTTACAATTCCTAAAAAAGGAAACCTATCACCCCAAAGAAAAAAGATTGCTATAAAGAATATTTTGGTGTGGCCTTAGGTGATCAAGACAAGTGGTGGTGCCCCCATAGTGTGCGGAATGTGCTATCAAGGGCTTTTGCAATGGAAATCGGGGAAATCAAAAGGTATGCCCTTTGGGGGCGAGAACCAAAAAATCACCATGACGATTGTTATTTCTGTGTCTGCAAAATCACAGGCCTTAATAGCAAAAAGAAGCAAATTAACTTTTATCCTGATATACCATCAGCTAGGCAACCTATTCCTCACGACTTCGAGAATCCCATACCGTTTCCTAAAACGATTTAAGAATCCTATATCAAAAAGGATGATCAGCACACATCATTTGTAGATGATCATCAATTGGAAGACCCTGAATTTATTTTAAATGAAAGTGGCATTCCACATTTATTTGATCAGGCATCATTAAATCATCTAGTTAGGGATCTAGGGCTATCAAAAGAAGCAGCAGAAATCCTTGGATCAAGATAAAAGCAAAGGAACCTCTTGTTACTACAAACCAAAATCTCTGTGTATCGTAATAGGGAACAATGTTTTTTGCCATTTTTCCGAAGAACAAGTATTAGTGTACTGCAATGATATTGAAGGCGTTTTTAAAACTCTGCAAATTAATTACAATGCTACCGAGCATAGACTCTTTATTGATTCCTCTAAACAAAGTTTGAAGGTTTGTTTGCTGCACTATGGTAGTGTATTACCTTCCATGCCAGTTGTCTATTCAACCCAAATGAAAGAAACCTATTCGACTCTTAAGAAAATCTTAGAATTGTTGAATTATACCAATCATTGTTGGAAAGTTTTCGGTGATCTTAAAATTATAGGAATTTTATAGGGCTTGCAGAAAGGAAACACAAAGTATCTTAGCTTTTTATGCAAGTGAGCAGAGAGACAGAATGAATCATTGTATACAAAAACGTGGCCTGAAAGAAGTAGGTTTCACTTAGGTGAACAAAACGTTGAAAATGAACTGCTTGTCCATAAACTAAAAATGATTCTTCCCCTTTACATATAAAATTAGGGTTAATGAAAAATTTGTAAAAGCTTTAAAGTAAGATTGTTATGCTGTCAAATATTTGATGACAATTTCCGAAGATTAGTTGTTCTAAGATAACGGAAGGTATTTTCATTGGACCTCAAATTCGTAAACTAATAAATGACGAAGATTTTATTGCAACATTGAAAGAAGATGAAAAAATGCTTGGCTTGTATTCATAGAAGTTGTTAAACACTTTTAAGGCAATAATTAGTCACCGAATTATGCGAGAATCGTAGAAAATATAATTTCCAAATTCCATAAGCTCGGGGCTTAATGAATCTAAAATTGCATTTTATGGATTCACATTTAAACTTTTTCCAGATAATCTCGGTGCAGAGAGCGAAGAACAAGGTGAACGCTTCCACCAAGATATTAAAATTATTGAGCAACGATACAATGGTATTTGGAATCAACATATGGTGGCGGATAATTGTTAGAATCTGATGGGTGATGATAAACAAGCAAATATCAATTATAAATAATATTTATTAAACCAAATAAAATGTTTTTTCGCATACACAGCTTTTTGTTAAGACCTTCCATATTATATATAAAGCCAATTATCCTGATAATATTTTAAAAGAAAGGGAAATAAATTAGATTTTTTAAATGAAAATTTATATAGATAGAGTAAGTGGTTTGATAAATATATATATCTAAGGGCAGTTATTGAAGTAAAATATATACACATGCATAAATGGATAATATTGTTTATTCATTTTCACTATCTTTGGCGCATTTATTTATATAGTAAGAAGTTTAATGTCATAACTCTTCCTCCAATAGATGAATATCATGGGTAAGAGGCATTATATACATAACTTGAGAAATTGAGCTAATTGAAAAAATAGTGATACCATGTTAATCAGCACAAAAGGTTAACCCAGAAAATGTTTTGTTTATTTGAGGAGGAGAAATATTTTTTCATTTTGTGTACTAGTGTTATCATAGAAATAACCGGACGGATACGAGCAGACTGGATCAAGTGCTGCTACCATCGAACCTCTACAACCACATCCCCCGATACTGGAGCCTATACTAAAAGAACTCTGACCACCGTGCGGTTCTCCCCCAAATCGGCGAGGCCCCAGAACCTCGTCCACTATGCACCGCGAGCATGCTCCGATAGAGGTTAGTTGTTAGGAAAGTGAGTACACAACTCGACGAGGCCTTTGGAAACATCGAAGACATGTCGAATGAGAGTATCTGTAGGTGATGGAGCATATCAAGGAAAATCTGGCATCCACCATGAAGTCCATCCAAGACATGCACGATTACGACGACAATAACATATAGAGAGATGAAGTTAGTTCAAACCCAACTCGAGGAGGTTCACATCAACTCGGACTTCGGGCGCTCTCTTCGACTCGGGGACCCTCGTCAACAACACGTCAGCGAAGTCGAATTATGACGTGACCATCAGCGAGAGATTTGGCCTTCGTCAAAATAAAGGACCGCTTTTCCCGCCCTTCATGTTCTCAAGAAGACATCGGCGAGTTTCTGCATGGGTTCACCCTAATAGTCAACATAAGGGAAATTGATCCTCTCCACTACTACGGGATCGGCGAAAAAGAGAACGCTGCAGTCATGTGACGCCTTCCAACAGGGTAAGCGGCCGGGCGGGATGACCTTTTCTGCGATCTGTTCCGGGGTTTCGAAGATTTATCCGCAAGTGCGTTCTGTCGGGTCTTCGAGGTATCCCAGCTCTACGGAGCATCTTCCATGTGTAACAGCGTAATGCGTCAAATTCTTAAGCCGCACGGTGGGCCGGGCCTCACTGACATTCGTCGCCACTGTCTTGGAGTCAGAGTTTTACGCGTTAGACAGAGGCTTCCTGGTGTCCATTCTTCACGTCATAGGCCTGCCGCCAGTTTTTGTAGCGTGCATGATCTTGCTCTACGCTCTCTGGGGCTGAGGCGACCGCAAGAAGTGCTAGTATTGGGAGAAATCCTCTGTTCCACATGCCCAACGGAATTAGGCAAGGATGCGCTGCCAGTGCAGCGTTCTTCATCATCTCCACCGGTCCCCTCCTGATTCGCCTGGAGCAGCTACTCGGCCGGGATGATGTCCTGGCGTACGCCGACGATATCGTCCTGCTTACCTGCGAGGATGAGCAGCTAGAGGTCGTCAAGATCTTCGAGGACTTCAGGCGTGCTTCAGGAATAAGAGTTAACTTCGGCAAGAGACAGGGTCTCTGGTGCGGGAGATAGAGGAATTGCACCGACTCCCCGTTGGGCATCTTCTAGAATAGAGATAAAATCACTATCTTAGGGACCATAGTGACGCCTGGAATGGGAAATTCGGCCCAAGACCAACATCCGCAGGAGTTACTAGAACGGGCCATTGCTAAGTGGTTCCCCTTTGTCCGAGGACTCTCGCTCGCAGCATCAGCACATTTCGCTGATATATCGAGACGTTTCCACCCTTACTTGATTGTGATCTAAGAGTTGTTAGAGCTTATGAGATATAGTATCCCAAAGTCTGACATTCCATGATTGCATTTTCTACTATTATACATTAAGAAAGGTGTTGTGTCTCATTATCATTGAGCATATTATTAAATGTCTCTCCATTATGATAGATGCGCGATTTCAAGATCATATATATATATATATACTAATATTTTAATAGCTTTGTAAGTATTATTTTTAAAGAAACAGTGAGTGCCTAGCTTCTTAAAATAAAAAAGCGATGAAGAATTTTGGAAACATCATTATCTAGTTTCATATTTTCCGAGAGGTAGTTGGGGTGAGGGAGATAGAGAGATTTGCTTTTTATATAACAAGTTAATAGATATATATTAAAATGTCAACGACACATTTAAGTTATAAAAACTAATAAAATTTTAATAAAAAGGTCTCTCCTTTTAGATTACAAATTTGTTAATTATAACTAATAGTTCTCAAAAGGAAAAATTCTTATCTTATTCTGATTCGGTTTTATTTTTACAGCAAACACGTGTTATAGGTTAGTCAAAAGCGCTGTATAAGCATACTGGAAGAATCCATCAAATTTAGAAATCAGACGCACATGACGCATTGATTGATATTTTAAAACATTATTAAGTTATCTATCTTATTATTTTTTATTGCATTATTTGATCGTTCTTAAAGTTAAAACAAATTTCTCTCAAAAAGTTGTTGATCCTTTGCTATTCAAAAGAATTATCTTTAAATTGCGAGATTATATGTATTTCTTCTTTAATAATATCGTTTAAAATTATTTCTCTACTCGATACTAATATAATTTTAAAGAAAAAAAAAGTGAATTTTCGTTCTGGTGAGAAGGTAAGAGAAGCAATTACAAAAGACATTTAAAATATATATGACTTTCTGGACAAACGGTTTACGGAAATAATAATGGAAATGATTTCAGAGAAACATGACGAGAGGGATGAAAATTGGATTTGTATTCTGAACAATGCCTAATAAAATATCTTCGCAAGAGTCGAAACAATTGCTGTAATCCCGGGGGGACAAAGAGAACATCTAACTCGCGCCCGGTCTGGCAGAACAACAATCACAATTAGCCATGGCCGGATCAACAGCTCTAACAAAGATTTTTTCAATGGGGCCTGAACAAAGATGCAAGGAATAGTCCGACGGGCTATAAAGTCACTTGAGAACACCGAATGCAGGACATTTGTAAAAGGGAGAGGTGTATTTGCTTGACCTTCTCCTGTTCCTCCCATTAAAATTTTGTCTTTGGCGTAATGGGGGGGATTCACCGCTCGATCAAAGCCTACTTAACAGGCGCCAAGCCATTGGTTGCCCTTCTTCAGGATCCGACGCCAGCGCCGCTCGCCGCCCAGAGATGATCTCGGCCTTTTCTTTCCAGGTAATTCTCATTTCTTGCTCTCCTCTTTAATTACTTTTCTTTCTTCTTGAAGGCGATTATTTTTTTAAATACACAAGTTTACTATATTTTATCTCCCTTGGACATATTATTTTATCGAGTTATTTGTCAACTTCTAACTTTTTGGTAGGCTGCTGCCACTTGTTCGCCAACCGTAACTTTTAACGTTTGTTTGTCCTCCTGTTTTTATTTGGATTTGAAATGATTTTTCTTTATCTGTCGTTTTATTCACACTTTTGCAAATCAAAATTTTTATTTATTTTCAAAAACTTAAGGTACAAATTAAAACATAAAGAGGATAAACTATGAATCAAACCATGCTGAGATTCTTGAGGATAATCTTTTACCCTCTGTTTCAAACTTTTATATCTTCGGAATTACAAAAGTTGCCGAGAAATAAATAATTCTCTCATCTCTTTAAAATATAGTTCATTTAATTTTTCTTTTAAAAAGTTTCGAAATGAAAAAAATCTTTAAGTATAATATATATTTTCTCTACAAAAGAGATTTTATTTTTAAATTTATAAATAAATATTGACTCTTGAGAGATAATAAACTATTAAAAATCAACGTTTGTCATCTTTAAAAGAGTAATTATTTTAAAATTTCTCCGTTAAGATTAAAATGATGTACGAAATATAAAGAATATGGAAGCTCCATGTAATAAGATATTTAGTAAGAGTAATCAATGTTGGAACAATGACTAAATACTATTTATAAAGAGTTAACGAGTTATTTCTCTCGCTGGGAAAGTTTGCCACGTGATGGAAAACTTTCTCGGACTCTCGCCTTCTCGGACTGAATCTTTATTCTTTCCGGTAGAAAATTCTCAACGTGTTTTTAACCTCCACCCTCTAAATATAAATTCAATTCTATTATATAAATAATAAAACGCTCAACATTTTTCTACGTGGTTTTTACCGTTAGCGTTTCATTTTTTAAGAAAAAGGTATCTCCTGATCGTGTGACTAAAAGTTGCTGATGGCTTGCGCCATCTTTCGGAATAAATATCAACTAATCGTTGGTTTTTAAATATTCCAGAATTGGCCAAATACCCTTTCTTGATTACTCATGGAAGTTTAATAATACAATTTAACTTTTGTACTATTTTTCACATAGTTTGGCGTTCTCACGCCTTTCCGGCCTAATACCTGTTTACGTGTACCACTTGACAGTGACTGTCTTTTGATTTTCTAGACCGTGTGACGGACAACTCTTCTAACCTTTTCTTCTTAATGAATCAGGATTTTCGTACAGACACAGGCGTACTTTCATCCTCCAAAGATCACTATTTTGTTCTGGGCTTTGGTAGGCACATTAAAATAATAACGCCAAGTTTCTTCACCTGTTATGATGCTATTGACATAACGAGATGATCCATTATCAAACATTTCGATCATCTCTTGGCACCATGAAACACGTCAAGACATCTGATCATCAGTTAAGGAATGTGGAACCCATAGGGAACAAACTTTACTCACTTTTAGATGGTTGTGCAGAATGGAAGGAATTTCTGGTGCAGGAATGTCTAAACTCTCCTCCATCTGGCGATAAGTTTTATGTCGATCAGTCTCCAATAATTTCTTCACAGCAGCGATGTTTTCCTCATTAACTGACGAAGTTGGATATTCAGACCTTGCCGCGTCTCTTACGATACCACCTATATATGGTAGTACGATGTGGACAAATATTTCCCAGTACAGGAGTCATTTCTTGCAAGCATTCTTCAACGCCCAAACCGCGTTTAAAGTTATATCGCAAAATGGCTCGGTATTCAATTTGCGCAAGGTATAGACATTCTTAATATTTTATATTCCACAGGTTTCAAAGAATAATAACATCTAGCAAAGGAAATTTTGAGCGCAGTTCAGATATAGACAGGGCTAAACAAGTTCGAACTCGTGCCCACGTGAGCGCACGGGTTAGAACGTATTGCAAAACTTTCCTAGTGCCCCTTGTACATATATATAACAAAAGAGGCGCCTCTCCCTTTAGTTATGCGTAAAATAATGCATTATGTTTATATCAGCCTTGTAAAATACTTTACTGATGGTAATAACGAATTAGCCAAAGCACCAGTTAGGGAAAAATCAGACAAAAAGCTAACCTGTATATAACGATTTTAAGATATGGCCATCATCAGTACAGAGGCGGCTTCGATTTCATAACATCCTACTCCTTAACTCCTCTCGTTGGATGCTATGAAATCGAAGCCGCCCCTGTACTGATGAGGGTCATAATTCGAAACCATGGTATACAGGTTGGCTTTTTATATGAATTTGCCCAAACTGATGTTGTGGCCTATTCCTTATCACAACCAAGAAAGGTTTTTGAACTGGTGTGATAAATATAATGCATTGCTTTGATACATCTAAAGGGAGAGGTGCATCTTTTGGTACATGAATATCAACCTCCCGCAACTTTATATTATATTTCCTATATAATAAATTATATTGGAACATGTCATAAAAGAATAATTGGTTAATTTTAATTATGCTTTATTTGAAATTACCATTTGACCATTGAGCCACATATATATCGTTCTTTTAAAGAAATAACTCGATGAAAGTACACAATTGAATGCTCCAATGCCCCCCGATTCTTGCAAAAGTCCAACCCCACCAGCGACTGCAAGTAAACAAACAGGGATCTGTCACATTTGTAAGTGCAAATTCAAACTTCTTTTTACATGTGCAGACATGTAGAGCACTTACAGTAAAAGCAGTCGCCTTCTTCCACCCACCATGATTATCATGGCCTGTGCCACGTGTACTAGGGATAAGCAAAAAAACAAAAAAACAATGGAATTATTAAAATTTATCCGTCATTTTTATATGGAAACGCTTTTATGTAATCTCCATTATATCTTTTCGCAAAATTATTCCACTCCCTGGACAGTAGATTTCGCCCCGAATTTCATTATTCAGCGCGCGCAAGAACATTCTTTTGAATCTAAGTATTCTTCCTCTTTCATATATCCGAAATTATCTTTGCACTAAACGCTTTATGTGATGTTTCTCAATACACACCAAGGTTTCATGTATAGAATATCATTAATATACTTTACTTTTCTTTCATATTTTCCTATACTCCTGTCCTTGTGAGTAATCTTGAGTTACATTCTCATGTATGTTAATTTAGGTTCTCTCTATTCTGTTTTTCATTAACTTATGATATTTAGGTTACAGTCTTCATGTTTTTCAAGTTTAATTATGTTTTTGATTTTCACTCATTTATTTATAATGTTTTTAAATATCACAACTTTACTTTAACTATTCTATGATATTTAGTGTCACTCGCCGGTATATATTTTTCAATGTTTCACTCTCAATGATCTTATTGAGATTATCTCAATGATATTTATAAATAAACATTAATTTGCTTCCAGGGAAAAGTTTCTTTTTAAAATATTTTTATTTAAAAATCTCTCAAGCTTTCGGGCAAGAAAGCCCTTCTACGGGAGAAAATATATTTCATCATTAAAACGCTAATATAAGAAGTTAGATGAAATCACTCCTTAAGCAGGTCCCGGAGTCTATTTTCGCAGAGATAGAGAAGCTGGGGCTCGAGAGGGAACCAGTCATCGAAGCCCTCCAATCCGTCTCCGAACTCAAGATTCTCCTCCCCTCCATCTCAGACACCCAAAGGACTGCGCTCAACAGGCTGGCCAGGAACCTGATGGTGCGGATTCCCGGATCCAACACGCCCCTCTACAAGCGCCTCTCCGACGTTAGAAGGCAGACTGGGAGCCCACAATGAACCTCCGCGTCATGACTCTCAACGCGCGAGGGCTTGCCGCTCGTGACAGGAGCTCTGCCATTTTCTGGCCCAACACCACGTGGACATCGTCTTCATCCAGGAAACGAACAAAGAGTCCTTGGACTACGCCCAATATCTTTGCCTCGGCTACAGCGTCATCGTCGCCCCGCCTGCCGCATCCAGGGGCTCCGGCCTCGCCTGCTTCTTTGGGCGTCGTTGTGTGTGTTGTGTGTTGTTTGTAAAAAATATATCATTAAAGCCATAAAATATGTATATATTATATATGTAGAAAAGATAGATATTTTCTATGTTTCAGAATATAGGGTATAATTTGAGTATGATTACTAATAAGTCTTAATTTGAATTTTATTGAAAAAATTACTATTCAGAGCAAAACTGCCAGTCCGCCGTTAGCACGCTTAGCCGGTACTTTCCAAGTTGAGCTGTATTCACAAATGACTTTTGTTAATTAGAGTTTTGTTATGTTTAACATATACCTTACCACACTTGCCTAATGCCTTTTTTTATTGCGGACAACACTAAAAGCGTTTTCGAATTAGTTTTAACGAGAATGCTGCATATATCAATATTATTTAGTTATAAGGCGTCTATGCCCAATTTCAAAATGCTCCAATTCAATCGACTCTAGAAAAAAAAAAACACAAATCTGGAATAGGAGATTCTTTTATAAGAGGAAGATGGTACAAACTTGTAAGATAGTTCTCTTATAAAAAAAGCTCTTCTCCCCGACTTGTAATTCTTCTTCTTATGTATAAAAGAAACATTCGTGCTTTTGAATCCTTTTATTTTATATGTATAGATGGCGCGTTATTGCTTTGTCTTAATTTCTTCTTCTAATGCGAATAGAAAGATGATCGTTGTCTCAATCGAATCTTTTGATACTCTTTGCGCAGAATACTACATCACCACATTACAGAATATGCCATCTTTTGAAGACCATTTGTTGGTTGGATATTGATTTGGAATTGATATAGCTACACACACACACATAAACCTATGATTTATTTAATTTGATGCACTAGCGCGCCATCTGTTATCAAAATTCGAAACTATAAGGGCAGTAGAAATTATTTAATTTCAAAAAGAATCTTACGCCTTTAAAATAGTTTCGAATTTATTTAATTATCGACGTTTCAGTCACTCACCTGAGGAGAGCGACAGCGAGTCATTGAACCTTCGAGAATCAAATAAATCATTGGTTGATATGTAGCTATATAATACTAAATTTTTAAAATTCGGACAAATAAGCCAAATTGTATACCATTGTTTCAGGATTAGGCGGTTTCGTAATATCCTACGGAGGAATTAGATATCCAGATGGCGTTGTAAAGCAGAAATTGAAATGTACACATCATACACACAAATCTATTGAGGCTTATATTATAGTTATAATTATGATTATATTGTGGCGAGAGAAGAAATAATATATATTTAATTATTCAACGAAAATATTTGAAACATATTTAAAATTTTACATTTTCTATATATATAAATCATCATTTAGTTACCTAGCTTGCTTGCTCAATATTTTCTAGCTGTAGATAATTTGGGGTTAATTTGTTGATAATTGTCGACTAGTCGCCGCGACGTTATCAATAAATACTTTCACACCTTCAGATATACAAAGACCTGATTTCTACGCTACAATATGTATGTAATATAAGAGCACACACAACCCTTTTTTAAATTTTCAAATACATATGAGTTATGTACATTTATATTACTAGTAAATATGCATACTTTGGATTAAACAGCGGTTTATTTAACTAAATGCAAAATTCATATTTACCAGTAATATAACTATAATATGGTTTGATCAATCTATTCCAATACATTTGTATATTTGAAATGAAAATAAGCCCTCCAGAGAGAAGGACAAGTTTCTTTGAAGATTTTATTTGTTATCTCTAGATTTCTCTCTGCCTTTAAAGCTCTTCTCTCTCTAGAAGACCATTATTAACTCTCTTAAAATAATAAAACAAACCATTTTAATATACTTGATATGAGAATATTCCTAACAACATACCTTGCTAGAGGGCCTGCTAACAACCTAGAGTTTTCTGTCTTTATAGTTATACGTTTTTATATACATACATATTTATGAAATAGATGGCGCAAGCCATCAGAAACTTTTAGTTGCACGCTAAGGAGATGCCTTTTTCATAATTTATGCACCTTATCCCAGTACAATATCACATTTGTACTATCTTTTCACATTGTGTCGCGGTCTCACACAATTCTGGCCTTAACTCCCCGTTTCATGATTTTTCAGGATGCCTGAATGACCAGTTTTTTGGTCGTTGAGGTACAGCTTGCACCACGCTGATGAGGGCCAACAGCCCGAAACGCGTCCGTGATTACCTTTTCTTGATTAATCAAGAATGGATATTAGACCAATTCTGGAATAATTAAAAATCAACCAGAATAGTTGGTATTTATTCCGATAGGTGGCGCAAGCCATCAGCAACTTTTAGTTGCACGATAAGGAGATCCTTTTTTCATAATTTATGCACCTTATTATCCCAGTACAATATCACATTTGTGCTATTTTTTCATTCATATTCATATGATGATTAAAGGGGTTTGGATGTGATTTATGTTCCACATAATTCTATTTCTTTATTTATTTGTTTTTATTTCTCTAGAAAAAAAACACTCGAAAACCAAAACATTTATTCGTACGTCTTAAAATCACAGAGCCCTCTATATAGCAAGAAAATTTACTTTTTATATGCTCTTAATATGCTGCATGACCTATTTAATTTATTCTTATAATTATAATATCGAAATTTTTATAAAATTTATCATTAATCCTGCACATTACATTTACAAAATAAACATAAATAAATGTTATGTTGCATCAGCGCGCCATCTGTTATTAATATTCGAAGCTATTATAGACGTGTATGATTCTTTTGAAAATTAAACAATTTCTACTGCCCTTACTGCAATGCCCGTTAATTTTTCCATTGCAGTAAGGGCAGTAGAAATTGTTTGATTTTCAAAGAATCATAAGCGTCTATAATAGTTTCGAATATTAATAAATAAATGTAATTTTGTATTTTGGTGCAAAAATAATAGTATTTTAATGCATAATTATGCATGAGATATGTTTTATTTCTACGATTATAAGAGCGCCTGCTTAAAAATTAAATAATCAAACACACACGGTCAATATTCCTAACTTCCAGTTGGGAAATTGAAGCGAAAATTCTGGCCAGATAGGACGTTTCTCGGGGGAGCAGGCAATCCGTAGGATTTACAAACGTATTCCTTATCCGGTTCTCGGAATGAGGAATTCTTTAAAAAATTCTGTGGTAAATCCGTGGTAAGTATATTATAGGATTAGGTGGAGATTTACTTTGGTTTGCATTCCTTGTAATGGATAATGATGTCAACCATTGACTTTTTGACTTCTTCGAAAGACGGTCTTCTGAATGCTGGCGTGTGTTGAACGAATTCGTTTTATTGTTCGTGAATATACTGAATGATAAGGTTTATATATATAAACCTTATAAGGCTTAGCGACAACCTTAATTATGAATTGAATTTATTTCTACATCAAATTTCGGTTTTTAATTAGAAACAATTTTCTACTGGCTCTATTGTGGAGAACAAATGTAGAGAGCTTGGCTTATCAGTGATGAATCTAGAATTTTAGATGAATTCTTGGGGATAATATTTTAAGATAAATAT
Organism: Cordylochernes scorpioides; assembly: GCA_030710605.1. NCBI lineage: Eukaryota > Metazoa > Arthropoda > Arachnida > Pseudoscorpiones > Chernetidae > Cordylochernes > Cordylochernes scorpioides. The sequence continues at coordinate 147,140,534 of CP092886.1, forward strand.
GGACATAAGTTTGTGTGGACACACAGGAGGAGAAATATATATACAAATACATCGGGTGTGGCTCTTCTGCAAACAATTTCTCACAATCAGGTCATTCAAGTTTTAACTATATACACTCATTAACAGAATGAATTTGTACCTTTTAGCATGTACGAGGTGTGTTCAAAAAGGATCGCGAATTTTGAATTTTCGCGGGTTACGTATATTCGAATTTCGATCTTTTTGTGGCTTTATGTTGGTACTCATGTCTCTCACTTATGCCGACAAGCTCGGCCATTTTTAATGTTCACTTAATTGTTAACAGCTGCTTTGCTTGCAGGTGTTTTGGATCGTCTTCGATTTTTACCTATTAAAAAAAATGGATCAACGAACCTGTATCAAATTTTGTGTGGAAAACGAAATTAAGTGCGCGGATGCATTCCGAATGTTGACTGTGGCATACGGAGAAGCTACCTTGGACCGAAGCAACGTTTATCGGTGGTACAAAATGTTCTCAGAAGGCCGAGAAGATGTGAACGACGAAGAGCGTGCCGGACGCCCGAGCACTTCAACAACAGACGAAAAAATTAGTGAAGTGGAGAAAATGATATTGGCCAATCGTCGAATCACCGTTAGAGAAGTTGCTGAGGACCTAAACATATCGATTGGATCGTGCCATTCGATTTTTAACAATGATTTGGGCATGAGACGGGTCGCCGCGAAATTCGTACCAAAATTGCTCAATTGCGACCAAAAACAGCATCGCATGAACATTGCTAATGAGACGTTGGACTCTGTCCGCGACGACCCAAATTTGCTCCAGATGGTCATAACTGGTGACGAAGCGTGGGTTTATGGTTATGACGTGGAAACCAAAGCTCAATCATCTCAATGGAAGCTGCCGCACGAACCAAGACCGAAAAAAGCGCGCCAAGTTCAGTCGAATGTGAAAGTTTTGCTGACAGTTTTCTTCGATTGCAGGGGCGTGGTGCATCAAGAGTTTTTGCCACAGGGTAGAACGGTCAAAAAGGAATATTACCTGCAAGTTATGCGCAATTTGCGCGAAGCAATCCGCCAGAAACGCCCGGATTTGTGAAGAACAAAAATTGGCTTTTGCACCACGATAACGCCCTTGCTCACACATCGTTGCTTGTGCGCGACTTTTTGGCCAAAAACAACACACTAATTATGTCGCAGCCACCGTATTCCCCAGATATGGCCCCCTGTGAATTTTTCTTGTTCCCTAAACTGAAGAGGCCCATGAAAGGACGACGTTACGCTATGCTTGACGATATAAAGACGGCATCGAAGGAGGAGCTGAAAAAGATTTAAAAAAAAAAAGATTTTTTGAAGTGCTTCGAAGATTGGAAAAACCGTTGGCACAAGTGTATAATATCTCATGGGGATTACTTTGAAGGGGACAAAATAGGTATTCATGAATAAATAAATAATTTTTGAAAAAAAAACAAAGGTCGCGATACCTTTTGAACACACCTCGTATATCAGGATTCAGACAATAACTCTGAAAGATAATTGATACACAGTGACTTTATTGGAGACACGAGATAACCAAGTTTGAACAAAATTGCCCCTGTCTCCTTAAAAAAAACAGATTCCTGGTGACATTAAAGACCTTCACTTTTTAAAGTTTTGTCCTAAGTGTAACTACATCTCTCTAATTAAGTTTTATCAAATGATAGAGCTTTATCCTCGAAGGTAATCCAGGAAATCATCAGAAACTTGGGACAAAGGTTCCATTCCAGTACAGGAAGACTGTCGCGTTTAATTTTAGCCGTGAGTCCTGTGCCGCGCGTGGCGAAACCAATGTTGGCTTAGGTGGACGTAACAGTCAGGAAGGCGATCCAGCCCATTCGTTCCAAGACCTTCTTTGTTCCACAATAGTCAGCGAGTAAAGATGGCCTTCTTGTCATTCTCTTATCCCTTTCAAACAAACCTTCTAACTGTACGCAATAGATTTTAAAATAAGGGGAAGATTATGCCGCCTCTCGCTTTTAAAAAAATTGATCGAGGTATAAGAGAAGCTTTGAGGCATGTCCTTCCTCAACTAAACTCTAGACGGTAAAGAACTTGCGGTATAATTGCGGTAGATTAGAGTCTAAGCTTTAGATGAGAAAGGATATACCCGAAAGATTCTCTCATACTTTGATAAAAAAAAAATCGGCGTAATATTTCCCTTATTTTAGCACTTATCGAAGCCCTCAATGAGTACGTCAATATCGCTTAGGCGATCGTTGCTATTTCAATAATGATATTAAAACAGAATTGGAGAACATTTTATTATAAAACTCCTATATTGAAAACAACCAAAATATATAAATACATTTTGGATAAAGTGGAAATGATTCCAGAGAATGTGAACCAATCCCTATATGACCCAGAGCAGTTTTTCCCAACATTTATTTTTACCCTCGGACCGGTAAATGTTGCCGCACCGTATACTTTCAAAAAGTTCATAAGGCATTAAATAACTATTACATAAGTTAAAATTCTTTTATTTTATATCCAAATTTTAAACATAAGGCGTTAACGTGAAGGAGATATCGTATATAAAACTACTTTAATTATTTTAAAATTATATATGTAGAAATTATTTTTAAAATACAGATGAAAATCATGATGACTGTCCAACATTTTCCGCTGCTGTAGGTTGTGAGCCATTGAACTAGAGGATGCCTGCGAGCGCGCGCTCGTTTCCATAATCCTTGCTGCTTCTTTAAGTGACTGAGATCGATTTAATTAATTCAAAAATTAAGAATGCTTCTTAGACTTTCAATTGATGAAAACCTTTTAAGAAACTACTAGAACAACCCAGATATGTTGAAACAAAAATGCACAGGCCATGAGACGTGGGCTTACGCTTGTGACCCGGATATAAAACGCCTATAAGTTGAACGAAGTCAACCAAGGTCCAAAAATCACGAACAAAATCAAAGTGTAAAACTTTGTTGATTACCGTTCTGATATTAGAGGTATTTTTACTTTGAATATCACTTTTGAAGACACTTCAACAATGACACAGTAAGTGTATATTCTTCATGTCGTTTACGTGTATATGTGTAGTACTTTTTTTTTTTCATTATACCTAGTACACGTGATACAGGCAGGCTATGATTATCATGGTGGGTAGAAGTAGGCGACTGCTTTCACTGTAAGTGCACCACATGTCTACACATGTGAAAAGCAGTTCGACCCTGCACTTACAAATGTGCCAGAGCCCTGTTTTAGTTCCTTGCACTCGCTGGTGGGGTTGAACTTTTACAAGAGTCGGGGCTATTGGAGAATTTTTTAAAATCAGAAAAGAGTGCCCAATGCGGGATTCGAACCCGGGTTGTAGCGGTCAAAAACCAACGGTTTAGACAATCCTTCCACCGACCCCCCAAATGTGTGTGGTACTATGGTATTGGGCTATTGATCTCATCAGTAAAGGAGCGGGCTTTTAGGCAATTCTGGCCAAAGACAGGCCATCTTGATAGCGCATTAAACTTGTCTTAGCATAAAAACCTATCCAATTCAGCCTTTACATTTTGATGAACCACCTGTTTTCTCCCGCTAGTGCTAAGAACTCGTCATCTGCCCCACCAATATGACGTCCGTGACTGTAACTCATGTCGTCACAAGTCGTTGGCGCAGCAATAGATCTACGGTATTTTCCGTCAGTAACATTTACAGATTTCTGAAGGCAGCTTTGGTCAATTTTTGTTTGCTCTTGACGAGGACAAAAGCTTTGTCGAAACGTCGAAGTAATAAAAAGATTTACTGGCCGAAGTGTCTATTATTCATATAAATATGAATGCCGGCCAGGCAGCCTCTATCTTTACGATACTCCTACAAGAGCAGTCAAATATAGAGCTGTCCTAATTAACGAAAGCTCAGTACCAGTTTGACATTTTGGAATCTACAAATAGGTCAAAAGCATAAAGATCTGAAATACAAGGGAAAACCACTGCATTATTTTTTTTCTATCAAAATCCTTAATGAGAGAATTGACCAAGACAACGTCTTACTCCCCAGACTATCGTTATGTATTGTTTGCCTTGGAATGGAACCTGATTAAGAAGGTATACCACACTTAGGACTGAGCCACCTGAGATATTACTCTCGGATATATAGAAAAAGTAAAAAATCCTCTTACAACACACAATGAACATAGAGAAAGAAATTTATTTATACAATGTTCATTTTAATGTAATTTTTCTTTATTAAAATGTAATTTTATTTCAGAAATTCATACAAAAACCAACATACAAGTAAAACAAGAAAACTCATAATTAAGGGATATTAATAAACATCGATGTGTTTTAATTAGGATCCAAGAAAAACCAGCTCTCCATTTAAGGATTAAAAAATTAGATAAAACAAGAATAAATTCCATTTCAAGGTTGAGTGAATGCACTTAGGTTTGTTCATGTCGGGCGAGTGCTTGCAGAGCTTAGCCCCCCCTGTTCATCTCATGACTTATATCTCGTGTTTTCCCAATATAGCTCACTAAATGAGATTGCCAGTAAATACTTTTAATTTTAAAATTAAAATTAAGCCCCCCAGAGAAGTTTTTAAAATCTGTGGCTATTTTTGGTTCAAATATTTTATTAAATGGAATCTCATTCTTTTAACGTGTGTGTTCTCAAATCTTGTGACGTACCATCTACATGGCTCTAATTATTGGTTTATCTAATACTAGCCCGTTCTTTAACAAAACTGGTCAAAACTGACTTCAGACTTTAAGAGAAAGTTTCACACCTTAGTAGAATTAAGTGATAAATTGTTGGTGAACTTGTATTTGCCGAATATTCGGAATTCCACCTAATGTAAAAAAGTTGAAGAAACTGAGTAGAGCAAGTTATTATTCTTTACTACAATCTTTAATTCATTTTGAACTATTTATAAAAATTGTTAGATTACACGTTTTCATTGAAGTTATTAGTTATAAATTAATATTTCATTATCGATTTTTTTTCTATTTGATCGCTTAAAAGTGCTTTTAATAAATTTTAAAATTCACATATTTGATACTATTGTATTATTTTAAGATTTTTATATATACATATATAAATGGCGCTCTGTCATCTAAAAAGCACATGTGCTCCTGGTCAGGATATGCTTTCTTTATTTTTAATATATACATATATATAATGATTTTTAAATATAAATTATATAACTTTAGTCGATTAATGATTTCAACATCACATATTTTCTATTTTAAAAGGCATGTAATCGCCAAAAATATATTTTAATTCGGACTTTTATTTCATACATATATATATGCTGACGAGGGCCATTAGCCCGAAACCATGGTCTCTAGGTGGACGCTTTTCAGTGTGCCAAAGCTAGTGATGTGGCTTTGTCACCGACCCGAGGTCGCTAGTTTGCGGCGACGGTCGATAGATGGCGTCTAGTTTTGACGCTTAATTTGACGGGAGAGGAGTCCAATGCTTTTTTAGATCAATTTCCTCCCGGAAATATTTCCATCTATATATTTCATATATTTCCATATATTTCCCTAAAATATCAATTAATTTTAATATATATTTAATATACAAATATACCCTTCATGACACTGAACTTGTAACACCAAGAATCAATGGGCAGAAAAATATAAAAATTTCGGGGTAAAGTTAGTTTACCCAGTTATGTAAATGATGCAAATTGCGCAGCTATCAAGCGCATGTTGATTCAGATATATAAGAGCAGGAACTTGAAAATTTGCTAATATTCACACCTCTGTGTCTGACAGAGAGGGAATTTGAAAATTTTGCTTTTTGGCTCCGAGAAAATGTTTAGAATCAGAAATACCAGGCCACCGCAGACCGTGGTAGGTCCAGCAGACAGACGACTTCACGAGAAGTATGGTGAATGGACTCAGAGGGGCCTGTTGGTCGATGCATCAAATCTCTACGGACGGACACCTCGACGCGTCCACTGTACAAAAAATATGGCGAAGATGGTTGGAGCAAGGAAATGTGGCATGATGAGGGATGTTAGTGCGGTCAGAGTGGCATCAGCACGCGTAGACCAATGCATCCGCCGGATGTCGTTGACGGCTTAAAATTTACTTATTTTCGCCATTTTGAAGGATGCGCAGGACACTTTTGTTTCTCATATATTGAACATAACCATTATACGCAGATTGATTGCCGGCGGCCTACTCTCACGGAGTCCGTTAAGAAGACGGCACAGACACCTCCGTTTGCTATTTTGTCGGGATAGAGCCACATGGACAGCGGAATAGCTCAGGGTAGTGTTCTCATACGAATCTGGATTTTGCTTTAGCAATGACAGTCACCGAATAAGAGTTTGGTACCATCTTGGTGATAGGTAAAATCCGGCCATATCTGTGGAAAGCCGCACCTCATGACAACGCAGTATTATGTTTTGGGGATCCATCGCCTATGATAACAGATCACCTCTGATTCGTATTGAGGGCACTATGCCGGCCCAACGATACGTAGGTGACGTGCTTCGGCCGGGAACGCTACCCTTCCTTTAGGGGGTATCAAATGCCATTTTCCAGCAGGATAACGTTCGACCTCACCAGAAACCCATCAGTCAACCTGCGCTGCATGAAACCTCGGTGCTTCCATGGCCACCAGTCTCTTCAGATCTCTCACCTATAAAACACGTCTGAGACATAATTGGACGTCGTTTGCGTACGCTACAAAAGCCGCGTTCAGAAGATGTGGTTGATGGTTGACAGGAATGGGCAGCCACCCCTCAGGACACCATCCGCATGCTCATTGAGTCAGTACCAAGATGTGTTGCTGCCTGCATAGCCGCTGATACTCTCTTTATTCTTATTTTTACAACTTTTTACCCCCTAATTCTTGGTGTTGAAAATTCAGCGTCACGGAGTGTATAAAATTATGAAATTAAACATATAATTTGGAATATAAGACCCGCCGTTATTAGTATCAAAAATATTGTATCTAAAAAGATATAATTTCTATGCATTTATTTTCACTCACATACTGAATATATCTTCAAATTAAATTAGTTATTGTTATATATAAATAAAATAAAGTCAAATGGAACTGCTAAACGCGACATGACACTGAGTTTACTTGTACCAAAACCAATACATTTTTGTGCCTTTTTAAAGGTCGTTGAGCTGTCAAACGAAATACTGGAGTTATAACTTTTCTAAATCCATAATAGCCTTTTCACATATTTAGAAATTTAATTTGATAGCTTTTTTTTTCAATTTTCATCAGTCACTCAAATTTTAAAATCCGTTTAAAGGTACGACTATATGCTACATTAGCGCTGAAATGATGCTTTTACAACTCAGCCAATGATTTCACTACCATCTGCTACTTCAACGTTGATTGGATGATTAAGGTCAGGTAACATTAAGGAACTAATAAGATACCGAACATCAGCCAGACAGATTGGACAGAAAATTCATATAATTATATTATTTATTCAATAAAATAATCCATTGCATCAGTATTTAAGGTGAAATATTCAGGCTTCTCCAGAGATATACATTTCTTTTAAAATTATTTAATTATATTTCTAGTTTCCATGCCCGAGAAAGAGCTAGAGATATAATTAAAATATTTAAAAAGAAACTAACCTCTTGAAGCCTGATGATTTTTCACCTTAAATTATGTATTTTAAAACCAATATATTATCACATCTCTGATAGTGATGTGGGAGATTTTACCACCGAACGACGCTTTGTGGTCACGTGCGTGAACCGGCTGATAACGTGGTGCTGAAAATCTTACTCTGTGCAACGAACAAGATAAATGACTTCTTTTTGCTTGTAGAGTGGCAGTCAAGTCTTCTGTACACTCCAGGAGTCCGCGGATTACGCCCAGTTAATGATTAACTTTGAACAAGTAACTTTGAAAGCCAAGATTCACAGTGACCACCGTTACTCCAGGAACTTGTAACTCCACATTTGCCACAAATTACTTTAAAATCAGGATTGAAGTTTTAAAATTCGTTCAGATTATTTTATATTAGCGCTATTTTTAGACCTAAATAATAATTCATTTAATATATTTACATTCATGGATAAAACCTAAAGAAGTGGTAGTTTTTGATGTCACCCTTTGATTTTTTAAAGAAGACTGAAGCAATTTGTTCACACATGGTTATCTTGTTTGTCTTCAATAAAGGTCACTGTGTATCAAATATATTCCAGAGTTATTGTCTGAATATAAATATTCAAGGTTCACTCCAAAGGTTTTTGCAATCACTTATTTTTATTAAAGCTGAAACTTTCAAATTTTCAGAGTTTCTCAGAGTATTCATCCTTAGCACCTATGCAAGATTTCATCCATGAAAACCAATTATCGAAGCACTTACATCAGTCATCTTCGGGGATGGAATTTACGGCATTGATAAAGGCTTGCAGTGCTTCATCATCAGTGTCAAATTTTATCCCTTTCAACAATAACTTAATTTTGTAACTAAAAAAGTCACAAGGTGCTAGTTCTGGTGAATATGGTGGATGAGTGATTAATTGGACACAGGATTTAGCTAAAAAGTCAAATGTTTGGGCTGAGGTGTGCGGTCTTGCGTTGTCACGGTGAAGAAGGACTCCTCTAAGTTGAGCTCTTGGTCTGCTTTGCTTGACTTTTCCAAATACTGCTGGAAGACATTTTGTTGTATACCAGTCACTATTAACTGTCTTTCGATCTTCTAACTCCGAAATATAAATAAAAGCCACTTTTTCTAAAATAAAACAAGCGACCATTTGTTTTCCAACACTGATAAGTAATTCTTCGATCTTCTCTACGTAAAAATCTTACCAGCTCAATTTTTTTCTTGCGTCATTGCTGTTGGTGGTCGATTTGAACACGGTTCATCTTCAAGGTGGGTTTTTCCTAATTTAAATTCATTAAACTATTTAAAAACTGTTCTAATAGAAGGAGATTTATCTCCTAAAGCTTTCAACAATCTTTTTTATGGGGTTCTTTAGAAGTTAAATTACTTAATTTACTACTAATATTACTTAAACTACCGCTGCCACTGTAAAAACAAAGTCGCGCCCTCTATGAGTCATTGTTGTTACTATTTTATGAAAATGGTTATGTTAGGTGAAAAATGCATGTATATTTTAATGGTATAATTTATTTTCTAATATTTTAACTACTTAATATTGATTTGAAGAACCTTTGGAGTGACCCTTGTACATGCTAAAAGGTACAACTACCTTTAGTTTTGTCTATGAATGTATAGATTGTAAAAGAATCAAAACACACACACAAAGAGATCTTAAAACTGTTTTTTTTATAATTATGATTAACATTTTGCATATTTTTGTTTAAATCTCTAGATATACTTCACAATACTTCGAATATTCAAAATAAACTTATATTTTTATTTTTTTAACAGCTGTTAATTTTACTTATTTTTATATATTTTATATTGAAATAATCAACTACATAAAATATTTTAGCGATATTTTCAAAACGTAAACAAGTCAGAATATAAACACACATATATAAGTGATATAAACAATAATATGTATGCAGGAAAAATTCTTTAAATATTATTACAAAACTAACAAAGTATTTTAATTAATTATAGAATCACGCAATAACCTATTTAAAAGTTTAAATTTTTATTTCTTGAGTCCGCTATATATTCGTCTTTTATTGTACCAATCTCCCTATTTTAAAAATGAAAAAATAAATAAATAAATAAAAATAAAAATCCACTTCTTCCCAAGGCAATATCTCATTTTAGATATCGATTAAAACGTTTTAATTTTGTAATTCGCAGGTATTTGATTTTTGAATCTTTTTCAAAACTCTATTTCTTTCTCTGCATCATTTTTAAAACTTTACATTCTTCTCTTTCTTGCTTCATATCTCAATCTATAACATATGTTCTTTTAATTCGGTAATTTTAAAATCAAATGTGGCTAATATTACAATGTTGATCAATGACTATCACATTCAATCCATAGACAAAAGATGTAACATCCCTAGCCCACTTTACTCTTTAGATTACCTTTTTGGAAGATGCGTCCGATTTTATGACCCATGTGTGTGCTTACACTCACGGACAAAACTTAAGGAAGTGGAAAGTCTTCGATGTCTCCGAGGTCGATTTTTTTTCTCTCTTTTTTTTTTTAAGGAGACAGAGGCTTTTTTTCAAACTTGGTTATCTCGTGTATCTTCAATAAAGGCCACTATGTATAAAATTTCTTTCAGAGTTCTTGTCTGAACCCGATTGATATGCTAAAATGTACAACTTTCTTAAGTTTTGTTCATGAGTGTACGTTTCTCTTAGAATATCAGGTGATTGAATTTTCCTAGAATATCTTTTATTGTGGGATTCTGCACATTTTACACTACGATCATATAAACGGTTAGCATCCCGTAAAACCATATTCTCTTTGTCTCCACAATTAAGCCTTATTGAACTTTGCAATTATTTAAAAAATTGTCTACATTTTTACCGTTCAAATTTGAATTTATAAAAGGAAATGTTTTGCATACCATTTTACAATTGGATTATTTTCTATGAATTAAAAATGGAATTATACATATAAAAACTATAACAAAATGAACCCAACCTAAATACATGTCTGAAACGAACTACAATCCTCGAGGTCCCGCTTATATCTCGCAAGATACATTCGGGTCCTCCATTATCTTCAAGTAACCAAGGTAGTAAGAAGTTACTCGAGGAGCAGTTACCTGATGCTATAATGTGTTTGGAGGACCCGCGCTAATGTGCCCTGTGCGCAGAACTCCGCTTCCCTCCTTAGATCCTACCCCCACCAATGTCCCTGGCCTCCTCGGAAACCCACATGTGAGTCTTCGCAAATGTATCATATGGATGTGTGCCAATAAATGGGACTTTTTGAGGCATGTATCATATGAATGTGTGCCAATAAATGGGACTTTGTGAGGCATGTATCATATGAATGTGTGCCAATAAATGGGATTTTGTGAGGCATGTATTATGTGAAATGTCACTATATAAATTATTGAATATTATTTATTCTCACAATCTTTTTATTTCTCTCTCATTTTTGTTTATTAGAAAAATATATATATATATATTCGTGGATGGCTTTTCTTGATAAATCAAGAAATTGGGTTGGCCAAATATCACGGAGCAAGCTAAATAAACGTTTAGTTTATTTTTGCTCCACTAGATGGCGCTCTGCCATCTAAAAAGCACATGTGCTCGTGGTCAGGAGATGCCTTTTTTATTTTTAATATATGTGTGTGTGTGTTAAAAACAAAATTGGCATTTCCTGAACGCTCACATGAGCACTTTAGATGGCAGAGCGCTATCTAGTGGAACAAAAATCAACTAAACGTTGATTTAGTTTGTTCCAAAGATATTCGGCCAAAAACCAATTACTTGATAAATAAAGTCAACTACGTACGCCTGGCCCTTGTTAACGTGGTGCAGTGTGTGTTTGAATTTTTTTTTAAATATAAAAAGGTCAGGTGTTGATATTAAAAATAAAAAAGGAAAATATCCTGACCTTCTCACATGAGCATTTTCAGATGGCAGAGAGCCATCTATATAGTGGAACAAAAACAACCTAAACGTTTATTTCACTTTCTCCGTGATATTTGGTCATTTAAAAATGCTCATGTGAGCTCGGTCAGGATATGCCTTTTTTATTTATATTAAATATATATATATGAAAAAACAATAGAAAAAAATAAAAGATAAGTGGGTCAGGTGTTGATATTAAAAATAAAGAAGGCATCTCCTGACCACGAGCACATGTGCTTTTTAGATGGCAGAGCGCCATCTAGGGAAGTAAAAATAAATTAAACGTTTATTTAGCTTGCTCCGTGATATTTGGCCAACATGATTTATCAAGAAATTGGGTTGGCCAAATATCACGGAGCAAGCTAAATAAACGTTTAGTTTATTTTTGCTCCACTAGATGGCGCTCTGCCATCTAAAAAGCACATGTGCTCGTGGTCAGGAGATGCCTTCTTTATTTTTAAATATATATATATATATATATATATATACCAAACAAGGCACCTCTCCCTTTATCTGTGTACCAGAACAATGCACTGTGCATCACTCTAGTAAAAACCATTACTATTGATTATGAAGAATGAGCCACAACATCAGTTTTGGCAAATTCAGACAAAAAGCCCTACTTGTATACCATTATCACTAGTAAAGTCTTTTTACTAGAGCTATGCACAGTTTATCGTTCTGATGCACAAATAAAGGGAGAGATGCCTCGCTTGGTACATGAATTTAATCCTCCCTCAACTTTGTTATATATATTATAAAGTTGCGGGGGGATGGTGTTCATGTACCCAAAAAAGGAGGCACCTCTCCCTTTAAATATACATTAGAACGATGCGCATATTTAAAGGGATAAGTGCCTTTTGGTATATATAAATGGAAATTTTGAAGGAAGAAAATTGATCTAAAAAAATGAAGGTCGCCTCTCCCTTCAAAATATACATTAAAACTAAGCGCCAAATGTTTACCGTGTCTGCAAAATAGGGGACTCAAGTCGGGGACAAAGCCACGACACTAGCTTTGGAAAACTGAGGAAAAAGACTATGGTTTCGGACAAATGGCCCTCATCCGTCTAGGGGCGTACTTATATATATATATATATTATATAATCTAAAATACATTTTTTTTAAACATATATTTTATATAATCTAAAATACATTTTTTTTAAACATATATTTTATTTTCATTCATTGACTGTTTTACATATTTTTGACCATAGATTCAAAACATACCACTTTTAATTATTATTGTTGTAAATACAAGGTATGTCCCATAAGTTCCCGGACTGGGTCCATAAAAAAATAAATAAATGAATTTGACTATTTATTATAGAAAAAATATCTGGCTACACGGTGGTACCAATATCGAGGAGGTACGTGCACGCGCCCCAAAGTTATTCTAATTTATTTAAAGGTTACACATAGCGCTGCGGCGATTTTACGATGGAACGAAAATTGAAGCAGAGGATTTGCATAGAATTTTGTGTGAAACTTCAAATATCAGCAACCGAAACTTTTTAAATGCTTAATAAAGCATTCCCCAAAGAGAACAATTGTTTTTGAATGGCATTCTAGATTTAAAGCTGGCCGAATTTCCATTGAAGATGCTCCTCGTCAAGGACGCCCAAAATTTCAAAGTACTGAAAAAATGTGCAAAAAATCACCGATTTGATAAAAGAAAATCCTCGAACCACTTTGCTGGAGCTAGAGCAAGACACAGGCATCTCTAAAACAACGATTGGAAAGATCGTAACCGAAGATTTGAAGCTCAAAAAGACTCCTGCAAAATGCATCCCAAGATTCCTCACTAATGAGCAAAATCTGTGTCGGCTTGCAACCTGTGAAGACATGTTTAAAATGACAAGAACGGATCCGGAATGGAAAGACAAGATAATCACAGGCGATGAGACATGGGTCTATGGCTATGACCCTGAAACCAAGCGTCAATCTGCCGAGTGGAGAGGTCAGGGTGAGCCTAGACCCAAAAAATCCAGGATATTGAAATCCAGAAACAAGGTGTTGCTGGTCGCTTTTTTGGATAACAAGGGCATTGTTCATCACGAGTATCTTCCTGCAGGCCAAACAGTTATTAAGGAAATGTATTTGGGTATTCTTCGCCGTCTAAGGGAAGCGATTCGAAAAAAAAGGCCAGAAAATGGACTAATGGTGGCTGGATCCTACACCATGACAATGCTCGCCCTCACACAGCGCACTTGATGACTAGCTTTTTGGCGAAAAACGGGACACAAATCCTACTTCAACCACCAAATGACTTTTTCCTGTTCCCCAAACTTAAAGCAGTTCTAAAAGGAAGACATTTTGACACCAGGGATGACATAATAGAAAAATCGCCGTTAGCATTGAAGAGCATTCCAAAAGAGGCTTATAAAAACTGTTTCGACAATTGGGAGAAACGATGGCGCTGGTGCGTTGAAGCAAGGGGGGATTACTTTGAAAAGTTTTAATAAATTTTTTTTTTTTTAAATCTTACCTTTTTTTTTATGGACCCAGTCCGGGAACTTATGGGACATACCTTGTATGTATAGTTAACCCTACCTTTTCTAATAAAAATCACGAATATAGAATTCATTTTATAAATTTTATATTACTGTGATAAAAATAATTCTATGTGTAATTTACTTCAAGTAATTCAAAATAAAATCTACTTGAAAGGTAAATAATTATCTTTACTTTTTACGACTGCACCTCTTTTCAACAACAAAACATAAAAATAATTCTAACACAATATATATATATATATATATGATTTAACATTACTTTATATCACATCTCTTGTATGTTGAATGTGTAATTAGAAGAAGACGTTATGAGATAATTCGCATTTTATCTTATATTCTCGTGATAGAATAGAAACTCTCGGAGTTTCCCTACTTCAGCTCAACATAAACAATCGTATACCAAATCGTTATATACGTACAGGTTGATTTTCTCAATTTCAAAAATAATTTTTTAAAGTATATATATAAATCAGACGTCATGTACACCGTATCTTAATTTAAAACATTCATTCTAATTATAAATGTATAGAGATATACAATAATTATATGTCAAATTTAAAAAAATCAATAAATTACTTTCTCTCGGCGTTCGGCGCGCGAGCTTCGCGTTTTCGGCGATGTGGAGAACGGTAAAATTCAAACAATACTTTCCAGGTGTTGAAAGATAGCCCTGTAAATAAGGCAGATGATGGTCTCAATTTTTCAAAATGGAAAATTCGATGATCGAAGTATTAAATTAAAAATAAACTCTAATGGAAGTTTCAATTTTCCATGATCAAAAATCGATACAAGAAAATGCAAATTTGATTGTGTCGGAAAATAAAAATGAACTTTTGGGCCAACCGAATCGAAACTTTCGAGAAGGAATTGACATCTCAAGATTATAAAATCCCAAGGCTTCAAAAGGAAAAGCTGAAGAGCCTCCAATTCAACCAGCAAAACTAGCGAAGGCGGAATTCATCTCAGTCAGGCCACCTCAGCAACTAAATAGGGCACTAGATCCTGTAAGGGCGAATAAAAGCAGCAGACAGCAGCAAGACCATATCTGGGCTAAGTCGGCAGATGCGGCATTCGACCAGTGTTGCTTCTTCGAGTAGAGCGCGGACTTCCATCCAGTCCAATATATGAATGCGCTGGAGAAGATGCTGGACATGCCATCAGTCTACCAGCTGATGAAGATGTCTGGCCATGTATTGGTAGGGCTGGCCAGCGCCGACTTGGCGGAGCATCGGGTTGAGGAGGATCTAACCATCGGAACCACCTTCCTGAAAGCCTTCCCATAGAGACAAAGAGCAGAAAAAATAGTAGTGGGAAATCTCCCACTTGCTATCAAGAACGAAGACGTCGTCACGGCGCTGCGGCCCTAATGCAGGGTAGTCTCCCTGACCTACGAAATTGTGTCCAGTGGAGGATACACCTGGACCAACGGCAACAGAGAAGCCTTCGTCCTTCTGAATGAAGAACGAAAACTCAACCAACTCCCTGCCAAGCTGGCGATCATATCCAAAGGAGAATCTACACCCGCCTACATCACCTACGGCGTTAGGTATAGCAAATGTCGCCGCCAGGAACATCGGAAAGCCACCTGCCCCTTGGGAATTAATGGGGGACGTCCGGTTCATCATCAGGACACCCGAAAGAGCCCGGTGTCGAAGCCTCCTTCCTCAAATCCCATGACCTCCAACAACTCTGCCTTTCCTACATCAGCCGCGGAGCTATCTGCACCCATCAACAGACCCCTTAACACCCTCCAGCCCTGCCATTTTGTTCTACTTTTGAAAAGAATTTGGACCGAAGTCTAAAGGCGTGAGAGAGTCAGGAGTTAGTGTAGGTTCCTGAGACCTTCAGTTCACTTCTGGCACAATCTCAGCCTGCCATCATTCTACGTTTTACCACCAGACAGCACAAATCGACATGGCCTTATTGTAGACTTTTGGTGAACAATACTCTCCGTGTTGGAATGTTCTTTCACGGCAGAATCACCAACTTGAGATTTTACCTTATCTCCACCCTGTAGTTTATGGCCGCGGCTTTCACCCTCGCTTACTTGTTCGTCTTGATGATTTTCAATTTTCACTTGAGCTTCGATCTTAACTGTTAGTAATTTTCCTCCGTGAACAGAGCAGGTAGAGTTTCAGCTGAAGTTAGAGGGACTTGAAAATAATTTACTCATTGTCGTGTTTTGTAAAAAAAAAGGTTATTTTGAACATTGTCCTATCCTGTGATTATGTAATCTTTTTGTTAACAATGAAAAGTTTGAGAGAGAGTTGATTAAACAAATTCAGCACAAAAAGAGCGGAATCCAATTACTCATATGTAGACCTGTTGATGATTCCACATCACTCCAATCAGTTATAACTTTGAAGTGACCAAAAACATATAAAAACTTATTTTCGTAACAATTAAATTTTTGGCAATATATTTCTTTTTAATATTAACATCAAATATATAGTAGGGCGGTTTGAAGATAAAATTTGGCAGAACCGCTGAGAAGATTCATCACTGATGAGCCAAGCCCTCTAATTCAATAACTTTTATCATTGCAATATGGTCTGTAGCGTTAATATTTCGATGATATTATTAAAAAAAAAAAACGCATCGCCAAAAAATAATTGTTATCAATTTTATCGATAGATGGCAATTGAATTTCTAAATATCAAACTTGTTGTTTCAGAGAGAGAGAGAGGTTTCAACATTCTATGATTATTTAATGCACCTTTTATTTGAGACTTGTGAATTTGTGGAAACTATGTCAAAGAGGAACTTAATAGGGACGACACTTGTTACAGAAAAATACCCGAGCTGATTAATAGTGTAATGATTTAAGTTCAATTTTATTAGTTTTGTGTAATTTTAGTAGTTTGGATTTATAACTTAAATAATCAAAGTTTCATCATATGACCTATCTTCTGGCACTTATGTGAAGCATTACATTTCAAGTATTTTCTGGTTTCTTCAATGTAAGTGGCTTGACAGGTGTTCTGTATGGAGATTCCATTCCATGCATAACCTGTCAAGCCACTTACAATGGAGAAACCAACAAATCATTGAAATAACGCATCAACCAGCACAAAGCAGCTCTACGCGTATTCATAAACCGTTATCAATCCTAGCAGACCATGCATTAAACAATAGATATATACCCGAATTTGACAAAGCATCTATTTTATACCAGAATATATTACAGCAGAGCCCTCTATGAAAAGTATCTGGCGAGTGAAAAATGGAAGAATGTTGTTACACTGGATGAGACATGGGTTTACCTCAATCATAGCAACCAACCACGTGAAATTTATAAGGCTAACTTTCAAATAAACACCCTTCAGAACTGAGTCAAGCAATGCAAGGAAAGTTTCTCAAAGAGCTTCATGATCGTCGCAGGTTTCTGCTACAATGGGAAGCTTCCTATGAAGATGGGCCCAAATGTCAAGATGAATTCGCAAATCTACCAAAGACTTGTCTTAAACCCATTATTCGACAATGAGGTCTCATTTTTGTATCCAAGGGACTCATGATCCGTGTGACTGCCCTAAAATAAAGCCACGAGTCATACCTCACGTTCAACACGTCGATACCTGGATGAAAAGAGAGATGAAACCGTCATCTCGTAAATCCCTTTTAAGCAAATCATTGTCAAATCCCCAAACTTGGTTTTTATTTGTGGTTTTGGCTTGCTGTAAACTGCTCTTAGATATAAAAATCCGAGGACGCTAGATGGGGTCTAGATTGGACTGGTTAATTAACTAAGTAGATAGATTGGCATAAATGCCCCAATAACGTCGGTCAAATTTCTCAATCTCGCCGATAGAGAAAGTTGTGATAAAGCGGCCTTTCGAATCAGGCGACCTGGAGCCCGAGCTTGAAGTTGGAATGAGTTGGACAGAAATAGTCTGAGCATGACAAGGTAAATAGACCAGACCATGAAGCGGCTATTTTTATTTTAGGAAACAGAGTGCTTTCTTGGCATTCCTTCTCCCTGCAGTACCGACGTTTAAATAGTTACAGATGTCGGAGTTCTTGCGTAATATATACTAAGTAGACTTCTCAATGCATTCATTATAATTAAGAAATTGTTTTATGATATTATCAAAGTCTATTTCAACGAGTCCGTAGAATGTTAAAGTTCGCGACAATATCTAACATCAGTTATTTATTGTCTATTGTGTTTTTAGAACAAACGAAGTGCCCACATTTTGTATGTTTTATTGGAAGCGTTTTTGGAATCTAAGAGCAGCTTCTAAAATGATAGTTCAAGCGGATATTATATAAATGAACCTTTGTACATTGTTGTGTTTAGGCACAAATTCCATAGTATATATTTTTAAAGTATAAATTGAGAAACCTCTAAAAATGAAGAGTACTTGGTAAATCGCCTTTAACTGTGTTGTGTAGCCTATATATCTTACTGTGATGATCCACTTCTCTCTATCATACAGTTTATTAGATGCTGTGATTGATGAGCAAAATAGGGACTGTAATACTTTCTCAATTCGTATACAGCGCCTTCCAATTTGTTAAATCAAAGTTTGAACTATATATATAAACAGCTATATATCTTGTTATCAGTGTAATTTACATTTCAAATAGGTTTATCTTGATTACACACCATATTTTGAAATATGTTTAGTTATAGAGTTTTAAGAGTTATGAACGTCTAAGTTACGTTGCAGTGCTCCCGCCGTGCGCCGAGGCCTGGCCCACCGCCCGCAAGCAGCGCCGCAGCCGCACGGCATTCAGCCCGCACCAGCTGGAGCTGCTGGAGCGGGAGTTCGCGCGCTCTCAGTACCCCGACGTCGGTACACGCGAGCGTCTGGCCCTGCGCACCTCGCTGCCGGAGGGCCGGATACAGGTTGGTTGTTACTCTAGCTACGTCGTCCCATACGTAATACAAGAGCATTAGCCAGTCGCACTGCGACGGATATATTGAAAAAATATTTTAAACGTAAATATGCTGGCCACAAAAAAAAAAAATTGCATCAGCTAGAAATACTTATATAAATATTATGAAAATTGGTGAGATATATAATGGTAATGTGGAAAATAATTTATTGAAATAAAAAAGAGGATGTAAATTTGAGATACACAGCTTTTATCAATATTTCGTGTGTCCTCTGGCCCGTATACAAGTAGCTATATAGTAAGACTTATTGTCGTAGTTTTTTTATGGATTCTTGTGAGATGCTAGACCAAGCCATTTAAAATATTTTGTCAGAGTTGTTGAAGATAACCTGGCTGTGAAGATTGCCAAATTTTCCTCCCCATCATCTCTCATACATGCTCAATCGGGGAAAAGTCTGAGGAACATGTGGATCAGGAAAGGATGCCAACATTTTAAAGAAAGGCTCGTGAAATGTTTGCTGCATGAAGGCGGGCAATATCGTGTTGATTAATGGTATTATTGATCTGCTCAGGAAATAGTAACACAGCAAGTTGAAACATATCTGTTATATATAACTGAGCAGTCATTGTGCCTTGAATGAAGACTAAAGGGGTCTTACTTTCATAGCTAATGCCACTCTACATAATGAAGCCAGGAGGGTTCTTGCTGTATGCGTTTCCACAATACAGTCCTGATGGGATCTTGCTTGGGACCTACGTCTAACATATATCCTGCCGTCATGAACCCCCAAACTGAATCTGGATTCATCATAAAAATTGACAGAATGCCATTCTTGAGCCTAAAGACGCCTCTCTTCACACTAGCTTAGCCTGTCACTTCTATATCTGAGAGAGAGTGGAATTCTTAATAAAGGCTGGCGACTACGGAGGTCTGCTTCGATAAGACGGTTATTAATGATGTTCAGAGATGGTCCATATTCATTTTGCCTATGTATATTATCCTTAAATCATTAGTACAGTTGTTTTTCTGTCTGCTACAACCATCCTTCGAATCCTCCTATCCTCTCTCTCTCTGTTATTACTATAGGGCGACCTGAACCAGGTTTTCTTGAACTTTTCTCTTCCTCTGATCACTGAGACCAAATCCTTACAAAATTACTTTGATTGCAGCCTACTTTCAAAGTAATATATCTAGTCGAAATTACACCATCTCTAAGGACTATGATTCTTCCTCTAATAAAATCAGAAATTTGCTTATATGACGTCCTAGCGGTGGCATCTACTATACCTAACGCCGTAGATGATATAGGCGGGTGTACTCTTCTTTGAATATGATAACCAGCTTAGCAGGGAGCTGGTGGAGCTTCAGTCATTGATTCAGAAGAACGAATGTCTTCTTGCTTCCGGTGGTCCAGGTCTAGCTTCTTCTTGTCACTCCTGGGTCTGGGAGAAAACCCGGCAGTAAAACCGCGGAGCCGCTAAGTCTTCGTTTCGATAGCATTTGGAAGATTCCCGACTATTATCTCTTCTCCGCCTTTTTCCTATACAGAAATACTTTCGGGAGGGTGTTCCCTAGATATAGTACCTAGATATATTGCAGAGGATCAAAGTCCGAATATTGCTCGATGTAGCAGCATAGATTGAATATGTTGCTGCCGATCTTTATTTGCTCAGCGCCTGTTGTTGTAGGCTGTTCTTTAGTTTCGTGACAGCATTTCTTGTCGCCTTCTTTTGAGTTTGAGGCAGCCTTGTTACGGCTGTATCAGCCTATTGTATCTTCGAATGCTTTTCTTTGGAAACGTCTTTCCTTTATAAGTCTTCAGACTTTCTATTACCTACAGAGGTAATTTTAATTTCCGAGGCTTCTACTTGATCGGTTCAATTTGCATTTTCTTTGTGTGCTTACAGCGGAAGGATATGTATCATCTCTCGCTTAATGGTATATTTTTGTAAAATTGATATAAATATTCCTTACTTACACCAGTCGAAAGATCTTCATTTGAGCTTTTTTCCAATATGGTGTAGTGATTAAAAAGCTCGATTTTTTTCCCACTTTCCATCTCCAAAAAACGCGGCGCTAGAGAGAGAGAATGTGTGATATTATAACTATATAAGTTAATATAATCATAATAATATTGAGTAACTCTGTATCCTAAAAGATGACAAAGGTATCACGTATTATGACTCTTATCTTCCTTATTTGTATTATTGTCCTCATAGTAATTTCACATCATAGTGATTGTGCGAAATCGTGAAGCATAACATATTAACATCTGTAGTAAAGATGAGTTTTTAAAGTAATGCTGAAAGTATGAAGACGCGTCGCGATCAAGACTCGCCTGTGTAAGCTGGGCCCTTAGTTTTTAAAAGTGAGCGCTTATGATAATAATTACAATACATTTCATTAAATGCACACATACAAAGGTAAATTCTAAAGCATTTCATTATTGGCACACGCAGTACACTTTCGAACACTTCTTGTGTCTTCTTTGCGAATATTTTTCTCGCGCACGTTTATGAAAAAAGATTGTTTCTCTCTTTATTACATTGCAACACATATACATAACACAAAGCAATAACGCGCCATCTATACATATAAAATAAAAGGATTTAAAAGCGCGAATGTTTCTTTTATACATAAAACGAACTTCTACTGTCCTTACGGCGATGAAAAAATATAATTATACTGTCCTATAAGCTTATGTCCATAGTTTACTTGAAAACCATTTCTAAGATTCCATCCTTCAGTGTAGCATATAAAAGCAGAATAATCCAATACAATATTAGAGCTCTGAGAAGCGGTCTGGTGGATTAAATTGGCGAAACCGCTGGGAGGGTTAACCACTGATGAGCCAAGCCCTCCCAATATATTTTTTCTTCGCCGTAAGGACAGTAGAAGTTCGTTTTATGTATAAAAGAAACATTCGCGCTTTTAAATCCTTTTATTTTATACATATACATAAATATATAAAAGCAAGTTTACAGTAGAACACTCCTACAGGCCTATTAAAACTATGTCTGACTCCGAAAGCTTGAATCATATATATAGTAATAAAAACCCTTGAAGAAAAGCGAGAAGAATATCGGAAAAAATATCAGAATTTTTCTATGGAATGTATTTAAAGTCTTAATAGAATGTTTTTCTCTAAAACCTCCCAATATACAAGCCTCTAAAGTAGCATATTAATAAGCGAGTCCTCGAAACCTTCCCGAGTATATCAATAAAAACTCATTGTGGAATGTGAATGTCTTAGTTTCAAGAAGTGAAATAATTTTTTTATTTTATTGCGTTTAAATTCACCGCATTTACTTCCTATAGTTGGTGTACTAGTGAAGTGGGCAACGTATAAACGAACGATACAGGACTGTGACTATTATTACGCCTTCTGCATGCTTGTTGGTAGCATTTTAAGGCAATCAAACGATACAGGGCTGATATCTTCGTGTGAAATATTGTGACCCAAATCGAAATTGTGTGTGTTAGTAAACATATTTCATAATATATTGGAATATATTGGGATATCTCTCTCTCTCGAATACAGGCCTTACTTCATGAAGCAAACTTATAACCTTTCTGCCATACAAATAACATTAACATTCTGAGCGTTTTGCAATAGACTTAGACGAATTACACTTTTTTTTTAGAATTTGTGAACCAATTTCACTATCAGGGATGGCAAACACGTAACATTTCTGCCTGAAGAAATCGCTGTTACTTATCAGGTGTCTCTCGACGCAAGCCTGTTTATCAGACGCTCGGCCTTCGAGTGTAAAAAGAGACCTACAGGAGCAGGGGTTATCAAGATCAACCTCGGAGCTCTGGACATGCCGGTAGGTCCTCTTCCCGAAGTTCCGCGTTTCTTCCCTAAACTAGAGCTGAGATTCTGGCGGAAGGAATAGATGAGCAACTTTTCTGAGAGTTGGAATCGTGGTCATCGGTCAAGTAAAACCTAGAATCTCGTAGAGAAAATATTAAAAAAAAAAAAAAAAACAAGAGGCCTTTATTTGGGCCAACGCCCCACATTGGATATTCCCGATTTAATACACATATTTGTACAATTATATATCACATTTATGGATACACTACAATATTGTGGTGCTCAGCAGTTCCTTATTCCCCATAACCGATTTAAAAAAGTTATATAGAAGATTATGATTCAGGATTGGTCCTTAGTTAATTTATATATCGCAGAATATATTGACGAGATGAATATTTGGTGCTGATTCTTGAATCAAAGTTTTCTCTTTTTCCTTTATTATTATACATGTAGTCATATAGTGTTCTAGTTCATTCGGGATCATTACTTTACACGAAACACATGTCAAGTTTCTTTTCCCAAGATTTTGGCGTGATTTCCTCGGAAAAGGATAAGGAATATTATCAAATGAACGATGAATCGTTTGACTGTAAATGGTATATCACTGATTAGATAATCCTTAGGTAAAGATGACACATCCAGATGCTTATATAATGGGAATATAACTTTGAATTAATTATCTTAGCTTTATTGCACTTGGCAGAGATTGATCTATTGCCATTTTAATAATTGAAGGGATTTCTCTGCTTAATGTTGCAGCATTCGTGCAATATTCCAACCAAGAAAATCCAGTTGATTTTATGAGTCAGGTTGTCAGTAAATCCTAGAGATTGTTTTGTTGTGTATGAGGTCTTCTCTATTTGTGCAAGACAAATCGAAGGTAATTTAGTTATATCCATTTTTAGGATTCTAAGCCAATAATTTAGAGTCAGCTTCATGCGGGTGATTTTCAACGAAATCCATCCTGATTCAATCTGAAGGATATATCCTGGTGTATATCTTGGTAAGTTCAATCGGGGACGAAACATATTATATCGTATTTTGTTTATTGTTTTGCTGTGCTCATTTGCTCCCACGGGAGCGACATACAATAACATCGACATAACAATTGAATCCAGAAATTTTATTGATGCGTGAAAATAATTTAGTTTAGAATTTATTAGAATTATCTGGACAGCGACGATAGTCGCGAGTGTTTTAACTGTAAAGTGAAAAGCAGCCTGACTTGTTGAGTTTTTTTATTGTGAGGGGACATCCCAAGTAAGCATGTTTCGGCCTGATAGGGTTCTTTGACCCCAAAACCATTTACCTGTTTGTGCCCGTCGTCCTCCGTTACTAAACGCCATTATCTTATATTTATCATCTATTATCATTTATCATCATATAAGGTCAGATGGTTTACCTCAAAGTATTTTCAACTCATTAGTTTTGAGCTGCAAATTAATTTAGGATTTCCCTATTAGCGCTTTGTCATCGACATATAAAAGGAGATGTATATTTCTATAATCTGGGAGATAAATTCCCCCGCTGGTTCTCATAATTTTGTAAAAGGTCAATATCATTTTTTTAAAAAGCATAAATTAATAAGATTACAAAGGCATTCCTTTAATGATACCGAAAGAATCCTTATAAAAATAAGTGAGCTGACCGTTTTCATTATGTTAATGAACCAAGAATCCAGACCCAAATCAGCCAGTTTACTCCATAGCAAAGACTGAGGCACTGTATCGAAAGCACGTCTTAGGTCAACGAAAAAGGTATCGAATTTTCTCCTCTTTCATCTTAGTGTCATATGGATCTTTCTCTCAACGAATTTAAAATGAATATATAGGTTCTAGGCAAGAGCATAGTTATCTGAATCCGGCCTGATTCTCCAGTAATATTGCTCGGTATTCAATCCAGTTGTTGGGTCGGGATTTCAAAATTGATTAAAAGAGTTTAGCCGTATTGCTAATGAGCGCAATTCCTCGATAATTAACTGTGTTATTTCATTCACCACTCTTATAGATAGGATGTATGATTGTCTTAGACCATGATAAGGGGATCAAACTGGAATCCAGAATGCAACAACAACAACAACAACAAAAGCCTTTATTGAGGACCTCTCGTCCTATACAGGATTCGCCAGTTTACAGAGTAAGAGAAGAGAACCAAGAATGCAGAGAGAAACCCACATGTAGTAGGTATAGTATTTTCTACACTGTGACTATATACAACAGCAGCAACAAGCCTTTTACTGGTCTACGTCATTCTAATCCTGACATAGATTATTTGCATATAATTATTTACATCAATTAGATTATGTATATAGCCTCCTCTTCTCTTCAGCCGTCTTCCAAAATTTGAACAACGCAAAAGCTCCAGCTCTGTTTCTCACCACCTCATTCAACAGGAGCTCCAAAGAGAGTCCCTCGAGGCCTATTTCACTGAGGAGCACTTCTCGTTCGTCTTTCAGCCCCCTACATGAGAGTAAATGGTGATGTAGCCCCGGCTCCATTCTTGTCCCGCAAATCTCGCATGTCCATCCGTCTGTTTTAAATATTCTGGGGCGATCATCAGCAAAGAGCACCGATAGGATTCTCAGTCCGGCAATACACCGTTTGACCCGGAGCGGGAAATCGCTGGACAGATAGTGTTCCGGTAACGGAGTTGAGCAGATGTTTTTATAGTGGGGGTATAGTCTTGAATTTATTATTCTTGTGTGATCCTTTTGCAGAGATTGGTCTATTGCAGTCCTGATTATGTAGGGAATTTCTCTTTGTAATGTTCTATAGTCTGTGCAGAAATTCAGCCATTGAAATCCGGTGTTGTTTAAAATAATAACTATACTTCCCGTGAAACCTATATATTTTTTCGTTGCATTTGAGATTTCCCACAGCTGGGACAAGCAGAGCAGCGGCAGTCTAGTCTCACCCATTCCCAGCATTCTCAACCAAAACTTTAAGGTAAGTTTCAAGACTGTAACGCTGAGGGACACTCTTCCCAATTCTATCCTGAGCATGTATCCGGGGGTGTATCTTGGTAGATTTGGAATTCAGAATGCTATTAATATATATTTTGAGGCAATTATAAAATTATTGCGTAGGGAGAGTATTATGGATTTCATCTATTCCACTAGTCTTGTTATTAGCTAAGTTAGAATATCCGTGATGAATTTAGTTCGAAATTAGAGGGTGTGGAGTAAAATATTGCCAATTCCTTTTCCTCGACGCTTTTCGAAGACATTAATCTAACATAGTGATGATACCACTCTGATATATTTCCTTGTATACAGTTTCTATCCTTGAAGGAGGCTATGGTTTTCCATAAAGTAACCGCACCTCGAGTATGTTCCAATAGTCCGCGCTCGTCTCGAAAATAGTTTCTCTTTCTGAGATTTAACAGAGTTTTATATCTATTTCTGCTTGGAACGTGAACAGTGCGATCCATTCTATTATTTTTTTTTATATTTCTTAAAAGTATTGATTTCATATTCCTTTTTTCAGTATAGAACTCCTTATCAACCATGGTTTTGATTTTGGATGGCCTGGTCTGTAGAGAAATTATTTATAGATTCTTATTAAAACAATAACATTAAGCCTCCAGGGGAAAGTCTCTTTTAAAAATATTTTTTATTTAAAAATCTCTCAAGCTTTCGGGCAAAAAAGCCCTTCTACGGGAGAAAATATTTTAGATTATTAAAACGTCAATGAAAAAGATTTGAAATTAAATAAAGTGCTTTGGTTGTTTACATTTGTTTCAATGCAGAATCAACTCGGGCTCCTATTGCGCGTGCTTTCGAGTTTGCTATTCCAAGGCGATATCTTCACCTGGGGGTTATGGAGTGGGTTCAGGGAATATTTTGTGATAAATTTCCGGAATGCCTATTCTTCTGTTAATGCTATTGTGCTTTCAGGATATGATGGATTCTATGATAAGTCTCTGTAGTCTATTGGGGATGTTGGAGTAATGAGTCTTTGGTTCTGATAGCTAATCTGATTGCCCTAAAGCTAGAGATTTTTAAATTAAAAATATTTTTAAAAGAAACTCTTCCCTGGAGGCTTAATGTTTTTGTTTTAATATTGATTCAAGGGATTATTTTATCGAAAATAGATTCTTATATTTCAATAAAATATTAGATTTTGTACTTGGCGCTTTTGTTTGAATATATTTTTTGTAATTTATCTCCAAGTTTCATTTATGTGAATCTACGCATTTTCCAAGACTGGTATACCTTCTCAATCAGATTCCTCCAAGGCGATCAATCTATAGCTATAGTTTGAAGGTAGGACGTTGGCTTGTTCCATTTATTGTGTATTTTCGTAAGGAAAAATAATGCGGTGGAAGTCTTCTTGCCTTCAGAATCCCTATGTCTTGACCTAATAAAAGGTTCATCCGCATTTAGAATCCGTTTCCAACCACAAGAGCAAGTGATTGGCCGCCTCCATATTAGGATGGAGTTGGAGACATTCCAGTCGCTTATCGATTACCTGCTGGCTTAGCAGCTCTATGGACTTTGCTCACCTTGAAAAACTTCCCGGCGGGGAATCGAACCCTAGTCGCCCGCGCGGGAATGCTAACCACTATACTACCAAGGACTTATTCCTAATATATAATTTTAAATATATATTTCGCGCATTCTATTTTTTCAAATCCTGATGAATGTATTTTAAGATAATCACCAAAACGTCGATTAAAAAATTATGACCGACCTGTCATTTCACTACCAAGTGTTGGCCGGTAAGCAGCAACACATGATCTTCCAACATTCCTTTAAAATGTTGAGTGCTTAAATATTCGTAACGTATATATAAGACTCTATAATAGAGACATTTTGAAACTATTATCAGTTCTTAGACCTGAAATAATCTTTAGAGAAAAGAAGCTCACAATAACTAACTAGGTGGACCAAGATGTGGTAAGACCTACAGTATATTTTTACTACGCTGAAAAGCCTATTAATTTTCTTCACGTCGTTCTGGGTAGTTGGCGATCTGCGCTCCAGGAACCTGGGTTATAAATAGCTCTATTACTTAACGCCTAAACCAAGTTCTACACAGTCATAGGCTTCATATGGCTTCACCATGCTAGAAGCTACATCTGTAGGTCTATGAGTTTTAAAACTTACATTTGGTTGAAACAGCATCCACTATTTCCATTGCTCACCCCAATGTATATTATAGTTATGTGTGACGCGCCTTGGCTCCTTATCTTTGATGCTTTTAGTTTTACATTGATAAAAAGTAGACGTGTCAGCGTGTTTGAAACGCTTAAAATTGAATAAGATAGGTTATAATATTATTTCTACAAAGAATATATTAACTTGGTTCTAATTAAAGAGAGTCCGTTTGAAAATTATTTAGATTTATATAAAGGCGGAAATTCTAGAAAATAATCCTCTAAACTTCGTCGGCCTGTAGAATCCATTACGTCGGGAATCTATGACTAAGTTTGAACTATCCGGTGACTGCCGATGTTTGAAGAATGAATAAATCGCCAGGCGACTAGTATTTTCTTACACCCCGTTATCTGTATCATTGAATGACATTTAAATATACCCACAAATACTTTACTGAAGTTTATCGAGTATTGAAAATGTTATCTTCATTTGAAAAGCCCAGCATAATATAAGTAGATTTTCATTTCATTTTGTCCATATTATTTATCAAGAATTATCTTAAGCATTGTGTCTGAAAAATGTACCATGAATTTTTCAGCTGATGGCATGTGACTTTTGCATTCTATAGTGCAAGTTCTCATTCTCCGTTCTTTCAATTCTGTCTCTCGTTAACTTATGCGTGATACTTGTTATAAACATTTTTACAAATGTTTATAAAAATCAATAGTCCCACCGAAAAATAACTACAATTATCATTCGCGGATGGCTTTTCTTGATTTATCAAGAAATTGGGTTGACCAAATATCAGGGAACAGGCTAAATCAATGATTAGTTGATTTCTGTTCCACCAGATGGCGTTCTGCCTTCTGTAAAGCACATGTGCTCCTGGTCAGGATATGCCATTTTTATTTTTAATTCTCACTTTATGTTTTTCAACCGAAAGCGTTTTTAAAACATCAAGTCAGCAAACGCGGTTCCTATCTTGTGTAACTTTCGCGTTTTTAAAAAAACGTTTGTCTGAAAATTTTGTGTACCTTTTAACGTAATGACACCGTACAATTCTTAAAGATTCTCAATCGAGGTTGTCCATTATCATTTTGCGTATTTTTTAAACATTCGTTTTAGTAACTTTGTCCACTTTG
>CP092886.1:147169520-147296945 GCA_030710605.1 Cordylochernes scorpioides
CAGTAAACATTTATAATATAAGAATATACTATGATGCACTAGCGCACCATCTGTTATGAAAATTCGAAACTATTTTAGACGCGTAAGATTCTTTTGAAATTAAACAATTTCTACTGCCCTTACTGCAATGAAAAAATTAATGGGAGGGCCTGGCTCATCAGTGGTGAACCCTCCCAGCGGTTTCGCCAGTTTAAAACTACCATACCGCTGTTATATTGCATTTTTCGAACTTCCTTTTATACTGATACTGTTGCTAGACTCTTGTAATGGGTATATCCTTATATATTCCTTATATATATAAAAATGAAATGCGAAATCGATGTTTGTTATCGCATCACGCAAAATCTACTGACTCAATCATTATGGAATTTCGCATGTAGGTAGCTGAAGATTTCGTTTAACATATAGGCTATTCAAAAAACTAAAAAAGTTAATGTGCTTTTTTAAAAAAATAAAAAACCAAAAAGCGTTAGTTCCAGTCTTTTACCGCTAGGGCGCAGCACTGGTCGCGACGATAAATGAATTTGATTTTTTTAAAGCATCGGTGGTTCAGTGGTAGAATGCTCGCCTGCCACGCGGGCGGCCAGGGTTCGATTCCCGGCCGATGCATTTTTTTAAAACAATTTTTAAAACTCATTTATATTATATCTTCTATATAAATGGAAATTTCATAAGTGGTGTTCGCTAAAAACTTTCGTTACAATGCATCAATTTCGACCAAATTTTCAACATTTATGTAAAACGAGATGGAGCAGGTTTTGCTTAACATCAAAATATTTTTCCTAACTTTAAAATACATAACTTTGCTGTTATCTATAAAATACAAAAAAAAATCAACAGAGTTAATTTTATTTATATATAACTAGCGGACGTACCCGGCTTCGCCCGGGTTTTACCCGAGTAAAAGTTTGTCTAACGAATCTCTCGATAAAGTGAACATTTTTTTCCCGGTCCCTTGAAAAATACTCGATAAGTTGAATAAAATCAATATTAATTGGTTCCCTCGGTAATTGGAAGTTAAAGGAATAGTATCTTGCCTTGGAATTGTATCATTATTCTTGTATGGATGTACCCGGCTTCGCCCGGGTTTTACCCGAGTAAAGGTTTGTTTAACGAATCTCTCGATAAAGTGAACATTTTTTCCCGGTCCCTTGAAAAATACTCGATAAGTTGATTAAAATCAATATTAATTGGTTCCCTCGGTAATTGGAAGTTAAATGAATAGTATCTTGCCTTGGAATTGTATCATTATTCTTGTATGGATGTACCCGGCTTCGCCCGGGTTTTACCCGAGTAAAGGTTTGTTTAACGAATCTCTCGATAAAGTGAACATTTTTTCCCGGTCCCTTGAAAAATACTCGATAAGTTGAATAAAATCAATATTAATTGGTTCCCTCGGTAATTGGAAGTTAAAGGAATAGTATCTTGCCTTTGAATTGTATCATTATTCTTGTCTCAAATAAATTGCCGTGTCATCCTGAATTTTGTCTTTCCTAATTTTCTACATTACAAAATCATCGTATCATCATGATAATATTTAGAGCAGATTGTTGAATTATAACAGATAAATTAGAATATTTATCTTGATTATTTCTAGGCGAAAAGTTATTTCAAAAATTTTACTTGCTAGAAACCTTCCCAGTACTATACTAAATAACTTCCCAAAGTTTCATGGCGATCCAATGAGTGGTTTGGTCAGGCATAAAGGACAAACAAACAAACAAACAAACAGACACACATACATTCATTTTTATATATATAGAATACAAAAAAAAATTCAGCAATTCATTCACTCAATCTAAAAAAATATTCAAAACAAGCAATTTTAAGATAACACCATATGTAAAACAGTCGGCCAAGAAAACAACAACGATATTACATCTTTCTCACATATTCACACACAATCTTGATTAATAATTAAAACTAATCTTTAGCATTGTTTATTATACTTCATAATATATAATATTCGTTAGGCAAACTTTCACTCGGATAAAACCCGGGCGAAGCCGGGTACACATCCGCTAGTATATATATAATATATATATATAATATATATTTTAGAATAACTACGGGTATGAGCTTTGAGGACAGTAGAATTACATACAATTATAAATATATTTTCTTCTCGTGTGTTTTTGTGAAAAAAAGAAAATTTCCCGAAATGTTAATAAAACTAAAGTATTAACTATAAAAAAAACTTGAATATGTTTGGATTTTTTCACAGTAGTAGAGAGAGAAAGAGAGAGTTAAGAAATATGGGTTTTATACTTATAATTAAAATTTGTTATGTTATTTAAAAAAAAAGAAAATACGAATAAAATATTTACTATACAATTTTTCGATTATTTTTCAACCCTTTAAAGTTAAAAGGAAATTATCAATTATAGATATTCCATAAATACGCAATGTTCCAATTAAAATGGCAAATGCCCCAAGTCGATCTCCAATTATAAAAGTTTTAGCTCCAACTATCTTAATTGTGAGGCAGAAAAGCACCGAAAATGACAAAATAATTTATTATTTACACCATCTGAGTTCGTCTGCTGCACACAATTATCATAATTCCTATATCTCCATCTGCAAAACAAAACGCTTGTTTGACTAAAAATAACGAGCCATCTTTTAATTAAATGCACGGAGATAAATAGTTTAAAGAAACTTCTAAAAATACTTTTCTCAATATCACTCAGAATCTTATTATTTTTTACTTAAAAGGATTAACTTAAAAATATTAATATCCCATTTTTTTAGGATAGGATTAAAACGGAATGATATTAAAGAAATCTAGTATTTAAAATTCTTGAGCTTTATAAAATAAAAAGAATGTTAATCTGTGTCTAAATATGGTGATTGTGATATCCATGTTTATATAAAATGAAATATGAATATGAAGAATAATATCATATTATATGAAAATATATGAATAAAGTTTCGCTTCAATTAAGTGTATTTGTTCTATTGACGCATATGTTTCCTCTTTAAAGTAGGAATTATATATTGCATTTTTCCGGGAGGATATTGATATAAATATATATATATATAAAGGTTTTATAATATTTTTTCAAGGAAAGTTATAGAAAATTTCGATGTTGATTTAAGAGTATAATGTCGAATTGAGAGTATAATGTCAGTATAGCAAGCTATTACTGAACGAATAAGTAGAATTAAATATAATTTATATGAAAGATAGTTGTAAATTAATGATGATTAAAACAAATTATTAATTTACAACTATCTTTCATAAAATTTATATTTAATTCTACTATATATATTAATACATACGAGTATAGTATATATTGTTTTTTCAAGTGTTAAGCGTCTTTACGCAAATTTGGCCTTAAATACCCATTTCTTGATTTTTCGGGAAGCCATTGGGACCAAAAATCTTTTTGGTCGCAGTGGTTACAGCCTTCTCCACGCTGACGAGCGCCAACAGCGCGAAACGCGTTCGTGGATGGCTTTTCTTGATTTATCAAGAAATTGGGTTGGCCAAATATCACGGAGCAAGCTAAATAAACGTTTAGTTTATTTTTGCTCCACTAGATGGCGCTCTGCCATCTAAAAAAGCACATGTGCTCGTGGTCAGGAGATGCCTTCTTTATGTATATATATATATAAAAGGTATGTCGCCTCTCCTGTTAAAATAGACGCCAATACTAGGCGCCATCTATTGACCGTCTCTGCAAACTAGCAGTCTCGGGTCTGTGACAAAGCTATAACACCAACTTTGGCAAATTGAGAAGCGCCCACCCAGAGACCATTGTTTCGGGATAAAGGCCTTCGTCATCCCAGGAGAGTCTTTGATTTCATGAGTTCCAGAAGGGATCAAATGAAATTTGTCAGGGAGGTGTTTGGCTGGTAGAGTTTATAAACAAGTTCTATACCAAAATATAAATGGAAATTTTCCCTGAGGGATATTGATCTGTTTAAAAATACAAATATTTTCTCATAATGAGTTTCTTTTTATAATTATATTAGATAAAAATAACTCATTGTGAGAATATATTTGTTGTTTTTAAACGTTTTCACAATTTTATCTTGAATTTTGATCTGTATTGATCAATAGATGACACCTGGTTTTGATGTCAATTTTGACGGGGAGAGGCGACTTCTATTTTTAAAGATCAACTAGCGAATGTACGCGGCTTATCTCGGTTTTTACCCGAGTGAAAGTTTGCCTACCGAACATTTGCTGCAACAATATTTTCGGGGCAAACATCCACTCCCTACTGAATATATTCTTTCCAAGATAAATTGATGTTTGTTACTCTTCTCACCAATACTGAATAAATCATTGGAGAATTATGCATGTAGGTAGCTGAATATATAGATTAGCATATAAACTATCCATGCTCTAAAGTCACACGATAAGTAAACCATTTTGCATATTTTAGAGATATAAAATAATAATACTTATTATACACTGATTCTAAATGACCCAGCTTCGCCCGGCTTCTCATATAGTGAACGCTTCTCAAGCGAATTTTGCTTTAACAGATGCTCTTTATTATAATTATATCACTCTCTAATTAGTAGTCATGAGGATTCAAATTAAAGTTTAATTATTATATTATCGTTTTGTGTGTTTCATTTTCAAATATTTTTTTTCACGTTAGAGTAGTAATAAAATAAGATAAAATAATAATAAATGATATTTGTTTAAAAAGCGCCCGTTGGGCAAAATTCACTCGGGGAGAACCCGGGCGAAGCCAAGTCATAATATATAATTGTAAACATTTCATTTTTATACATACGCCCTCGAGTGAATCCCGGGTATTACTTGGGTCATTCAGCTAGTTAGAATAATAATTCTATAAGAAAATAACATTTGTTGAGGAACAGTATTTTTGGCCAAACATCCACTCCAGCAGAACCCCGGGCGTATTTTTTATTTCTTCAAAGCTATTGTTGCGTTGTTGGTTGACAAAGAATAACTTCCGTGGGTACAAAGAATCTTTAGGACTTTATTTAAGCATAATCGATAAAATGATTACAGAAGAGTGCAAAAATAAAGCAACAATAAAGAAAACAGCAGTTACAAACTCACCAACTGCAGCACGGTGAGAGAAAGCAGGAGCAGAACAGGAGACAGAAGTTCGTAGAACCTTCTAGAATCTTCCTGGAAGTACACCGGCGTCGGCGGTAAGCAGCAGTCCGACTTCTTGAGACAACAGCTTGCTTGGAGTGCACCACGTAGCTTCGTTATTCTACTTCACTTCTTTTCTTTCTTCCCTCCGGCATGAGTTTCTCCTCTCTATATATCCCGGAGTAGATCTTTTCAGAACGGTCACGGTTGGTCAGCCAATCAGAAAGCCGCCTTGCGCAAGCGCTTTAGATTGGCCAATCAGTTGTCTTCCGATGTTTCTACATTATTCTTGAATGTTCTAGAACATTCTATTCTGGAATGCGCTCTTTTTTTTTCTACGTAACAATATGATGTTGTTCAATGATAATGAATTAATGCCATCCTCATTATCTTTTTTATCTATGAGAACTTTGAAATTAGGATTTTTTACGAAATGAATATCAAAACTACTGAATCTATTCTTCTAAAGATAAATTGACGTTTGCTACTATTCTCTATAAAAACAACTATAAAAATCTTAAGGAATTATATACCTATATATAGGCGAAACAGAGCGTGCCGGGTTACAAATCCTCCTAAAATGGGCGTCAGGAGATGCTTTTTCCAACTCATAGTATTGGCGTACAGACTTCGGTCTAAGTAGCCCACTAATCACTGGCACATTTTCATCTAGTACAGCGCACAAGAGAAAAGGCTCAGACCCAAAAAGCCAGCGGGCCAAGGTTGCGAGGCCTTATACCAGCTTTCCAAGGCCAGTTGCACAGCTAAGAACCACGAAAAAGATTCCGTCACTTTCATCAAGAACAGCAGACAATAGCGTGCTTTTAGAAAGGCAAGGTCTAAACAGCAAAATTTGAGCAATGCTGCTTCAACGAAAGGTGCGTCGACTTCAGCCCTCTACACTATATCAAGGCTTTGGTGGTGATATTAGGGAGTGAATATGTCTTTCAGATCATGAAAATGTCCGGTCAAATGCTGGCTGGACTGGCATGTGTTGATAAGATCGAAATACTAGTAGAAGAGAGCCTCAACATCGCGAAACCCTTACTAAAATTATCCCCATACAAGAAAAGGCGAAAAAGGTGGTAATTGGTAATATCTCAATCGCAGTAAAGGACGAGGGCATCACAGCCCTGCGTTCTTATTGCAGGTTGGCCTCCTTGTCACATGAAGTGATGTCCTTCGAGGGTCACACCTGGACCATCGGTAACAGGTAAGTATTTGTCTTCATGAATGAAGAACTTAAAATTCATCAACTCCCTGGAAAGCTGGACCTCAACTCCAAGAGAGAAACGACTACGGATAGCATCACCTCTGGTGTTAGATGGAAAAATGACACCGCCAAGGTCAATGGCGGGCCAGCTGCCCGAGGTGGAATATGGAGGAAAGTTTCATTCCTTAGGCCACTTCACGACAGGGTCCAGCGCTGTGCTCATCGTCCACCCAGTCAACGCCCTCTTCAAAACTTGCCGCAACTTCATCTGCAGCAGTTTCCCCTAGCAGATCCCAGGACACTATATGCCATGAACTTTACGTTCTCTCGCTGTTCCATTAGCCCAACAAGTATCGTTCATTACCGCCGCGACTACATCAGTGGCAGACCGGTTAGCCACTGAGAAGGAGATCCAGATCACGATCAAGTTTCCTATCCTGAAAAAAAATCTCATCGCCTCGAGGGATAAAGTGTCGTTGGCAATCAACTCTACTGATCTGCAGTCTGCTTTGCTCATGTGGATCGAAGATGCCTGATATAGCAACTGTGCTCCTTCGGCCTGTCTCCCGTCTTAGTGAAGGGGCTTGAACTACTCTATGAAGGTGCTGATGCGACAGTTAGATCGATGGTAACTACACCCGCCCGTTCAACCTGCACAGAGAGCTTCGGCAGGGCTGTGCTACCAGCGCCGCCTTCTTTTCAATACTTCACGGGTCTACACCTGCGCCATCTATAGAGAGTTATCGGAGGAAGAAGCGTCTAGGCGTACGCCGATTATTCCACCTTCTGATCTGAGAAGATTTGCAGTTTGAGAAAGCCAAGTCCTTATTTGAAGATTTCCTGCGTGCCTCCAGGATCGGCATGAACTGCTCCAAGAGCATGGGGCTGTAGTGAGGCGCGTTGAAGAACCGCGTCGACTCTCAGCTGGGCATCACGTGGTCATCATCCTCCATCATGGTCCTAGGATGTGGAATATCAACTGCCTATGGAACTGCGATCCAGGAGAGTAAACTTTTGGGTGTCTTGGAGAGTGCGATCTACAGGTGGCCTCCAGACCTCCGCGGCTTTTCCCTTGTAGAACGAGTGTGAGCACAGCTAACTCGCTGGCGCTGGCATCGGTGTCAAATACTACACGGCTATCTGCCCAGCGATGCAACTATCTTCAAAATTCAGGCTAGGCTGACGCGGTTTGTCTGGGGCTCATGCTATCGGACCGCCTGGTTACCGGGTACTTCATTTTCTCATCCCTTGTCCGCCAGTGTAGTAGGATTACTGAACTCTAAGACTCAGCTTTAGCTTACTTGTTTCAAGTGGGTCCAGATTGCACGCAGGGCTAGAAGCCGAAATGCCTTCTCATCGATGGTGGAGAGTGGAGTCAGGATGGCTCCCATGTCTTCGGGAACCTGTGTGCCATTATGTTGTCGTCGCCTACTGGAGCTGTGAGAGCACGCCTTCTCCATCCTGGGGAGAAAGGTGTGATGCTGCGTGAAACGGCCACTCCGTTTCTGCGCATTAGCATATGCACTGCGCGTCGCTTGCTGCAGCGCCCCCGCCTAGTCACCGTTCCCACCTCACGATATCTCCGGCGCTGGGCACTTGTCGCCGACGTGTCATTGAGCGTCGGGCGTCGAGCCTGCTCGTTTACATCGCCTGCGGCTCTAGCGACTTGTCGCCGGCCCACCGCTACTGCTCCTGCATCGCCGTCAGCTCTCTCATCCGAGAGGCGTTCTACATCATCGGGCAGACGCCGGACGTGTAGTCCTGGATCTTCGTAGTGGGCTTCAAGGACCACGCCATCACCATCTTCTCAGCGGCGAAGCACGCGATCTATGTTTTTGTAGATCTCTAAATGCGTGGTGTTGTTGGAGACCCGATGGTGGTTTTAGACCAAACTCTGCAGGGGTGTCAGAGGCGTCATACATATTCATTGTACATAGCATATATCTAATTTATTCCTAATAATCATTATGATCAATGTATAAATTACTCATTATCATCTCATAAATAGGGCTGAGTGTGCACTTTGACATGTATTGACAAGATGTCAATAAAAAAATGTTAATTGTCAATTGTCTATCTCTCTCCTGATTGTGCAACTGAGCGTTTCTGATAGCTTGCGCTATCTATCGGAATAAATATAAAATAGAAGCTGATTTTTTAATTATGGAATATTGAATCAAAAGCCTTTATTGATGAATAAAATATATCAAATAAAACGAATATATATATATATATCACACTCTCGTCAACAAGGCTATAGCTGGTGTTTATTCCTAGAGAGGGCATATGCCATTAGCGACGATCAGTTGAACGACCAGATGCTTCACCCCTTCATTTTATCCCTTAACAGGTACATTATTTAAATCGTTATCTTCATTTAATAAATTCTTTAGAGTTGTGCAGATTATCTTTACTCCCAAAACAAATGTGAAACCTATAACAATGCTATATATCGCGTTGGAAGTTCAAATCCAGGCGTTTGGGACAATTTCTCTCACAAGTGTCGATGGCCATTCCGTTGGTACATTTCAAAGGCAGAGAGATAATCAGAACCCTTGGTTACAATGCCCAGGGTCAGCAGGTTAACGGTTTCTAGCTGCCACCGCATCTAAGTGAACAAAAGGGAGTGCCAGACCGGTCTAGCGGCGTGCTGGGGATGTTGCCGGAGCGCTTGACGCTCATTTGACACACTTGCCTTTATCTCCCTGTTGATGAGGTGGATACATGCTTTGTGCTTTCTTATAGAGCTGTTTACATAGAAGGATAATTAATCACTTAATTCTAACAGCACATGGTGTGTTTATATGGGAAGTTACTTTGCGCCATCGAATTCTCTTCCTCTCTTTAAAATAAAACACATTTAAATGTCAAAAAATGAATTCCTCATATTATTATTATATCTAGAAAATATTCATATATTGGATTTAGAAATAGTTTTGTTCTTCCACAATATATATATATGAAAGAACAATAGAAAAAATAAAAAGGTCAGGTGTTGATATTAAAAATAAAGAAGGCATATCCTGACCAGGGGCACATGTGCTTTTCAGAAGGCAGAGCGCCATCTAGTGGAATAGAAATCAACTAAACATTGATATAACCTGCTCCCTGATATTTGGCCAACCCATTTTCTTGATAAATCAAGAAAAGCCATCCACGAACGCGTTTCGCGCTGTTGGCGCTCGTCAGCGTGGAGCAGGCTGTACCACTGCGACCAAAAATATTTTTGGTTCCAGAGTCTTCTTGAGAAACTAAGAACGCGAAACGCGTTCGTGGATGGCTTTTCTTGGTTTATTAAGAAAATGACTTGGCCAAATATCAGGGAACAGGTTAAATCAATGAATAGTTGATTTCTGTTCCACTAGATGGCACTGTTGGGTTCTTAAAACGTTACCACGTCATTCATACGTCCATGTACGCTGTTAAACGATATAATAATAGTCGTTTATTTTTACAGAGTATATAACACTAAGAATACATGAAGCCTTAATTTCCTTGAAAGCATTCTGTGGATTTACAGATATCATTGTAACACGTCTTCAGATCCGAGTGGTATCTATAAGCATACCAAAATGTCTAAAATCAACTCCTACTGTAAATGGGGCCGTAATATGCTCATAAATATTAGACACGATAACCGTGCTGATAAAAGGAGGCGTATGGTGCATGGGTGATTTAATGCCGTAGAGATCATGCATGTTGAATAATCATTTCTCCTCTTGCAGTCATATAATAATATTCTAATGACATCTATTAAAGCATCGAGAGACCGTATTCCCCTTGACGAGAAGAGAAGAGTTTTCAGATCCAAGATATTTACGGTTAAGATCATAACGAGTACGCACTCTTTAATCTGTGTGACACTCATAAAGTATCGTCACCGAAAGCCGTCTGAATCTTCCGGATGGTTTCCACATGGTTGTCACTCAGTTTCTGGCAAAATTTGATGCAGTAGCGCTGCTCCAGTCATTCCGTCACTTTCCTTACAATGATACTCTGACGAGAGCACTAAACACTAACGCACTCAAATGCTGCCTTCTATCAACTGACGCTATTGAAAGGCGGGAGGGGGGGGGGGGAATTCACAAATGCGCATGAAGGTTCAAGATCGTCTCATGAAAGTGCGCTTCATTGAAATCCACCAGGTTTTTGCAAAAAAAAAGTCATTTCCTAAAAGACCTTGTAACGCTCAGAAATATCCCATGAATTTTAGTCTGTAAACGAGTACCTTAAGAAAACACGTGTTATTCATGCCACATCCTTCTTATTCTCCTGACTTATCGTTTTGATATTTCTACATGTTTGACATTTCAAAAATAAAAGGTAGGATGCTTTCCATTATGGCTAAATTTGAAGCTTCATGTAAGGAGGACCAAAGTTGGCCACGGAGGAAGGATGTGCTCAGAGTTTTCTCACAAAAGATGGAAAATATTAAAAGCATCAAGTTGGGGTTATTTTGAAAAGGGGTAATTTTATATCGATAAATATATTTTGTTTTATATAAACATGTGTATTTCTCTTTTTACTATTTATAATGAGGGTATAGAGACTTTTGAAACATTCGAATATCTTGTATAAAAGTCCCTTCCGATTAAGAGATCATTTTTTAAAAATAAATAGTTTGGTATTGGTTCGAAGCGATTATTTCTCGACTTTAAATATGGTCTCTGGAGAAATTATGTTAAACCTTCGTATAGGTCTGCCTGACATGTTAGGTCTTTATGTAAAATTTGGTTTTTGTGTCGTGTTTTTCGTGCCTACATTGATTTTGATAGATGTTATATAGCGTTTGGTGTCAATATTGTCACATAATTAAGAGGTGATTGAAACACACTTTATTGACTTCTAGTCAACATCAAAACAAAGTTACAAGATAACAGCTATCAACAATATAAATTATATATATACATGAAATCAGACCCGAGGCCTTCCCGAGGGAAGTTTTTGTCCCCAACATGCTCAATTGCCATGTTGAGGAATTCGCACATAATGGTCTTGTTTTCTGGCGAGAGCTGCCTGAGGAGTTGCTTCCTCGCAGGAAGATATATGACCGCCCCCAGTACTTTATCCTCAGAAACCTCCTCAAAGATGGGGGATAGGAGAGAATAACCGTCTATTTTAAAATAGAGTTTCATCAAATGCTCCTCGAGCTCCTCCAGAGGGGCCCGAGAGAGACACATGACTTGGGCCACGGGTGTAGAAACCTGGATGGACGATGCGGTCATGCCTTGAACTTCTTTTTCAGTAGCCGGCGTTGACTCAGCAATGGTCGAGGGCTCTGGTCGTGACAGCAACCGGCTGGTGTTCGGCGCTTGAACAGGAGGCTCAGGGGTTGGAGTCTCTTGGGGATGGACAGGAATTTTTGCCCCGGGCGAAGACGCGGCAGGGCTGGAAAGTGTTAACGAGGCCTTCTTTATGGGCGCAGGTAGCTACGCGGCTGATGTAGGAAGGGCGGAGTTGTTGGAGGGAGTGGGATTTGAAGAGGGAGGCTTCGACACCGGACCCTGCCGGGTGTCCTGATGGTGTCCTCCATTGATTCCCAAGGGTCAGGTGGCTCTCCGATGCCCTTGACGGTGGCATTTGCTACACCTAAAGCCGTAGGTGATGTAGGCAGGCGTCGATTCGCCTTTCGAGACGATAGCCAGCTTTACAGGGAGCTGCGAAGTTTCAATCCTTCATTTAGAAGGATGAAGGTGTCTCTCTTTTGCCGGTGGTCCAGGTGTTGCCACCACTCGTCACTAACTAATGGGTCAGGGAGACAACCCTGCAGTAGGGCCGCAGCGCCGCGACGATGTCTTCGTCCCTTATAGCGATTGGGAGGTTCCCAATCACTATTTTCTCCGCGCATTTCCTGTAGGGGAACGCTTTGAGGAGGGTGTTCCCGATGGTGAGACCCTCGTCGGATAGTCGCTCCGCCTTCTCGGTGCTCTCCAGCGCGACCAGATCCTGGCCGGACATCTTCATCAGCTGGAAGACCGCGTCTTCTCCCAGCATTTCCTCCAGTGCCTTGATGTACTGCACTGGGCTGAAGTCAGCGCAGTATTCAATGTAGCAGCATTGGTCGAATTACGCTGCCGCTGATCTGGCCTTGCTCAGAGCCTGCTGCTGTCGGTTGTTCTTCAGCTGTATCACAGCGTCTCTTGTCACCCTTTTTGGTGGTTGACTTGGACTTGCTGGGATGTTATCAGCCTTTGGGACCTTAGCTAGATTGCCTTCGGGGTCCCGGTCTTTTCTTTTAGCGCCTTTAGGCTTTTGGTAACCTTCGGAAATAGATCTATTTTCCGAAGCCTCAACACAGTCCGCCCAATTTGCATATCTGATGCTAGCATTTGATGCAAAATTTGAATGTTTTCTTGTCCCATTGTTGCTTTTAACGCTAACAATTTTCGATTTTTGAAATTTATCCGATAACTCGGCCATTTCCTGGTCTCTGTCAACAAGACCTACACAGTTCGATAGCTCATGAGCCGAGCATTCCGCCAATAAGGTATATTGGTTGGTCAGCTCAATATCCCTCGCTTCCATCGGCGAAAAACGAGGAGCTCGCGCGCCGCGTGGCCGCACGGCCGAGAGAGAGTGATATTATTAAGAAGTGATATAGAAACGAATTCCTATTATCTCAAATTAATTAGAAACTATGGAAAAAATATAAACTAAAGGGTACTTTTGTTAGAATAAGTGTGAAAACTATTCGGCATCTTTTGACCATCTCTGAAATCTAAAAGTTCGATCGGGGACATAGCAACAGCGTTCGAAAATTCTGAGTGACACCTAGAGATCGTGGTAGGACCTCTCACTCGTCCTGTCTTGGGTGCAGTGGACTCTTAATAAAATGTTATTGCTTTGTTTGTTATTACATGATGGCCAAGCTGGCGCGTTGAATTGTATCTAC
The DNA here is from genome assembly GCA_030710605.1 of Cordylochernes scorpioides. Taxonomy (NCBI): domain Eukaryota; kingdom Metazoa; phylum Arthropoda; class Arachnida; order Pseudoscorpiones; family Chernetidae; genus Cordylochernes; species Cordylochernes scorpioides. The sequence continues at coordinate 147,182,712 of CP092886.1, forward strand.
ATTTAGGGGCTGTTACACTATTTATAATTATGGTACATATAAAAATATTGTGTATATTAAAATATATATTTTTACTACATATATATGCATACTACCTATTTACTACATACGTTCAGCCAACTTTAATATTGGTAAAAAAAAAACAATGGTTGCCTGTAAAGTCGGTTTTACGGGCGAAGATTTTACGTGACAACGGTAGAATATTTATTGATATGAATATAATTAAATTGCACAATAGGAACAAGGAATTGAATGAAAATAAGAATTGCACAAATTTTAACTATAGAAATATATTTTGTTTACTAAAACATTGTACATGTAAACTTAAACTTAACTAATTCCTATTTGAGTGATTTTGTTGAGGATAGGACGATGATAGGAGAAATATGAAATGAAAGGAAGTGTTTCTGCTGTAATGTGTCTTGCGAAAGTCAAGTCGATAGTTGTTCCTTTTAACGTAGTTGACTTAGAAACGTTTGATACGCAATCAAGATTATACGTATTTTTCATGATATTAAGAAACGAGTTGTCAGGCTTTACGTTTTTGTTAAAATCACCACACAGAAGAATCGGTATACTAGAATCAACTTGCACGAACGGTGGCACGTACTGGCTGTTGTGAATGTACGGACCGAGTCCTTGGATGAATATATACAGCACCGAGTATAAACTTGAAGCTAGTATTAGCGGCGAAGCAAGTAACTTCAGTCATGCACATGTCACCCTTGGTTTTAATGACACGAGTTACGTCTGTAATCGCAACTTGGAACACTTCCGCCGTAGATGTCGATGATAATTTACGATAGATCGCCACTCCACCAGCCGCGTTGGTATTTGAAAATCAAAACACTTATTCAGATCGAAGGTTCAAATTTTTGCTAAATAAATTTGAAATTAAATAAAATTTGTAATTGTAAATGATGAAGTTGAAAATTAAAACATTTACTTAAATTAGATGTTAAAATTCTTGCTCAACACAGTTTAAATAAAGTTTTCTTATATCTGCCACTTTTTCTTAATATTTGTAATTTTAAAGAATCAATTCGAAAATCAAAACATTTATTCAGATCGAAGGTTCAAATTTTTGCTAAATAAATTTGAAACTATTTAAAATTTGTAAAATAATAATTAATTAATTAATTAATTTTAAACTAATAATTTACTTAACACTATCAACATTTATCAATAGTATGACATAACCTATAAACTCAGTTTCTCAACTTTTGTGTCAATCTAACAATTAATCAATCAATCATAGTTTACGATAATGAAATATCAGTGTACAATTATTTACCTTTATTGTTGTAGTTGTTGTAAATGACGAATCTAAGCACTCCACATTTTCACTACAGACACAGCTGACGATACTTTAACCACACGTGTGAACTTGTATTATGACGCTTTCTTGTTTTTCCAACGCCAAGAACGTTCGAGAAAGACAAAGACAGAGACAAGCATGCGCCGATTCAATGCGCCTAATTCTCTAGCGCTGCGCGCGCAGCACTCTCGTTCGGTGACTCATCGTAACGTTACCGGGCGTTACACTTTTTCATAAGTGACTCCCAGCCGCAACCTAATTTAAGACGTTGTCACGTCAATAAATGATATTTTGATCCAATATATGCCTTTGTATTTAAAGATTTATTTATGGATTGCTCTATTTTCAATATATATATATATATATAGATGGAAATTTTGCCGGGAGGATATTGATCTAAAGAGACAAAGGTCGCCTCTCCCGTCAAGCTGGTGTTGTGGCTTTGTCACCGACCCGAGACCGCTAATTTGCGGTGTCGGTCAATATATGGCGTCTAGTTTCGACGTTTATTTTGACGGAAGAGGCGACCTTTGTCTCTTTAAATATATATATATATATACGAGAATCATGGGACGAGTGTCTTTTGTAGGAAGCTTTATTTTAAATCGCTCAAGCTTTCGGGCTGACCGGCCCTTCTACAGGAGATAAGTGAACAATGGCACATCGGGTACTATACAATGATGGGACTATTTACATATTCAAAAATTAAAATTTTAAAAACTTTTTATAGGGATTTTGCATAACTAAGCAAAGTCGGGAGGAATAATTAGCATAATAGTAAATTATGGACAGAAGAAATTGACATGTATGATAATAGATATTGGATATATTAGAGCCTGTAATATCTTATACTGTCTATGAGAGAGGAGGGGGGGGGGGGAATCTACACAGATGGAGGAAACAGGGCTATGGGAACAGAGATTGGTAGGATTCAGGGAGGTCGATATGTCTATTGATGGCGTGGAAGCCCTGGGAAACGAGAGCTTCCAAGGTGAGGCGCTGCTGCTTGTTGTGTATGCGGCTATAGTGCACAGATGGATTGGCCAGGTCGAAAGAGTGGTTGGTGGTTCGGATATGCTGGTATATGGCTGATTTCTCATCTTGTCTGGAGATGTTTTTTCTGTGTTCCTCGAGTCTTGTCCCTACGCTCCTGCCCGTCTCACCAACGTAGACAACATCGCAGTCAGCGCAGGTAATGGAGTAGACACAGCCAGACAAGAGAGATGGGTTAAATGGGCTATTGCTTTTCGTATCCGGGTTCCTAATGAGGGAACTGATGTTAGGGGAGTTGGAGTACAGGGTCCTGACTCCAAACTTGCTTAGGGCTCGGGCTATGGAGGAGCTAGTGGGGGAATATGGGAGGACACATATGGATTTATATACGGGGTTGGGAGCAGTGTGGTTGGGGTTGTGGAAATGGCGTAATATAAAAGACTTCGGGTATTGGAATTTTATGAGATTAGCTATGACTCTATTGGTTTCCATGGTTTTGAAATCAGAGGTGGAACAGTGGGTGTGAACTCGTTTAGACAGGGTTTTGACTGTGTTGATTTTGTGACTTAGGGGACAGAAGGAGTTGAAGTGAATATAATTGGGTCTGAACGAGTTCTTGTAATGTACTGTGGAGTGGTATCTGGTTGGGGTCCGGATGATTAGGAAATCTAAGAAAGGGAGGGCGTTGTAGGTTTCGGTTTCATGGGTGAAGGAAAGGTCAGGATGGTAACTAATGAATTTAGAGAGAATATTTTCAACCTGGCTTTTTGTGCATATGCAGAACACATCATCTATGTATCTACGCCAAAGGCGGATATCGGATGGAAAATCTGAGGTGATCTGCATATCTATAGACCGCATAACAATCTCAGCAGCAGCTGAGGAAAGAGGGTTCCCCATTGGAGACCCTTTTATCTGTAGAAAAAACTGGGAGTTGAAGGAGCAGACTGAGGATTGTAAACAGAGATGGGTGAGTTCTATAATTCTGGATGAGGTATGGCTATCGACATGGGAATCAACTAGGAAGGACCTGAGGGAGTCTATAATTAAATCATGGGGAAGGCTAGGGTATAAGGAAACTACATCAAATGAAACCATGACGAGGCTCGGACAAGGAGGGGTACCATGCACATCATTAATGAAAGTACTGGTGGAGGTGATGGAAGTAAGGGAAGGAGTACCTTTTAGGAGGGACGAGAGGAACGACGAAATGAACTTGGCGACTGGAGCCATGGGGGATAGGAAGTGGGCCACGATTGGTCTTAACGGAATTCCGGGCTTGTGGAGTTTGGGTAGGCCATATATATAGGATTCAGTGGCGGTATCGGGGAGAAAGGACTTGTGCTCTTCTGGTGAAATGATCTGGTTTCTTTTCAGACGGTTAAGTTCTTTTCGGACGGAGGAGTATATGGTGGATCTGTTTTGGGCAGAGATGGGTTTGAAAGTGGAGATGTCAGCGAGAACAACCTGTAATTTTTCTTTATAATCTGTAGTATTCATGATAACCGTTTGTGAACCTTTATCTGATTGCATAATGGCTAAATGGTTTTTCTGCCGTAATTTTCGGATGATATCGAACTCAAGAGGGGAGGCACGGGGTTGGGTGGACGGGAGGCTCAGTATGTTTGAGACTGTGTGGCGTATTTTATATTTTTCTGAATTATTGAGGCTGCGGATGCCAGCTTCAACCGCACTGATGATTTTCAGGGGATCTGGCCTAGAGACAGGTCTAAACTTGAGGCCTTTGCTTAGAAGGGTAGTTTCCTGGGGAGAGAGAAACCGTTGAGGAGAGGTTAACGAGATTGGAGGAATGGTCGGTGTCATGGAGTTGTAGACGAAATTTAACTGACCAGTAGCGGAGTTTTTTATCGTGCCGGATTCTTATATTTTTCTGTAGACGCTTTACTACTGCGGTTATATTGGATATGATGAGGGTCAACTGGTTAGGGGGGATTGCCTGGGAGATGATGCATGCGAGCTGTTTGATGGTTTTTGACAGAAAGCGTATGTTGGAGTGGCATCCCAGTATTCTGGCGTGGAGGAGGCGTTTCTGTAGATCGAATATAGCTCTCTGTGAATGCGAGTTGCCAACTGGGTCTTTTACTCTCAAGGACGGGGGAATGAAATCTAAGGCCACGCAACGTTTGTTGAAGTCGAGGTGGCATCTCCATGTGGCAAGCTTCAGAGACTTGCGGCGGAAGACAATCAAGTAGTGATCGATGTTAAAGGAAGGCGGGTTCATAACTTTGTATAGAACTATAAGTACTGGAATCCCATTCAATACAGTAAGAAAACATATACGAGAATCATGGGACGAGTGTCTTTTGTAGGAAGCTTTATTTTAAATCGCTCAAGCTTTCGGGCTGACCGGCCCTTCTACAGGAGATAAGTGAACAATGGCACATCGGGTACTATACAATGATGGGACTATTTACATATTCAAAAATTAAAATTTTAAAAACTTTTTATAGGGATTTTGCATAACTAAGCAAAGTCGGGAGGAATAATTAGCATAATAGTAAATTATGGACAGAAGAAATTGACATGTATGATAATAGATATTGGATATATTAGAGCCTGTAATATCTTATACTGTCTATGAGAGAGGAGGGGGGGGGAATCTACACAGATGGAGGAAACAGGGCTATGGGAACAGAGATTGGTAGGATTCAGGGAGGTCGAAATGTCTATTGATGGCGTGGAAGCCCTGGGAAACGAGAGCTTCCAAGGTGAGGCGCTGCTGCTTGTTGTGTATGCGGCTATAGTGCACAGATGGATTGGCCAGGTCGAAAGAGTGGTTGGTGGTTCGGATATGCTGGTATATGGCTGATTTCTCATCTTGTCTGGAGATGTTTTTTCTGTGTTCCTCGAGTCTTGTATCATTTGATGTAGTTTCCTTATACCCTAGCCTTCCCCATGATTTAATTATAGACTCCCTCAGGTCCTTCCTAGTTGATTCCCATGTCGATAGCCATACCTCATCCAAAATTATAGAACTCACCCATCTCTGTTTACAATCCTCAGTCTGCTCCTTCAACTCCCAGTTTTTTCTACAGATAAAAGGGTCCCCAATGGGGAACCCTCTTTCCTCAGCTGCTGCTGAGATTGTTATGCGGTCTATAGATATGCAGATCACCTCAGATTTTCCATCCGATATCCGCCTTTGGCGTAGATACATAGATGATGTGTTCTGCATATGCACAAAAAGCCAGGTTGAAAATATCCTCTCTAAACTCATTAGTTACCATCCTGACCTTTCCTTCACCCATGAAACCGAAACCTACAACGCCCTCCCTTTCTTAGATTTCCTAATCATCCGGACCCCAACCAGATACCACTCCACAGTACATTACAAGAACTCGTTCAGACCCAATTATATTCACTTCAACTCCTTCTGTCCCCTAAGTCACAAAATCAACACAGTCAAAACCCTGTCTAAACGAGTTCACACCCACTGTTCCACCTCTGATTTCAAAACCATGGAAACCAATAGAGTCATAGCTAATCTCATAAAATTCCAATACCCGAAGTCTTTTATATTACGCCATTTCCACAACCCCAACCACACTGCTCCCAACCCCGTATATAAATCCATATGTGTCCTCCCATATTCCCCCACTAGCTCCTCCATAGCCCGAGCCCTAAGCAAGTTTGGAGTCAGGACCCTGTACTCCAACTCCCCTAACATCAGTTCCCTCATTAGGAACCCGGATACGAAAAGCAATAGCCCATTTAACCCATCTCTCTTGTCTGGCTGTGTCTACTCCATTACCTGCGCTGACTGCGATGTTGTCTACGTTGGTGAGACGGGCAGGAGCGTAGGGACAAGACTCGAGGAACACAGAAAAAACATCTCCAGACAAGATGAGAAATCAGCCATATACCAGCATATCCGAACCACCAACCACTCTTTCGACCTGGCCAATCCATCTGTGCACTATAGCCGCATACACAACAAGCAGCAGCGCCTCACCTTGGAAGCTCTCGTTTCCCAGGGCTTCCACGCCATCAATAGACATATCGACCTCCCTGAATCCTACCAATCTCTGTTCCCATAGCCCTGTTTCCTCCATCTTTGTAGATTCCCCCCCCCTCCTCTCTCATAGACAGTATAAGATATTACAGGCTCTAATATATCCAATATCTATTATCATACATGTCAATTTCTTCTGTCCATAATTTACTATTATGCTAATTATTCCTCCCGACTTTGCTTAGTTATGCAAAATCCCTATAAAAAGTTTTTAAAATTTTAATTTTTGAATATGTAAATAGTCCCATCATTGTATAGTACCCGATGTGCCATTGTTCACTTATCTCCTGTAGAATGGCCGGTCAGCCCGAAAGCTTGAGCGATTTAAAATAAAGCTTCCTACAAAAGACACTCGTCCCATGATTCTCGTATATGTTTTCTTACTGTATTGAATGGGATTCCAGTACTTATAGATATATATATATATCGTATATTTTAAACTGTATAATGATGACACTTTTAGTATATGTCACATATATTCCAATTAGTTAAAGCCTATACCTTAAAAGATCCTGCCCTTCTTTTGGAATCTACACCGTTTCTGTTTGCTGCCACCCCCATATTTTGTATATATGCTATATATTTTTTATTAATAATACCTGTAAACTTCTATTTGTATGTTAAACTAAAATTGGTGACGTCAAAATAAAAATCCAAAGAGCGGTCAGCTGGGGAGAGAGGAGGAAAATGCCAAAGCCCAGATGGGGGACCCCCCTCCCCCCAGGGACTCATTATAGACAACCCCTGAAAACAGGACAGGTTTTAGTAAAGGGGTCAGCAGCAGATGGTTCTAGGGTGTGGGCATCGACATACGGCTTCTGTCTCACGCAGTCTCTCCCTCCATGTCTCGGGGATAAGCATCCAAGTTTGTGTCATGGCCTCTACCTCTGTCCCGTGGGCTGTTCCCGATCATGCTCTGTGCTAACATCTAGCCCTGCCTCTGCTTCTTGTTGTCCGCGTGTGGGAAGAACATCAACACTCGCCTCACGTACACGACTGCCAGTTCATCCATACGTCGGCACATTGCAACAATATTACATATATATATTAAAAACAAAAAAGGCATAACCTGACCACGAGCACATGTGCTTTTTAGATGGCAGAGCGCCATCTACTGGAAAAGAAATCAACTAAACGTTGATTTAGCCTGTTCCCTGATATTTGGCCAACCCATTTTCTTGAAAAATCAAGAAAAGCCCACCACGATGGGTTGGCCAAATATCAGAGAACAGGCTAAATCAACGTTTATTTGATTTCTGTTCCACTAGATGGCGATATATATATACTGTATATTGTCAACTATTTTAACTTTGCAAAATAATATTATACATTGCCAAAAGCTTGAAACAACTTTGTTCGTCACTTTATATGTTACCAAAGAGGCAACATGAGACAATGTTGCCCTTCAATTGAGCTGAGAGAAGACTATCAATTGCCGCGCTTTGAAGGCGGCGCTAGGAAAGGAGAGCGTCAAAAAGGCTCCGACGTTGAGTTCTGAAAGCGTTAGGGTTCTAGAAGACTGACTTAGCTCTTTCCTCAGATCCTAAAGTTAAAGAAATGTCACATTTTCTGGGTACGCGCGCGCAGTAAGTCTCGCGATGTAATAAATGTATATATCGCGGAGTTGAAAATCTTTTATTTAAGAGATCATTTAAATTCAAAAATATATTTTATTACAAAAATTCTATTATAAATATCGAGAGATCGATAACTGCTTCAAATCATAAAATACTCCAGAAACACAAAGAAGTCGTGCAGTTTTATAGAAAACGTCTAGGATTACAAAAAGGATAAACGGATTTCAAACTTTAGCCTCTTTCTTTATCCTTCCAAGTCGGAACTTTACTTTTTTTATTGTCCCATATTTTCAGGGTGATGAAAACAAAAACTTGAAAACATTTGAATACCCGGAGTTTAATTATGGCTATATACACGCCTGTGTGTCTCGTATGTGATAAACTTTTGCGTCTTACAAGGAGATTCCCTCCATGACATTGGTACCTATTTTACATACTGCATTTTAAAGTGTAAAAGATGTTAAAATTATCTTACTCTCTTTATCTTGTATATACTCTGTGTCACGTGGGCTTTATGTATACATCTTGTATTAATCTTGTTTACTACTTATAAAAATTTATCACCTATATATATATATATGAAAAACAATAGAAAAAAAATTAAAATGTCAGGTGTTGATATTAAAAATAAAAAAGGCATATCCTGACCAGGAGCACATGTGCTTTTCAGAAGGCAGAGCGCCATTTGGTGGAACAGAAATCAACTAAACATTGATTTGGGCTGTTCCCTGATATTTGGCCAACCCAATTTCTTGATAAACCAAGAAAAGCCATCAACTAACGCGTTTCGCGCTGATGCCGCTCGTCAGCCTTTTTTATTTTTAATTAGCCGAATGACCCGGGCAACGCTCGGGTTTTACCCGATTAAATGTTTTTATTCAAATACTATTCGTTACAATTATAAATTGGCACCCTGGATGTCACTTTTGTGAAACGTCCCGCTCCAAACTTTGTGTGTTTTTAAAATATAAAAATAAAAGTGTAAATTTTCACAACGATATTTGAAAATTATATTATTTTGATTTTCAAATACTATTCGCTACAATTATAAATTGGCGCCGGGGATGTCACTCTTGTGAAACATCCCGCTCCAAACTTTGTGTCTGAGAAGCGATATTTTTATAGAAAGATGCTCTGGCTTTTGTTTTCTGCTCGAATGAATGTTTTTCTATTAGAATTTTGTTCCTGCGTACAAAAAAATGAACTGGTTTCACCCGTGGTCTCTGCTTTTTGGAATTTTTCCCGATATAATTTTGTATCTGATAATCAAACATAATACAGCAATATTGTCATAATCATTTTCTGACTAAAAGACTTTTATATAATGCCCAAAACCTGTCAATTTCATTTTTCTTGCCTAAAATGCGAAAAATATCTCTTCCAGATTTTTCTCTATGTCCTGTTAAAACACGTTTTACATATCCATTAGGTCAGCTGATATTACTTCCCATCTTCACCGCTAGAGGCGCTGCTTGCGAGCGAAAGGGCAAATTTGCAACGCAATTTGCAAATAACTCGAAGAATATTCGGGATAGAGACCTGAAATTTTCACTATAAGTTTTTCCAGATTCTAATATATATACTTTTAAAATTTCAGTCAGATTAGTTACGTATTGTGGACGTGTATAGCCGACATAGAAACACACATACATACATACACTGACTTTTATATATATAGGGATATCGACACCTGATATTTTTATTATTTATTTTTTTCTATTGTTTTTCATGTGTTAATCGTATTTACGCAAGTTTGGCCTTAAATACCCATTTCTTGGTTTCTCAAGAAGCCACTGGGACCAAAAATCATTTTGGTCGCAGTGGTACAGCCTACTGCACGCTGACGAGCGCCAACAGCGCGAAACGCGTTCGTGGTTGACTTTTTTTGATTTATCAAGAAATTGGGTTGGCCAAATATCAGGGAACACGCTAAATCAATGATTAGTAGATTTCTGTTCCACCAGATGGCGCTCTGCCTTCTGAAAAGCACATGTGCTCCTGGTCATAATGCCTTTTTTATTTTTAATATATATATACTTTTCTCTCTCTTGTCTATTTATTATCTAGTTATTTTTTTTCTTATTTACCTTTTGAATATTTATTCTTTTCTATATCTTGGTTTTGATAATGTTATTACTTATTGTTTTCTCTCTCTTCATCTATACTTCTTTAATATATATGTTATAAAAACAAATGAGATGTTCTGCTTGAATTAAGATCATGTTGAGGAATATATGGTAATGCAGTCGTGGTTAAAATTCTTGAAATAATAATAATAAAAATAGTCTTGATCAGATATTGATTTAATTGAACCCATAGAATATAAATAAAAAAACAATTTGATAAAAGTAATGTCTGGCTTAAGGCGAGTACAACAAGGAAAAACAAAAGATTATTTACATAATGTACAAAAGTTTTGAGCCGGCCATTGGGATAAAAAACAACGAGTTTTTATAGGGTAAGCGTGACCTCTGGCGGCCGATTTAACAGAATATTTTAATCTATGATATATAATTTTAAATGAAATAATATTTTTATATAACATATATATGGTAATTTAAACCAACAACCCTATATTGTATAATACTTATTATAAGATTGTCATGTTGAATATAGAAACACATCTATAAATAATTATACGCATGATTGACATGTGTCATTGCATCACCATTTGTAATGTACTTTGTACAAAGTGAGGATGAATAAATGAAACTATGTAATAGATTAAGAGCTGAGTTAAAGCAAGATTGAGAAGAAGTTCAAAACGTCTAAAATCGAGATAGAAATCCAACAACCCTAAAGAGGAATTTGGCAGACCGTTGCCATCAGGTCCAAAGGGTGTAGAATGTCGCAGACGCCCCACGCCCTTTGAACCCGCTCAAAGTCCATTCTCCCCCCTCGGCAAAGATATATAAGATCTCTACCCTAGCCGAAAATATAGTCACTTCACCATCAGCGTGAGCCCTCGTCGGTTGTACCCAGGTCCACCTCATCAACCATGTAGAACAGTAAGAACTCTTCTATCTCCTTCTTGCTCTTAGCTCGACTCCTATCTGTTCACGGAACTTTCCTACTACAACTGTGTCTCTTCGTTTTTTGTGTGTGGACATTCCCAAGCTTTCCACTCTGCCTCGACCACGACTGCCTGTACTCTGTGAGAACTGTTAAAGGTCCTCCAAGGTGCAGAGAGGTACTGGAAAACTCTCCACGCCCTGACTGTCCCTCTCGGTTACTACAGGTTTGACCCTCGGTTATCACATATATATATACGAGTATATATAAATTAATGTATGCGTGTCTGTCTTTTATGCCTGACCAAACCACTCATTGGAACGCCATGAAACTTTGGGAAGTTATTTACTATAGTACTGGGAAGGTTTCTAGCAAATAAAATTTTTGAAATAACTTTTCGCCTAAAAATAATCAAGATAAATATTCTAATATATCTGTTATAATTCAACAATCTGCTCTAAATATTATCATAATGATACGATGATTTTGTAATGTAGAAAATTAGGAAAGACAAAATTCAGGATGACACGGCAATTTATTTGAGACAAGAATAATGATACAATTCCAAGGCAAGGCAAGATACTATTCCTTTAACTTCCAATTACCGAGGGAACCAATTAATATTGATTTTATTCAACTTATCGAGTATTTTTCAAGGGACCGGTAAAAAAGGTTCACTTTATCGAGAGATTCGTTAGACAAACCTTTACTCGGGTAAAACCCGGGCGAAGCCGGGTACATCCGCTAGTATATATATATTTTTTATAATCGGGTTTAATATATATATATATTATATTAAAATATTTTATTTAAAATGTTATTTAAAATATATATCATAGATTCACAAATATTGTTAAATCGACCGCCAGAGGTCACGCTTTGCATATAAAAACTCGTTGTTGTTTTATCCCGATGGCCGGCTCAAAAATTTGTACATTATGTAAATAATCTTTTGTTTTTCCTTGTTCTACTTGCCTTAAGCCAGGCAGCACTTTAATCAAATTATGTTTTTTATATATTTCATAAGTTCAATTAAAGCAATATCTGATCAACACTATTTTAATTATTATACTTTCAATAATTTTAGCCACGACTGCATTACCATAATCCTCAACATGATCTAAATTCAAGCAGAAAATCTCAATTCATTTTTATATAACATATATTCTCTTTCTTCTTGGCTACTTCTTGTTAAAATTTGCAAGTTCTCTTGGTTATATGTATGTAGTGCAGGCATAACTCACTTTCGTGACATATTTTCATACCACATATTTGTGATATGTACTAATCTGAATTCTGCTTCAATGGCCGCCGTTGTCTGTCGGCGAAACCCATACCATGAAATATGTGTAAGTAACCAACTTTTCTATAAGTGTAGACGTAGAGTGGACGCGTTAAGTATAGGCAGTTGTAAACAACTACAAAACATGATTATCATGGCCGGAACCGTGTGTACTCGGAATACGTAATAACAATGATATTTACTTACAGACTTAAGGAATATTTCTTGACTACTTCTTGTCTAATTCCTTTGAGCTTCTTATACATTCTTTGGTGAATTTATATTCTTCTTTCTACTTCGTGTTATTATTTTCGGCATAATAATGGTTAGTCTAAGAGAAAGACAATTGACGATTTAAAATACTCTCATTCAATGTTGTTGGATAAAAATATTACACTGGAATATATATAGAAAGAGGCAAAAGTCGCCTCTCCCGTCAAAATAGACGTCAGAACTAGACGCCATCTATTGACCGTCGCCGCAAACTAGAGGCCTCGGGTCGGTGACAAAGCCACAACACCAGCTTTGGCAAACGGAAAAGCGTCCACCTAGAGACCATGGTTTCGGGCTAATGGCCCTCATCAGCCTAGGGCGGACATTATTCCATGAGATCCACACGGGATCTAATGGAATCTTGACAATTTGTCAAAGAGGTGTTTAGCGGCAAAGTGGCTGGGCCAAATCTATGGCTGAAATATAGATGAAAATTTTGCCGGGAGGATATTAATCTAAAGAGACAAAGGTCGCCTCTCCCGTCAAAATAGACGTCAGAACTAGACGCCATATATTAATCTAAAATTTCCATATATATATATGCTTGAAAATAGAGCAATCCATATATTACAATATTTAAAAATGCCTATTTTGGATCATAAAGTTTTTATTTCCGATATTCGTGAGGCAACTCGCCAAACTTCTTCTGGGAACAAAATCGCTTTAGAGAAGCTCGCGTATCATTTCGCGAGTATATACAACCCTATAATTATAGCGGTTGTATATACTCGCGAAATGATACGCGAGCTTCTCTAAAGCGATTTTGTTCCCAGAAGAAGTTTGGCGAGTTGCCTCACGAAATATCGGAAATAAAAACTTTATGATCCAAAATAGGCATTTTTAAATATATATATATATATGTGGCAATATGATAATAATGTGGGGAGAGAGAAATAAAGAAACCACAAGTTTGGAAACGGAATTCCAGGCAACCAGCGAGAGAGAGGTGGCGCGAGGGGCTGCCACCGCTGAACGACCGTTTGTGTCGCACACCACCCCCCGACTGTCCAAAAAATAGTTCTGAGGTTCTACGAAAATGGCCCCCTTGGAATGTGACTGATATATCAAGTGACCGGCCTTTACATCCTCCTCCCTACGTCTCTCTCTGGTCGACTGTAGATTTACTTTATTATTCCTGGAAGGGTAATATTATGACATATGGCCCCCGTTGAAGAAGGCTGAACATGGTTTGAGTATACTTAAAGCTGGAGAAGCCAGGAATAGAGAAAATAATTTTACAGTTGAAATTAATTAAGGTAATGGTGACATAGTTTTATGTAAATAAAATATTGTATAGTACACAAGCAAATATTATTTACAAGCAGTTTTACAACACCGGAGAGTTTGACATTTAAGGAAATCTTTGAAAATATCAAGGTTATAAAAGGCTATATACGACAAAAGCTAATGTACTATAAGGGAAATGCTATGGAGGAGTGTGAACAACGAGAAGGGAGTCACATACACATGATGAAATTCTGAAGGTCATTAAGACTGGGGAACTCTACACTTTAAGCTATTTTTCAGGCGGACATGGCAAGGGGAAACTTGGCATGGGCTTTCTATGCTATAGGTGTAGAGTACGAGAAATGAGGTTGAGGTTGGAAATTGTGTGAGCTCAGGACTGAGGTAAATACAGAACTACATACAATGTTAGAACCTTGGCGAACAGAGCGAGGGGAAACTTGCCCTGGGCCATTCTACCTTATCTATGCAGTTACTTGTGTAGCGAGTCCGAGGGGAAAAGTCCCGTGTGTAGGTGAGGAAGTCGAATGGACTTATAGTTAATTGGAGAAAAGTATGCGCGCACAGTACCAAAAATTGGGACGAGGACGGCGTTGTCCGTTACAAGTGACAAGCTGCTCGGACACGAGGCGTTTGAACCGTCGTGGGAGCTTGTGCAAGGCGATGATTTCGCGGTGGGTTGTACGTAAGACCCATGTCTGCGCGAAATGATGACGGACCGGACAGAATCAGCGACGATGTTTAACGTACCTCCGTGGGAAATATCGAAGGTAGGCTATATCGTGCTGGTTTGGACAAGGAACAAACATAGATTTGAAGACAGGGTCCGTGTGGCGAACGTGTGGCGCGAGAAGAAGGGGCGAACTGTGTAGCTCGATGCAGATTGTTCAAGTGCGAACAAAAAGGAGTTGATAAATATCTAGCAGTTAGTCAATCTGCATCCTGTGACGAACACACCATTGGCTAGATGGTGTGGGTCGGTGGATAGGCTAGAGATGAACTACGAAATATATTATCATAAATGAAGGGCGAAGATTAGAATTTTGAAATGGCAATACAGAAGTTCGATAATTGATTAATCAATAATCCTATAAAAAGGTCCTGAGCTGGTATAAGGTTAACAAAGCTGTAAGAATGAGAGGGGCATTCAGGGGAAGATAGACAAGAGTCACCAAGGGTTGGTTGTAAGCAAGGCTCACGTGGTGGTTGGAATTCTTCGACGCCTGAATTACAGGGTGAATTTTGAGTCGTTTAGGGAAAGAAATTATTTTTCGTGAGCCGTGCTTACAAGTAGGAGAGGTCATATACAAATAGGTATACAAAAGTTTAGGTGCTGGAGGCATATTTTATAGTTAAATTGATTATGAAAAATCTATTGCTAATAGTAAAAATCGTAAAGCATTAATAGGTAGAATTCCTTTTTTTTTAAGTTACGTTAAAATGGAAATTATTTAATTAAAATGACGATTGTTAAATTCTACTGGTAAGGTAACTAATTAAATGAGTTACAAATATCTAGATAAATAATATGGAGAATAAAATCATTGTTAATAGGCGTGGAGAGAATAAATGGAGCTAATTATGTAAATATTGGGACAATTTACAAGGAATGACTTATTTAAAGAATGAATGGTAGGAGTTAAAACAATTACACTCACGAGTTATCTTGGTTTAGGGCGCAGGTAAGTTCATTGAGCTTCGGGAGAGTTATGTCTGTGACACTGTGCGTACCAGTGTTGTACATCACAGTAGCGGCAGGGATATGGCGGAGTCTTGTCCATGATGGAGGAAGGTGTCCTGCCCTGGCACGGTGGTCGTTCTTGGGCAGATCTAGTGCTGGAAGAAGTGCGTGGCAGCTCCATCTCCGTCGTAGGTGAATACTTCTTTGGGATCACGGTTCAAAGGTTGGCGAAGAAGGGGTTAAGGGCTCGAAGAGGAGTGGTTACAGTTGAGTTGGGTTTGGTTGATCATCGTGGCTTGGCTTCTTGTTTCTTCATACTCCGGTATATGAGGGATTTGCTTCCCGGCCAGGTCTTATCCTGTCGACTCTCAGTGTGGCAATATGATAATAATGTGGGGAGAGAGAAATAAAGAAACCACAAGTTTGGAAACGGAATTCCAGGCAACCAGCGAGAGAGAGGTAGCGCGAGGGGCTGCCACCGCTGAACGACCGTTTGTGTCGCACACCACCCCCCGACTGTCCAAAAAATAGTTCTGAGGTTCTACGAAAATGGCCCCCTTGGAATGTGACTGATATATCAAGTGACCGGCCTTTACATCCTCCTCCCTACGTCTCTCTCTGGTCGACTGTAGATTTACTTTATTATTCCTGGAAGGGTAATATTATGACATATATATATATAATGTATATATGACTTTATACATATGGGAATCTTCCTAAACCATCCTCAGCTTCATGCTGAGGTATACTTGTATATGAACATCTTGGCAGACGTCAGGGTGGCCAGGGAGTCTTCATCCAAGCCTCGCCCGAAGACTCAGCCTTGCAGGTAAGGGGGTCCGCTGGATGACGGTGAGGACCCCGGATGAGAGGCCCGACGCAGCAGCAGGACCAATACCGGTGGGCCAAAAATGTCGGGCCGAGGTCTGGTGGGCAGGATGGGCAAGGCGTGCATCGCAAGCCTCAAAGTCACTTCTGTTTTTTTTTTTGGCCGGAAAAGACGCATCGCCGGAACGATTATTGTGATGGGGAAGTCCAGATAGGTGTTCCACCTTGGCAGGAGCTGGTGATGGGCAGAGCAGCCAGGCGTGTACGCTCCAGCATATTTCAATAGTGTGGGTTGTGACTCGCTAGAGCGGCATGGCACTGCCGTCTAGCCAATTGTGCTAAAGCGAAAGGACACGCAGAGGTTTCGTCGTACAGTCGACGGCAGAAGCTGGTCAGCAACATTGCGTCAGCCAAGACACATCGCTTTGAGCGAGAGAGGGAAGCGGCAGGGCTAGTTGGCCCCTCGGTTGGTTTTAAATGTCATTAGCCTAACTAATTATTTTGAAATAACATATTTTTGGCCGGTTGGTACTCGCATTTGTTCCATATAAGTATTTTCCACAGTGCTGTTCTCTCCTGGCTCAAAAATCAGCACCAACATTTTGTTCCTGCCCTCCTGTACAGAAATGAAGTTTTACGTTAGCAGCGAAACTTTTAAATCCACATTGGGCCTTTTACGCGAATCAGGCTCGCGTGATGGAAGAATTAAAATTTATTCGAATATTTGTTTATATGAATTCATAAGGTAGTATATTTTCAATCTTTTTCTAACTTGAGCACGGACCGTATTGAAAAAATATCTGCAAGGGTTTTGCTTTTAATTTTGGAAAACACAGCTTAGGAATCATTTCAAATGCTGAAAAGGGGTTTGAAATAAAATGTCCTATAACAAAAAAGTACGTTTAAATGGTTCACACGATTTAAAGCTGGTCGAACAAGTGGTAAAGATGGTCTAAACGTTGCTAGACCTTATCGATAAAATACCTCAAAGATAACCCGGAAAAACTATCGAAGAACTATCATAATATTTGAATATTTATTCATAAAATTTCAAACACAAAACGTTAAGAATGCATTTTAAACGATCTTCAACTAAATCTACACAACATCTCTTAACGAATGAGCAGATATTGCAGCGCACAAGAAAACCTATAAAACATGTTCGACATTTTTAATTCCTTTTTTTACTTATCCCTAGTACACATAATACAGACCATGATAATCATGGTGGGTAGAAGTAGGCGACTGCTTTTACTCTAAGTGCACCACATGTCTACACATGTGAAAAGAAGTTCGAGTTTGCACTTACAAATGTGCCAGAGCCCCGTTTGGTTACTTGCACTCGCTGGTGGGGTTGGACTTTTAAAGAATTGGGGGCAATTGGAGCATTTTCTTTAGACAGAAAAAGTGCCCAATGTGGGAATCGAACCCGAGCCGTAGCGGTCGAAAACCAACGGTTTAGACCATCCTTTCACCGACTCCCATTTTTAATTATGATCTCCGTTAGCTAAAAAATATTATCGTACGAGGTCAAACATAGGTGTACTTATTGTACTACTTATTACTTTATTGTATTATAAAAATTGACTCTTCATCAGACTATTGACTATGCACGTCCATATTCTGCGATCACCGTGCAAACCTATTCGGATAAATACAGAATTGTTTTAGCTACCTCCCCCCCCCCCCCCCACACAATACCTTTTTTTTTCTTTACTCTAAAATAAAAAAATCTTTAAAATGTATTAAAGGAAAAAGCGAGGAATATCTTTAGAAGCCCGGAAGAAGATTTTTAGGGGTTATTTGGAATGTGAAAAGAAAAAAGATGGAACAAGGGTAAGAGGGTAATTATTTTTAGAAATTTCAGATAAAAACAAATTTGATTATAATTCTTGTGTGTATTTCTTTAACTATTTAACATCTCTCTCTAAACATTATTGCTAGCACTTTGTGGATACATGTTTGATTCTTACAAGATAATTATTATAGATACATTATTACACTGCGTGACATTGAAAATGGAACACCAAGAAATAGTGGCCAGAAAATTATGCAAATTTCGGGGTAGACGCGCCTAACCGAGTTATGCAAATGATGTAAAATGCGCAGCTCTCGTGCGCACATGGAGTAAGATATAAGGGAAGGAACTTGCATAAAGGACAATATTCGTGTCGTTATTTCTTCAAGGAAAATCATTGTAGAAATTTTGTTCTTTTGTCAAAAGACACGTGTAATAACAGAGAATGCCAGGTCATCGTAAACGGAGGCAGTTCAAGCAGACAGACGCTTTTACGAGGGGCATGGTGATCGGACTGAAAAGGGCAAGTTTGTCCATACGTCAAATCGCAGCTGATACACACCTTGGTGCGTCCACGGTGCACCGACTGTGGAGAAGATGGTTGGAACAAGGAAATGTGGCAATTTATAGGAATGTCGGTGCAACCAGAGTGACGTCAGCACGTGTGGATCGGCGTATCCTTCGACAAGCAGTGGCGGCCCCACAAGCCACTTGTACCGCCATCCTGCAACATGTGCAAGACACCCTAGATCATTCCATCTCGACCAGAACCATTTCCCGTCGATTGGTTGCTAATGGCTTGCACTCATGCCGTCCGCTAAGAAGACTGCCATTGACCCCACCGAATAGGCGCCAACGTTTGGAATGGTGCCGGGCTAGATCGACGTGGATGACGGAATGGCACAGGGTCGTGTTCTCAGATGAGTCGCGTTTCTGCTTGTCCAGTGATAGTCGCCGTGTACGCGTGTGGCGTCGACGTGGAGAAAGGTCCAATCCGGCAGCAATTGTGGAACGCCCCACCGTGCGACAACGTGGAATCATGGTTTGGGGCGCAATCGCGTATGATTCCAGGTCACCTTTACTTCGTATTCAGGGCACTATGACGGCCCAAAGATACGTTGATGATGTGCTGCGACCGGTGACACTCCCCTACCTTCAGGGGGTACCCAATGCCCTTTATCAGCAGGATAACGCCCGACCGCACACTGCTCGCATTAGCCAACAAGCTCTGCAAGATGTACAGATGCTTCCCTGGCCACCGTACTCTCCTGATCTCTCACCAATCGAGCACGTCTGGGACATCATTGGACGCCGTTTGCATGCCTTGCCACAGCCGCGTTCAGAAGACGAACTGTGGCAAATGGTTGAGAGGGAATGGAGAGCCATCCCTCAGGACGCCATCCGTACTCTGATTGACTCTCTACCTAGACGTGTTGCTGCGTGCATCGCCGTCCGCGGTGGTCCTACTTGCTACTAAGCCGACGCCGTTCTCGCTCTCTCTGTATTATGACTATCATTTTCAAATAAAGATCACTTATTGTTCGTCCCTGTCTCTCTCTGTCTGCCGAGTTTCATCACTTTCTGGCCACTATTTCTTGGTGTTCCATTTTCAATGTCACGCCGTGTATATATTGTTGCACCAAGTTGCAGCTTTGCAGGGTCGTCGACCTTGGTTTCTTCCTTCTTGGTGTTATACACGTTTCCCGAGCGGGTTTCCATATTCAAAGCAAATAAATAAAAGTAAAAGTAAATAAATAAAAGTAAATAAAAATAAATTACCTTTCAAAGTTATTGTGCTTATTTATTCGTTGTCTTCCTCGTAGGCCGTGATCCGCAGTCTTCCTCTAGGTCCTCTCTCGCTCCAATAACCAATCAAAATATATGTACAATAAATATTACAAAAGGAATGAAACTATAAAAAGGAATGATGATAATCTAAATATTCTGTTTTAAATAAATATTGAATATCATAGAATATTTTGAATAAATGTAAGGCGCATTAAAATTGATGTAACAATCTATATTAATAAAATGCAAATTTCATAAGTGGTGTTCGCTAAAAACTTTCATTACAATGCATCAATTTCGACCAAATTTTCAACATTTATGTAAAACGAGATAGAGCAGGTTTTGCTTAACATCAAAATATTTTTCCTAACATTAACATGCGTAACTTCGGTGTTATCGATTAAATACAAAAAAATCAACAGAGTTAATTTTATTTATATATAAATACAAAAAAGAAATTCAACAGAGTTAATTTTTTTACATACTAGCTAATAATCTCAATCTAAAAAAATATTCAAAACAAGCAATTTTAAGATAACACCATATGTAAAACAGTCGGCCAAGAAAACGATATTACATCTTTCTCACATATTCACACACAATCTTGATTAATAATTAAAACTAATCTTTAACATTGTTTATTATACTTCATAATATATAATATTCGTTAGGCAAACTTTCACTCGGATAAAACCCGGGCGAAGCCGGGTACACATCCGCTAGTATATATATAAATTTAACTGCCATCTATTTTTAAAATTTTGTACAAATAATCGGTCTAGAGATTAATTTGGCGAAACCGCTGAGAGGGTTGACTACTGATGAGCCAAGCCCTCTCATTCAATAACTTATATCATTGCAGTAAGGTCTGTAGAGATAATATTTGATGATATTATTTAAAAGAAACACATTGCCAGTAAATTTATTTGTACAAAATTTATTATAAATATTATTTTTTATTATTAATATTAAAGATAAATTATATTATGAATAAATGAACACATATACTAAATGCACCATTGTTTACATACTGAACATTAAAATGACCACATTGAGCGCTATTAAAGAGGTGAAACCAATATGCTATAAAAATACCCCTCAATATTACAAATTATCAACTTTGGATATAACGGGAGTTTAAAGAGCCTAATTCTAAATCCTCTAATCCTTTAATTGCCTTAGCCTGGAATTTAAATATGACTACAATGTTAAGATATTAAAGAATTTATCCGGCACAAAATCAAATAAATATTTTACATAATAAATCGCACAACTAAGCCTTTATAATCCTGTAACGAGAGAGTTGAAAATGTGTGAATTGAGGCGTCTGGCTGTAATCGCTCTTATTAATGTCTCTCTATCTCAAATCTTACTCGAGATTTTTCCTGTAGTGACTTTCTGGCACATCCCACTGGCTTTTTCTTGTAGTCACTGTCCGGTAGACCCCATTGGCTTTTTCCTGTAGACACCAGTTCGACATATCTCACATGCTTCTTCCTGTAGTCACTCGTTCGGGTGGACCTCTCTGGTTTTTATTCTGTATTCACACGTCCAATAGATCCCACTGGCTTTTTACCGTAGTTACACGTCTGATAGAACCCGCTGGCTTTTCTTGTAGACACTAGTTCGTCATATCTCACATGCTTCATCCTGTAGTCACTTATTCTGTATTCACACCTCCAATGGTTTTTTACCGTAGTTACACGTCTGATAGACCCCACTGGCTTTTTCTTGTAGACACTAGTTCGACATATCTCACATGCTTCTTTCTGTAGTCACTCATTCGGGTAGACCTCTCTGGTTTTATTCTGTATTCATTCATCCAATAAATTCCACTGGCTTTTTACCGTAGTTAGACGTCCGATAGACCCCGCTGACTTTTTCTTGTAGATACTAGTTAGACATATCTCACATGCTTCATCCTGTAGTCACTCGTTCAAGTTGACCTCTCTGGTTTTTATTCTGTATTCACACGTCCAATTGGGTTTTTTCACCGTAGTTACACGTCCGATAGACCCCACTGACTTTTTCTTGTAGACACTAGTTCGACATATCTCACATGCTTCTTTCTGTAGTCACTCATTCGGGTAGACCTCTCTGGTTTTATTCTGTATTCATTCATCCAATAAATTCCACCGGCTTTTTACCGTAGTTACACGTCCGATAGACCCCACTGGCTTTTTCTTGTAGACACTAGTTCGACATATCTCACATGCTTCTTTCTGTAGTCACTCATTCGGGTAGACCTCTCTGGTTTTATTCTGTATTCGCACGTCCAATAGATCCCACTGGATTTTTACCGTAGTTACACGTCCGATAGACCCCGCTGGAATTTTCTGTTGTCACTCATTCAATAGACCCAATTGGATCCAGTAGACTTCATAGGCTTTTTCTTGTTTTAACCGTCTGGTACATCTCACTGGCTTTCTCATTGAGCACATCGATTAACTGCTCATATTTTGAGAAACCTTGAATAATAAATAACGACACATACCAATTTATAGATAATCATATAAATAACCCCAAAAACCTGGTTGGTTTAGCCATAAATACGAATTGGATTTTCGGTTTTGAAAAAAATATATAAGCAGTAGATAATTAGGTTTTAAATATGGGTACAACTTTTATCTAAAGTTTTGTTGCACACCGTAACCTCCTAACGCAGAAAAATATCTAACCATACAGAAATACTAAAAAGGTTATGTAAAAAAAAAGGATGATCATTAAACTATAGGATACCAATCGTCGCCTATCTTCGTGCGCGTAACGTAACAAATGGATGAAATATAGGGACATACACTTTAAAAATATATATATATTTTTTTAAATATATTATTAAAACAAATAGTTTTTGATTCTTATGAGATCAGTCAGTTTTGTTTATATAGAATAAATGTGTCAAAATCAGCGTATTTCGGTAAAGGAGAGAAAAATGGCTGAAATTAGGTTACGGTTCAAGAATCTGAATTTGATAAAAACCAACATAGTTTTAATATAGTTATTAATAATGAAAATTCATAAGGAATATATTTGTATTATTCGATAGATTTCATAATTTTCTTTCTCTTCATATGTGTTCCATGATGTGCCTGCCAATTATCGACGTTAGTACTCGGAAAGGTTTACCATAAAAATAGGCCTTTCTTCTGAGTAAAACTGCTAGATTTCTGACCTTACGGGATAAGTCAATATGTTGGAACTGAGGTTTCAGGAGCTCAAATCCTTGTCTTCAACATTTGATTATGAATAACATGGTGGGAAAATATTTTCTAAACTTGTATCTCTAGATTTTCTTCTTTGAGAATGTGTGAGTGTTTGTGTTGTGTATTGGAAGGATTTATTCTCTTATTTTCTTTATTTTCTTGTGTGGAGGTGGTAGGTGTAATGGTTAGTGTAGTGGTCGTATGTGAAGTGTTGATCTTGTATGTGGTGGTGGTAGGTGTAATGGTTAGTGTGGTGGTCGTGTGTGAAGTGTCGATCGTGTGTGTGGAGGTGGTAGGTGTAGTTGTTAGTGTGGTGGTGGTGTGTGAAGTGTCGATCGTGTGTGAGGTGGTGGTTAGTGTAGTTGTTAGTGTGGTGGTCGTATGTGAAATGTTGATCGTGTGTGTGGTAGTGGTAGGTGTAGTTGTTAGTTTGGTGGTGTATGAAGTGTCGATCGTGTGTGAGGTGGTGGTTGGTGTAGTTGTTATTGTGGTGGTGGTGGTGTGTGAAATGTTGATCGTTTGCGTGGTGGTGGTAGGTGTAGTTGTTAGTGTGGTGGTCGTGTGTGAAGTGTTGATCGTGTGTGTGGTGGTGGTAGATGTAGTGGTTAGTGTGGTGGTCGTATGTGAAGTGTTGATCGTGTGATGGTGGCGGTGGTCTGTTTTCGTCGTGTGTTTTGGTAGCGGCGATGTAGGTTCTGGTAGAAAAAAAAAGGTATTTCCGTTGAAAATTCAATAAATTCGCTCTTTTTCCTTTCCGAAATGCGGTTGTCTCTCCTTTTAGAAACAAGGGATAATACTTCCATCATTTTCTTGAATACGATGGACAGAATGTACTTAAGTTCTCCTTTTCGTGAATTTAGTTCTTTTCCATAATACTTATTGAATTTTGTTAAATCATTTGATTACACTAGTACGCACACTTTTTCCTTCTCAATATTTGAAAGTTGTTTATAGTAAATTCCAACCCGTAGATCATGAATATAACTTTCATTTTTCAAAATTAGCTCAAATATTTGAAAAATATTTGAAAATATTTAATTGTATAAAGAAGCTGATATCATCGCTGTCAAAAAAATATTTTGAAGATATTGATTTTGTAATAATAAAATTTAATCATCATTTAGATGAAATGCATGCCATTGCAATTTTATACCAAGAAAATGTTTAACAATACATTAATTTTCATAAAAATTTTGAATATATAAATAATGCCGCGTAAATGCAAAGCTAATTCAGAAATGTTCTGCTACATTTGTGGAAAATTTACAATTCCTAAAAAAGGAAACCTATCACCCCAAAGAAAAAAGATTGCTATAAAGAATATTTTGGTGTGGCCTTAGGTGATCAAGACAAGTGGTGGTGCCCCCATAGTGTGCGCAACGTGCTATCAAGGGCTTTTGCAATGGGAATCGGGGAAATCAAAAGGTATGCCCTTTGGGGGCGAGAACCAAAAAATCACCATGACGATTGTTATTTCTGTGTCTGCAAAATCACAGGCCTTAATAGCAAAAAGAAGCAAATTAACTTTTATCCTGATATACCATCAGCTAGGCAACCTATTCCTCACGACTTCGAGAATCCCATACCGTTTCCTAAAACGATTTAAGAATCCTATATCAAAAAGGATGATCAGCACACATCATTTGCAGATGATCATCAATTGGAAGACCCTGAATTTATTTTAAATGAAAGTGGCATTCCACATTTATTTGATCAGGCATCATTAAATCATCTAGTTAGGGATCTAGGGCTATCAAAAGAAGCAGCAGAAATCCTTGGATCAAGATAAAAGCAGAGGAACCTCTTGTTACCACAAACCAAAATCTCTGTGTATCGTAATAGGGAACAATGTTTCTAGCCATTTTTCTGAAGAACACGGATTAGTGTACTGCAATGATATTGAAGGCGTTTTTAAAACTCTGCAAATTAATTACAATGCTACCAAGCATAGACTCTTTATTGATTCCTCTAAACAAAGTTTGAAGGCTTGTTTGCTGCACTATGGTAGTGTATTACCTTCCATACCAGTTGTCTATTCAACCCAAATGAAAAAAACCTATTCGACTCTTAAGAAAATCTTAGAATTGTTGAATTATACCAATCATTGTTGGAAAGTTTTCGGTGATCTTAAAATTATAGGAATTTTATAGGGCTTGCAGAAAGGAAACACAAAGTATCTTAGCTTTTTATTCAAGTGAGCAGAGAGACAGAATGAATCATTGTATACAAAAACGTGGCCTGAAAGAAGTAGGTTTCACTTAGGTGAACAAAACGTTGAAAATGAACTGCTTGTCCATAAACTAAAAATGATTCTTCCCCTTTACATATAAAATTAGGGTTAATGAAAAATTTGTAAAAGCTTTAAAGTAAGATTATTATGCTGTCAAATATTTGATGACAATTTCCGAAGATTAGTTGTTCTAAGATAACGGAAGGTATTTTCATTGGACCTCAAATTCGTAAACAAATAAATGACGAAGAGTTTATTGCAACATTGAAAGAAGATGAAAAAAATGCTTGGCTTGTATTCATAGAAGTTGTTAAACACTTTTTAGGCAATAATAAGTCACCGAATTAGAAAATATAATTTCCAAATTTCATAAGCTCGGGGGCTTAATGAATCTAAAATTGCATTTTATGGATTCACATTCAAACTTTTTCCCTGATAATCTCGGTGCAGAGAGCGAAGAACAAGGTGAACGCTTCCACCAAGATATTAAAATCATTGAGCAACGATACAATGGTTTTTGGAATCAACATATGGTGGCGGATTATTGTTAGAATCTGATGCGTGATGACAAACAAGCAAAATATAATAGACTTCACAGAAAAGATCTTTAAATCCATGAATATAATATTTTTATTACTTCCTAAATATTACTGCATCTTTATAAATAATATTTATTAAACCAAATAAAATGATTTTTTCGTATACACAGCTTTTTGTTAAGACCTTCCATATTATATATAAAAACTATTCTCCTGATAATTTTTAAAAAGAAAGGGAAATAAATTAGATTTTTAAATGAAAATTTATATAGATAGAGTAAGTAATTTGATAAATATATATATCTAAGGGCAGTTATTGAAGTAAAATATATACACATGCATATATGTATGATATTGTTTCTTCATTTGCACTATCTTTGGCGCATTTATTTATATAGTAAGAAGTTTAATGTCATAACTCTTCCTCTAATAGATGAATATCTCATGAGTAAGAGGCATTATATACATAACTTGAGAAATTGAGCTAATCGAAAAAAATAGTGATACCATGTTAATCAGCACAAAAAGTTAACTCAGAAAATGTTTTGTTTATTTGAGGAGGAGAAATATTTTTTTCGTTTTGTGTACTAGTGTTATCATAGAAATAACCGGACGGATACGAGCAGACTGGATCAAGTGCTGCTACCATCGAACCCATCCAACCACATCCCCCGATACTGGAGCCTATACTAAAAGAACTCTGACCACCGTGCGGTTCTCCTCCAAATCGGCGAGGCCCCAGAACCTCGTCCACTATGCACCGCGAGCATGCTCCGAAAGAGGTTAGTTGTTGGGAAAGTGAGTACACAACACGACGAGGCCTTTGGAAACATCGAAGACATGTCGAATGAGAGTATCTGTAGGTGATGGGGCATATCAAGGAAAATCTGGCCTCCAACATCAAGTCCTTCCAAGACATGCACAATTACGACGACAATAACATTTAGAGAGCGATGAAGTACGTTCAAACCAAGCTCGAGGAGGTTCACACCAACTCGGACCTCGGGAGTTCTCTTCGACTCGGGAACCCTCGTCAACAACACGACAGAGCAAGTCGAATTATGACGTGACCTGCAGCGAGAGATTTGGCCGTCGTCAGTATAAAGGATCGCTTTTCCCGCCCTTCATGCTCTCCAGAAGACATCGGCGAGTTTCTGCATGGGTTCACCCTAATGGTCAACATAAGGTGAAGTGATTCACTCCACTGCAACGAGATCGGCGAAGAAGAGCACCCTGCAGTCATGTGGCGCCTTCCAACAGGGTAAGCGGCCGGGTGGGATGACCTTTTCTGCGATCTGTTCCGGGGTTTCGAAGATTTCTTCGCAAGTGCGCTCTGTCGGGGTGTCCCAGCTCTACGGGGCCCTGCCCTCTTCCACGTGTAACAGCGTAATGCGCCAAATTCTTTAGCCGCACGGTGGGCCGGGCCTCACCGGATTTCTACCTCTCTTCTTGCCAACGACGGTCTACCAAATTCTCAGCAGGGTACTCTACCGGCGACTATGATTTCATCTCCGGGACATGGTACCGGAATTTCATAGTTACGCCGTTTCAGGTAGAGCACTAGCCTAGAACACAGCCCGCCATTGCCTTTAGAGATCAAACCTCGCTGACAGTCGTTGCCACCGTCTTGGAGTCAGCGTTTTACGCGTTAGATAGAGGCTTCCTGGTGTCTATACTTCACGTCATAGGCCTGCCGCCAGTCTTTGTAGCATGCATGATCTTGCTCTACGCTGGGGCTGAGGCGACCGCAAGAAGTGTTGGTATTGGGAGAAATCCTCTGTTTCACATGCTCAACGGAATTAGGCAAGGATGCGCTGCCAGTGCAGCGTTCTTCATCATTTCCACCGGTTCCCTACCTGATTCGCCTGGAGCAGCTACTCGGCCGGGATGATGTCCTGGCGTACGCCGACGATATCGTCCTGCTTACCTGCGAGGATGAGCAGCTAGAGGTCGTCAAGATCTTCGAGGACTTGAGGCGTGCTTCAGGAATAAGAGTTAACTTCGGCAAGAAACAGGGTTTCTGGTGCGGGAGATGGAGGAACCGCACCGACTCCCCGTTGGGCATCTCCTAGAATAGAGAGAAAATCACTATCTTAGGGACCATAGTGACGCCTGGAATGGAAATTCGGCCCAAGACCAACATCTGCAGGAGTTACTAGAACGGGCCATTGCTAAGTGGTTCCCCTTTGTCTGAGGACTCTCGCTTGCAGTATCAGCACATTTTCGCTGATATATCGAGACGTCTCCACCCTTGTTTGATTGTGATCTAAGAGTTTATAGAGATCATGAGAGACAATAGCCCAAAGTCTGACATTACGTGATTGTATTTTCTACTTTATACATTAAGAAAGGTGTTGTGCCTCAGTATCTTTGAGAATATTATTAAATGTCTCTTCATTATGATAGATGCGCGATTTCAAGATCATATATATATATACCAAGATTTTAGTAGCTTTATAAGTATTATTCTTAAAGAAACAGTGAGTGCCTAGTTTCTTAAAATAATAAAAAAAGCGATGAAGAATTTTGGAAACATCATTATCTAGTTTCATATTTTCCGAGAGGTAGTTGGGGTGGGGGAGATAGAGAGATTTTCTTTTTATATAACTAGTTAATAGATATATATTAAAATGTCAACGACACATTTAAGTTTTAAAAACTAATAAAATTTTAATAAAAAGGCCTCTCCTTTTAGATTACAAATTTGTTAATTATAATTAATAGTTCTCAAAAGGAAAAATTCTTATCTTATTCTGATTCTGTTTTATTTTTACAGAAAATCACGTGTTATAGGTTAGTCAAAAGCGCTATATAAGCATACTGGAAGAATCCATCAAATTTAGAAATCAGACGCACATGACGCATTGATTGATATTTTAAAACATTATTAAGTTTTCTATCTTATTATTTTTATTGCATTATTTGATCGTTCTTAAAGTTAAAACAAATTTCTCTCAAAAAGTTGTTGATCCTTTGCTATTCAAAAGAATTATCTTTAAATTGCGAGATTATATGTATTTCTTCTTTAATAATATCGTTTAAAATTATTTCTCTACTCGATACTAATATAATTTTAAAGAAAAAAAAGTGAATTTTCGTTCTGGTGAGAAGGTAAGAGAAGCAATTACAAAAGACATTTAAAATATATATGACTTTCTGGACAAACGGTTTACGGAAATAATAATGGAAATGATTTCAGAGAAACATGACGAGAGGGATGAAAATTGGATTTGTATTCTGAACAATGCCTAATAAAATATCTTCGCAAGAGTCGAAACAATTGCTGTAATCCCGGGGGGACAAAGAGAACATCTAACTCGCGCCCGGTCTGGCAGAACAACAATCACAATTAGCCATGGCCGGATCAACAGCTCTAACAAAGATTTTTTCAATGGGGCCTGAACAAAGATGCAAGGAATAGTCCGACGGGCTATAAAGTCACTTGAGAACACCGAATGCAGGACATTTGTAAAAGGGAGAGGTGTATTTGCTTGACCTTCTCCTGTTCCTCCCATTAAAATTTTGTCTTTGGCGTAATGGGGGGGATTCACCGCTCGATCAAAGCCTACTTAACAGGCGCCAAGCCATTGGTTGCCCTTCTTCAGGATCCGACGCCAGCGCCGCTCGCCGCCCAGAGATGATCTCGGCCTTTTCTTTCCAGGTAATTCTCATTTCTTGCTCTCCTCTTTAATTACTTTTCTTTCTTCTTGAAGGCGATTATTTTTTTAAATACACAAGTTTACTATATTTTCTCTCCCTTGGACATATTATTTTATCGAGTTATTTGTCAACTTCTAACTTTTTGATAGGCTGCTGCCACTTGTTCGCCAACCGTAACTTTTAACGTTTGTTTGTCCTCCTGTTTTTATTTGGATTTGAAATGATTTTTCTTTATCTGTCGTTTTATTCACACTTTTGCAAATCAAAATTTTTATTTATTTTCAAAAACTTAAGGTACGAATTAAAACATAAAGAGGATAAACTATGAATCAAACCATGCTGAGATTCTTGAGGATAATCTTTTACCCTCTGTTTCAAACTTTTATATCTTCGGAATTATAAAAGTTGCCGAGAAATAAATAATTCTCTCATCTCTTTAAAATATAGTTCATTTAATTTTTCTTTTAAAAAGTTTCGATATGAAAAAATCTATAAGTATAATATATATTTTCTCCACAAAAAAATATTTTTTTAAATTTATAAATAAATATTGACTCTTGAGAGATAATAAACTATTAAAAATCAACGTTTGTCATCTTTAAAAGAGTAATTATTTTAAAATTTCTCCGTTAAGATTAAAATGATGTATGAAATATAAAGTATACGGTAGCTCCATGTAATAAGATATTTAGTAAGAGTAATCAATGTTGGAACAATGACTAAATACTATTTATAAAGAGTTAACGAGTTATTTCTCTCGCTGGGAAAGTTTGCCACGTGATGGAAAACTTTCTCGGACTCTCGCCTCCTCGGACTGAATCTTTATTCTTTCCGGTAGAAAATTCCCAACGTGTTTTCATCCCTCCCTCCTCTAAATATAAATTCAATTCTATTATATAAATAATAAAGCGCTCAACATTTTTCCGCGTGGTTTTTACCGTTAACGTTTCATTTTTTTTAAGAAAAAGGTATCTCCTGATCGTGTGACTAAAAGTTGCTGATGGCTTGCCATATTCCAGAATTGGCCAAATACCCTTTCTTGATTACTCATTGAAGTTTACCAATACAATTTAACTTTTGTACTATTTTTCACATAGTTTGGCGTTCTCACGCCTTTCCGGCCTAATACCTGTTTCAGTGTACCACTTGACAGTGACTGTCTTCTAATTTTCTAGACCGTGTGACGGACAACTCTTCTAGCCTTTTCTTTTTAATGAATCAGGATTTTCGTACAGACACAGGCGTACTTTCATCCTCAAAGATCACTATTTTGTTCTGGGCTTTGGTAGGCACATTAAAATAATAACGCCAAGTTTCTTCACCTGTTATGATGCTATTGACATAACGAAATGATCCATTATCAAACATTTCGATCATCTCTTGGCACCATGAAACACGTCAAGACATCTGATCATCAGTTAAGGAATGTGGAACCCATAGGGAACAAACTTTACTCACTTTTAGATGGTTGTGCAGAATGGAAGGAATTTCTGGTGCAGGAATGTCTAAACTCTCCTCCATCTGGCGATAAGTTTTATGTCGATCAGTCTCCAATAATTTCTTCACAGCAGCGATGTTTTCCTCATTAACTGACGAAGTTGGATATTCAGACCTTGCCGCGTCTCTTATGTTATATTTTCTTCACCGAAACTTACGATACCACCTATATATGGTAGTACGATGTGGACAAATATTTCCCAGTACAGGAGTCATTTCTTTTAAGCATTCTTCAATGCCCAAACCGAGTTCAAAATTATATGGCAAAATGGCTCGGTATTCAATTTGCGCCAGGTATAGACATTCTTAATATTTTATATTCCACAGGTTTCAAAGAATAATAACATCTAGCAAAGGAAATTTTGACCGCAGTTCAGATATAGACAGGGCTAAACAAGTTCGAACTCGTGCCCACGTGAGCGCACGGGTTAGAACGTATTGCAAAACTTTCCTAATGCCCCTTGTACATATATATAACAAAAGAGGCGCCTCTCCCTTTAGTTATGCGTAAAACAATGCATTATGTTTATATCAGCCTTGTAAAAAACTTTACTGATGGTGATAACGAATTAGCTAAAGCACCAGTTAGGAAAAAATCAGACAAAAAGCCAACCTGTATATAACGGTTTTAAGATATGGCCATCATCAGTACAGAGGCGGCTTCGATTTCATAACATCCTACGAGAGTAGTTATTCGACCAGTTTCTTAAATCCTCTCATAGGATGTTATGAAATCGAAACCGCCCCTGTACTGATGAGGGCCATAGCTCGAAACCATGGTATACAGGTTGGCTTTTTATATGAATTTGCCCAAACTGATGTTGTGGCCTATTCCTTATCACAACCAAGAAAGGTTTTTGAACTGGTGTGATAAATATAATGCATTTCTTTTATGCATCTAAAGGGAGAGGTGCATCTTTTGGTACATGAATATCAACCTCCCGCAACTTTATTATATTTCCTATATAATAAATTATATTGGAACATGTCATAAGAATAATTGGTTAATTTTAATTATGCTTTATTTGAAATTACCATTTGACCATTGAGCCACATATATATCGTTCTTTGAAAGAAATAACTCGATGAAAGTACACAATTGAATGCTCCAATGCCCTCCGATTCTTGCAAAAGTCCAACCCCACCAGCGAGTGCAAGTAACCAAACAGGGATCTGTCACATTTGTAAGTGCAATTTCAAACTTCTTTTTACATGTGTAGACATGTAGAGCACTTACAGTAAAAGCAGTCGCCTTCTTCCACCCACCATGATTATCATGGCCTGTACCACGTGTACTAGGGATAAGCAAAAAAACAAAAAACAATTGAATTATTAAAATTTATCCGTCATTTTTATATGGAAACGCTTTTATGTAATCTCCATTATATCTTTTTCGCAAAATTATTCCACTCCCTGAACAGTAGATTTCGCCCCGAATTTCATTATTCAGCGCGCGCGAGAACATTCTTTTGAATCTAAGTATTCTTCCTCTTTCATATATCCGAAATTATCTTTGCACTAAACGCTTTGTGTGATGTTTTTCAATACACACCAAGGTTTTATGTCTAGAATATTATTGATATTTTTTACTTTTATTTTATATTTTCCTATACTCCTCTCCTTGTGAGTAATCTCGAGTTACATTCTCATGTATGTTATTTGAGGTTCTCGCTATTCTGTTTTTCAATAACTTATGATATTTAGGTTACAGTCTTTATGTTTTTCAGGTTTAATTATGTTTTTGATTTTCATTCATTTATTTATAATGTTTTTAAATATCACAACTTTAATTCAACTATTCTATGATATATATATATATTTAGGTGTCACTCGCCGGTATATATTTTTTAATGTTTCACTCTCAATGATCTTATTAAGATTATCTCAATGATATTTATAAATAAATATTATTTTGCTTCTCCACTCACATTGGTTACTTGGATTTCACTAACTCACCTCTCTTCCCTCCACACGCATTTTATTTAGAATTCTAGCTCACGTATTAAAAAATGGCAATGTCATTTCATAGATTGAAATTCGACATCATGTTTATTTTAGTTTGATTTCTACTCTCGATATATGATATTTGTGTTGTATATTTTGTTATTCAGTCTTTAGTATATTCAACTTTAATCTTTTATATAAAGTAAGATCCCCAAACTACTTACTTTTTCTCACTGCAATCTCAGTGTATAATATTTTTTCTCCTACTCTTCTTTTATATTCCTCTCAGTTTTAGCAACAAAAAGTTATTCCAAGCTCTTTTTCATTCTAATATTTTCCTCATTATGTTTATTCTTTTCCGTGTATACACATTCGTTCTGTACAATACTGAGACCATTCTTACTTACTCCCAGGGTGGGAAAGTTTGTTTTTACTTCTCTTGCCCTTACTACCCGCCGACTCCATTCTGTGCCCCCTTGGTATAAAGGTTCACGCCGCATTGTACCGCCGTGAAAATCCTCGTCAGTTTTACGCGCGATGAAAAGATTATTCTCGCCGATATCGAAGACACCCTGCTCAAGACCTACCCCTTCCGCAAACGGGCGGAGAGAGTCATCGTCACCAACCTGCCCTTCTTCGTGGAGGATGCAGAGGTCATCCCCGCCCTGAGGCCTTACGGGCGAGTCACATCTATCGCCCCGCTGCTCGTCAACGTTGCGGGCTTCACAATGAAGGATGGACGCCGGGAGCTCAAACACCGGCGCAGTCAAGGCCGGCCCTGCGTCCACTACGCCCAGCATGGATCCACCTGCTGCTCCCATTCCGGCAACAGCGCCCGAGAATGCAGATGGCCCTTGCCCCGTTTCCCCAACCTCTCCGTCCCCGACGGCAGCGAAGTCTGTCGAGAAAAGCAGCCCTGACCAGTCTCAAGACCCGCTGCAGGATCAGAGGGGTTGCATCAACCTCACACCTCTTGGAAAGACCACCTAGACAAGAAGTGAGATGAAAGCACTCCTTAAGCAGGTCCCGGAGTCTATTTTCGCAGAGATAGAGAAGCAGGGGCTAGAGAGGGAACCAGGCATCGAAGCTCTCCAATCCGTCTCCGGACTCAAGATCCTCCTCCCCTCCATCTCAGACACCCAAAGGTCTGCACTTAACAAGCTGGCCAGGAACCTGATGGTGCGGATTCCCGGATCCAACACGCCCCTCTACAAGCGTCTCTCCGACGTTAGAAGGCAGACTGCGAGCCCACAATGAACCTCCGCGTCATGACTCTCAACGCGCGAGGGCTCGCCGCTCGTGACAGGAGCTCTGCCATTTTCTGGCCAAACACCATGTGGACATCGCCTCCATCCAGGAAACGAACAAAGAGTCCCGGACTACGCCCAAGATCTTTGCCTCGGCTACAGCGTCATCGTCGCCCCGCCTGCCGCATCCAGGGGCTCCGGCCTCGCCTGCCTCTTTGGGCGTCGTTGTGTGTGTTTGTGT
Organism: Cordylochernes scorpioides; assembly: GCA_030710605.1. Classification (NCBI taxonomy): domain Eukaryota; kingdom Metazoa; phylum Arthropoda; class Arachnida; order Pseudoscorpiones; family Chernetidae; genus Cordylochernes; species Cordylochernes scorpioides. The sequence continues at coordinate 147,217,101 of CP092886.1, forward strand.
TGTTTGTAAATATATATCAATAAAACCATAAAATGTGGCTTAAGATATATACTTACTGTGTATATGTATAAAAGAGAGATATTTTTTTACGTTGCAGAATATAGGGTATACTTTGAGTATGATTACTAATAAGTCTTAATTTGAATTTTATTGAAAAAATTACTATTCAGAGCAAAACTGCCAGTCCGCCGTTAGCACGCTTAGCCGGTGCTTTCCAAGTCGCGCTGTATTCACAAATGACCTCTATTAATTAGAGTTTTGTTATGTTTAACATATACCTTACCACACTTGCCTAATGTCTTTTTTTTTATTGCGGACAACACTAAAAGCGTTTTCGAATTAGCTTTAACGAGAATGCTGTGTATATAAATATTATTTAGTTATAAGGCGTCTATGCCCAATTTCAAAATGCTCCAATTCAATCGAACCTAAAAAAAAACACAAATCTGGAAGAAGAGATCCTTTTATAAGAGGAAGATCGTACAAACTTGTAAGATCGTCCTATTATAAAAAAAAGCTCTTCTTCCCGACCTGTAATTCTTCTTCTTATGTATAAAAGAAACATTCGTGCTTTTAAATCCTTTTATTTTATATGTTTAGATGGCGCGTTATTGCTTAGTGTTAATTTCTTCTTCTAAAGTGAATAGAAAGATGATCGTTGTCTCACTCGAATCTTTTGATACTCTTTGCGCAGAATACTACATCACCACATCACAGAATATGCCATCTTTTGAAGACCATTTGTTGGTTGGATATTGATTTGGAATTGATATAGCTACATAAACCAATGATTTATTTAATTTGATGCACTAGCGCGCCATCTGTTATCAAAATTCGAAACTATAAGGGCAGTAGAAATTATTTAATTTCAAAAAGAATCTTACGCCTTTAAAATAGTTTCGAATTTATTTAATTGTCGACGTTTCAGTCACTCACCTGAGGAGAGCGACAGCGAGTCATTGAAACTTCGAGAATCAAATAAATCATTGGTTGATGTAGCTATAAAATATGCCATAATACTAAATTTTTAAAATTCGGACAAATAAGCCAAACTGTATACCATTGTTTCAGGATTAGCCGGTTTCGTAATATCCTACGGAGGAATTAGATATCCAGATGGCGTTGTAAAGCAGAAATTGAAATGTACACATCATACACACAAATCTATTGAGGCTTATATTATAGTTATAATTATGATTATATTGTGGCGAGAGAAGAAATAATATATATTTAATTTAATTATTCAACGAAAATATTTGAAACAGATTTAAAATTTTACATTTTCTATATATATACAGGGTGATCCAAAAGTCCCGCACAACTTTAAAAATTAATAACTCCGCGAATATTTGCGCTAGAGCAATGCGGTAAACACCATTGTGTTTAGAATGCAATGGGATTTTTTATGGCAAATATTGAAAATTTCGAAATTGATTTTAGTTACAATTTCATTCCCTAGATGGCGCTGTACCAGAATCAGAAATTCAGCGGCCAAATTGTTTGATTAATTGAAAAATATAATTTATCGACACGTATTTTTCCTTTTTGTATACCAGGAAAGAATCCTAATAATATCAAATCGTTAATTAATAAAGCACCATTTCGCCAAAAGTTAGAAGAAATGGTTAACGATTTTTAAATACAATCTGAGATATGTAAAATAGGTATATGCAAATTAAAACATGTTACAAAAAATATTTATATTTTTGATAGAGTTTTGTCAAATATATTGAATGTTTGAAAAACATAGCTGAATTCAATACACGATTTTTTGAAATGTTAATATAGTACCAAAAATTATGATGGTACTACTAATAGGATATCTTGCTATAAGGAATGTGTAATTTCTTGAATAATTGGCGACACTCGACTATTTAACTGGAAATTTGTCATGATCCAACAAATGAAATATAGATGGGAGTGACAAAATACATTTGTCGTACTTTATTCCAAATATCCTATGGGCTTGTCAAATGTTATCATTGTTTATTATACTGTACACGATTTTTTAAAATGTATCCCCTCAAATAAATATAATTTTTAAATCAACCTTTTGCGTTGAAAAACGTGGTAGTAAAATCATTTTGTATTATTTTTTTTTGCCCAAAATTTTTAAAGGTGGGGGGTTACAGAGAATATTCCTTATGCTATTTCTTTTAATGAGCGAAAAGCGATAAATTAAACATAAGGGGTAAAATTGTGTGTACAGTGTTATTCGAGAAGTTATAACACTTTGGTCTGCACGACATAATATAAGATGTGAGCAAATGACAAACAAACAAAAATTACTTTTCACGAATAAAAAAGAGAAAAGATATGAGGACAGAATTTATTTACCCATAACCCAACACAAAGAGCTGCAAAACATTGGTAGATAATATAATACATGGAAGCTTTTATAACACATGAGGTAACTGCCTTCTCTCTTGTATTAGGTCAGAATCCTTGTTCAATGTGGCGACCTTCATTCTCAAACACCGCCTGCAGACGATAGATGACAGAATGGACAGCATTAAATAAAATATCTGATGAAATTGATGAAACGTGCCGTCTGATAGAAGCCTTCAACATGACCAATGTGGTAGGCCGACATCGATAAACACGCGACTTAATGTACCCCCATATCCAAAAATCGCAAGGCGTCAAGTCTGGTGATCTTGAAGGCCACTGGTGTATAAAGTGGCGACTTATCACACGATCTTCACCGAACGTATCCTTCAGCAATTGTTTGGCACCGCGGGAGATATGAGGAGGTCCTCCATCTTGCATGAATGTTATTTCGCTCAGTGCTTGTCTGTCCTGCAATATGGGGATAACCTTTTCTCTCAAAAGTTGAACATAACGTTCACCAGTTACAGAAACGGTTTTAAAAGTTCTTCCATTTATTTCTTCAAAGAAAAATGGCCCAATAATAAAAGAAGAAGTGAACCCACACCAAACTGTAACTCTGGGCTGATGAAGTGGCATTTCTGTAAAAATCCTGTCGATGGTCTTCCACTCCGAGATTTTGCTTCCAGAGATCCAGTCTTCTCCAAAGTTTTTATCATTCGCCTTAGAGAGTAGCAACTCATGGGTCCTTTACCGCTTCGAATACCTTTAAAGGTACGAAACGCTTGTAAAGCTTCAGTGGCAGATTCTGAATTGCAATAAAAAAATTTCACCAAGAGTGATTTATGCTGTAGTGATGGTAAAATAAATTGTTGTGCATTTAAATAGATGAAGATTATTTGCATTTTTCAAAACCTCATTATGTAAAAATATATGTGTATATAAATTGGATATTTGTTGTTGGCCGAACCAATAACCATACACACCTCATCTCGTTAACGGAATTATGTTCTTTGTCTGGTCTGCCTTTTTTCACTCTCTTTGGAGTAGATTTGCTTTTTGATAGTTTTTATTTATGGAGCTGAACCAGTATGATGGCGGTGGTGGAGGAAGTCAGCAGGCCAACAAGCGGCCGCGTTCTGAGGACGAAGACCTCCTCCCGTCTTCCCATCACCAATTTAAATTCAACAGCACGGCGAACTTGTTCAACTTTGAGTGCCAAACCTTCGAAGCGATCATTGCCGACACCAGCCTGGACTCCCCCGAAAAAATACAGATGGCCACCAAAGGACTGATACTGACTCTCGTCCAAGAGGCAGAACTTCTTCTTAAGGACGCCTTCAAGGGAGCCAGTCTAGGAAGACCCAATCCCACAGCCAACGTCCCGATTCCCTCCACCTCTTTCGCCTCGGTAGTGGCAGAGAAAGACAAGCCGGTAAAGCCTGCACCTCCGAAACCCAAAGCGAAATCCACATTTGTGAATCTGGCTCCTTCCTTCGAATCGCATGTCGTCGTCAGGTCGGCTAACCCCAAAGCAACCCAAGGGAATTTTTGAGGGAAATTCAAAAGATTCATCCTTCCCTAGCGTCATCAAAACACGTGGTGGCGTCCATCAACACCAGCGGCGAGGTGGTTTTCCACCCCAAAACAACCCAAATGGCAAAGTAGCTGGCCACTGGGCTGACCTCCCTGCCAACGGGCCTAAGCTGCCCCGAGTGCCCGGTTATCCTACCAAGATACTGCCTCTTCAGAGTGGACGGGGAGGTGCGGGACGATGAGATATGCGAGAGCTTCCGCTCCAACCACTCCGTGCAGTCACTCCTGGAAAAGCGTGAAATCAGGGTAGTCCATCGATCGAATAATCCGGCACACAGCACTAGTACAGTGTTCATCGAAGTGGACAACCAAGTCGCCGAAATCCTCGGTCAACATGGAGGTATCCCTGTGGCGGGTCTAGTGCACAGGTATGAGCGCAGTCATACTTTGAAGCAATGCTTCCGTTGCTGTGGCTTCGGCCACCGCGCTTCTGCCTGTCCAGCTGCCCATCCAATCTGCTATCGCTGCGGCTCTGCAGAGCATGAGGGCATCCGATGCTTGGTCGAGCCAAGCCAAAGCCGCTGCTGCCGCTGCAGAAAAAAAATCTGGAGCTCCCACAACCACTTTGCCACATTATCTACCTGTCCCTTTGTAAAAGAGAGAATAGCCAGAACAAGAAACAATGTCTAGGCCATTGCGTGTCCTGCAGGTGAACGCTAAAAAATCACCAACTGTCATTCTTGAAATTGCAAATTTGGCAAATTCGACACAGGCCGACATCGTGCTCCTGCAAGAACTCTCAACTAACTTCTTCTGGCCCACACGTGGGTTTCAGGCTTTTTTTTTTTCCCAGGCGCCTACATCCCTTCGGAAATTGTGGCATGTAGCAACCTTCATCCCATCCCTCTAACCTCCCCAGACACCGCCATAACCTCCATAGCCATATGTCTAGAGCAGAGCATCATCGTGGTGCACTCGGCCTACTGGCACGGCCTTAGAGCTGCCGATGATTTCATCCCTCTTCTGGAAGATACGATAAGACGGGCGTCTCTTCCAGTGATCCTGGGTATGGACACTAACGCCCACTCTCCTACCTGGGGCATCGGTGCGAGGTTGGACTTCCGGGGTGCTAATCTTGAAGAGTTCGCCAGCTTCAATGATCTTCATTTCTTGGGACCTCCTGTGGACTCGACCTGGTCAAATGGGCCTTTATCTTCTTCTATAGATGTAACTCTGGCATCCAGCTCACTGGCTATCCATGTCACTAGAGGTTTATCAGATGAGATGGCCTTCACTGACCATATACCTATCTGGACTACATTCCTAGACATGGTCAATAACGAGACAAAATCCTCCTGGGTTGAATCCTCATATAAAGAACAGACCTTTAAATCCTTCCTCAACTCTTCTCTCCACCAGGTAACTACCCTATTATAACAACAACAACAAAAACCTTTATTAAGACACTATTGTCTTACAAGGGGATTCCCCTAAGAGGTTATATATGTACATGAGTGAGGAGGAAAAGCAATTTAGAGGGGAGGTGGAGCAATCAGCCGTTGTCTGGGGAGTTGAGCACTTCTTCCCTCATTTTGTCAATCGCCTTGAAAAATTTTAAATATTTATAAACAAATGTTTTATCCAGCTGGAGAGTAGTAAAAATTGTATATACATGTTGTTCATTATAGTGAGTTAGCCCCGAAATTTCGCGAATTTTCAGTCTCTTTTCCTGTAGGAATGGGCAATGGAATAGATAATGAACCAAATATTTTGGATGCCAGCATTGCAGAAGTAGAAATTTAAAGGGTCGCTGTTCCAAAATCCCGTGATATCCTCGGGGGAAAATAGCCATAGCATCCTTTGACGGGCTATTTTCAAAGAGAGGTTTGATAGTAAGTAGTCCTCCGTCATAAAGGAGCTACTTAGAGATTGATAGTGAATACAATGAGTTGAGTTTTGTATCTTAGCTCGGTCAAATTGGAGTAGCTGGTCCATTGTGGTTTGAACTATTCTAGGCATTTCTCCTCGCAAAACCATATAATCTTCACAGTTCTTAAGAAAAGAAAAACCCCAAGAGTCAATGATGTTATTCAGGTTATAAATAAAGTTGTTTCCCGCTTTTCCCAAAATTGAAACTTCCTAGAGCTGAAACAAGCAAACATATGGTAATCTTGTCCTGTCCATTTTTAAAATCCGATCTAGAACTTTATAATCAATTTCGTAATGTTTAATTCAAGGGACAACCTTTCGGTTTCTGTTCGTAAGATATAGCCCGGAGTGTAAATTTGCGAAGGTCAAGAAATCGCCGTAGGAAAAATATCCTGGATCTGGTTTACAACTCTTATCTGATTCGTCGCCCACAGTGGGGCCGAGTATAATAACGTGGATAAAACTATGGAGTCAAGTAATTTCATCACTGCTCCGAACGATATGGTTCTTGACTTAGATAGTATTCTCCATCTGCGTTTGTAGCAATCAATGCTTTGCTTTTAAAGTGCTGCGCCACGTAAGCAGTTGGATTCTTGATTGTTAAGGGGTAGCCAAGATACGTATATTTTGAGGTAACTGTCAAAGGTTGTTGGCCCCAAAACCAAACGTCAGATCTAGCCAAGCGGCCTCCATTTCGAAACGCTACGATTTTAGACTGGAATTGGTTCAGAGTTAAACTATTTCCTCAAAATATTTTTTATTAAATTAATCTTTATTTGGATATTTATCTTGGATTCACCACGGAAGACTATATCATCCGCGAACAGGAGCAGGTGTATAGTTCCATGGCCCGGTAAGTATATACCTGGCAGGTCAGAATCATCCAGCGTAGCAACCAGATCGTTATTGAAAATAATAAATAAATACGGTGAAAGAGGTTCACCCTGAAGAACACCTGATTGTATTTTGATGAATTCTGTAAAAGAGCCGCTCCATCTGACCGCTGCCATCATTTGAGCATAGTAGTTCTGTATAAGTTTGATAAATCGCCCACTTAAACCAACAAGCGCAATCTTTCTCCATAATAGTAGATGTGGAACTGTATCAAACGCTTTTTAAGATCAACAAAGAATGTGTAAAGTTTCCTCCTTTTGCGGTTTAATGTCATTTGAATTAGTGACGTAAGCGTGAAGATATTGTCTTTGCACGAGTAGCCCTTTCTGAATCCTGCCTGGTTTTCCGCTATGAGTTTTCTATTTTCAATCCAATTACTTAGTCTATTTTTTAATATGGATGTAAAATGTTTTGACAAGTTGCTTATAAGGGCAATGCCCCTATAATTTGATGGTGTAACTACCTTATTAAACGAGGCCTCTAGCCCAGAAGATATTGACAGGGTGGTCCTCCTTCTGACTTCCATCCTGCAATCAGCTTGTGACTCTTCCATGGGGAGACGCTCCAATACTACAAGACCGTCAAAGCCGTGGTGGACCCCCGAACTGAGTCGGATCAGAAGGTTGGTTATCTCCCTCCGCCGTTATAGTCAGAAAGTCCGGTGTTCTATTAGGAATTTCTTCCGCGGTTTATACCGAGCGTGCCATAATCGACTGAAGGCGGCTATACGGAAGGCTAAAAGTAAATCCTGGTTTAATCTCTGCAAGGAGGTGTCATCCGCATACTGGAGTGACATACATCGATTTATCGCCCGGGGCCGCGGCTCCCCCCGAGGTCCGCCACTTCTCAAACATGATAACGGCTCTCTTTACAATCCTCATGAGACTTGCCAGACCCTGTTAAAATCACTTTTTCCTACATGACACCAGACCTCACCCGCAAAGGAATGCAATTTCTGCTCACTCAGACGAACCTGAATTCAAACCCTGGGAAGTTTTGCGAGCCATTCATCGCTGTGGAAAAAGGAAAGCCCCGGGCCCTGACGGTCTTGATTCAAAATGCCTAGACCTGGGCGGCCCGTCCTTGCAATTCCTGCTGGCCGAATTGTTCACCAAATGCCTTCGTATGGGCCACTTCCCCCTTCAATGGAAAGAAGGCCGCCTCATACTTCTGCCTAAACCCTCCAATTCAGCCACCAGTCAGCTGGAGAAATACAGACCTATTACTTTATTGAACACTATGGCCAAAGTATTTGAGAGATGTATCCTGGCCCGACTTCAGAGGCTCGCGGATCGTCATGGATGGTTCTTTGAAGATCAATACAAAACCGTATTGGGTACCGTAAATGGTCGTTCAGCGGAAGATGCACTGGCGAGTATCACTCAATTAATTGAAGAAAGACAAGCTCACTGGAGGAAAACTCTTGTCATTAGCTCGGACATCAGTAAGGCCTTCGACACTGTTTGGAGGCAGGCAATCATACAAAATCTTGAACGTCTAAATTGCTCAGAGTCTATTACCTGTTTAGTAAAAAGCTTTTTGGAAGACCGGACGGTTTCTTACTCAGCTTGGACAGCAACAGAATGTACGTCCTCCCAACTCGGCACTCCCCAGGGTTCAGCGCTAAGTCCTTTTCTGTGGAACATAGTTGCTCGGACCATCTTCACCCTTCCCTCCATCATAGATAGCCGATTAATAGCTTACGCGGACGACTTCACCCTTATGACTCAGGTTCGTAGTCGCCTGCCGGTCTCTGCCACTAACACCTTCTTGGAGAGGTTGACATCTTGGTGCACGATAAATGGTCTTAATATAAACCCCATTAAGACTCAAGCTTGCCTGTTCCAATGGCGTAATGTCCACCCCAACTCCGAGACAGGGCTTAGAGTCCTTGGTCAACCTTTAAACATCAAGAAGACCGTCACAATCTTAGGAGTGGAGTTTTACCAGACCAGCGGATTTGTCGCCCATCTACGCAAGATCACACGTAGATGCAGATCAATAATCCCACGACTCACCCACACCATACAGGGTAAATTTGGAATCTTCTTTTCAGCTGGACGGAGCGTCAGCATGGGGAGGTCGTGCTCTCTCCAGCGAAGGCATTAGGCAACTAAGGAGCCTTCACTGGAATTTTGGGAAACGTGTACTGAGAGGAGGTCCTTACACACCTACAGTCTCAGCCATCTCCATCACCGGCAGCCCTCCTTTCAATATTATTGTTAGGTCTCGTACGGCGTTCCTGAAGGAAATCAATGAAGGAAATTTTGAATCTAGACCAGGCCCTGCTTCTTCGCCATACCCTCCAGATAGACGTCAATTGTCCTTCAGTCAAAACATCGAGGAGCTAACAACACCTATAATATTCACAGACGGATCAAAAAATGAGGCTGGGGTGGGCGCTGCAATTGTTCCCTCATCAGAAGATCAGCAGCCCGTTCTCTTACGGCTCCATCCCAACTGCACAGCCTTCCAGGCTGAACTTCTGGCAATCCGCTGGGCGGTCCGTCTGGTGAAGGAAGGTTATTCAAGAAATGCGATCACTATCGCGTCGGACTGCAGATCAGCTCTGTCAGCCATATCTACGTCAGGTCCAGTTCGATCGACATTATTAGCTAAGATTATTCTCGCACTGAACACCAACCAAAACGTAAATCTGTGTTGGGTGCCGGGACACTGCGGCATCGACGGAAAGGAAAGAGCAGACAGAGCTGCTAAGAACGCGGCCGTTTTGATCTTAGAGCCATCATTTTCCATTCTGCCTAGAAGCCTGGCCCGTAACCACTCACGCACGGCAGCCCTAGACGCATGGACGGAGGTTTATTGCCAGGACCACTACAACAGACACCTGAGGAGAATAGCCCATACTCCAGACCGGCTGCTCCAATTCCTCCCTAAGGTCTGTCCTGGAGAAGTCACCACCACCTTACTTACAGGACATGGCCATGTTCGGGCAGACTTGGTTCTCTGGCGTCCTGGGGAAGACCCATCTTGCCCACATTGTATGGAGGAACAACAGACTGTGGACCACCTTCTATTCAGATGCCCTGCTTTCATGCAACACAGAATGAAGTCAGCTCTGCTGCTTGGGAAGACCTCCTTCGACCCAGTCTCGTTGGCTGGACTCCCGGGTTCTCTGCAGGCATGGAACTTCCTGACCAGCTGGTTCGGCTCTGCAATTGACTCTATATAAATATAATCTAGAGTAACTGGTCTCTACTAGTTAGCTGGACAGCCCGGGCAGTTGGCGTTTCTTGCGCTCCAGGGGCCTGGGTTATCCTTATTTCTCTCTCTATACTCTTGGAAGACGGGGCAATTTAGCAGCAGATGAATAGAAATTTGTTCCTCACATCCACAGAAGCATCTTGAATCTTGCACTGCTTTGATGAATTTTAAAAAGCTTCTAAAATTTCCGTGATTTGTAATAAATTTAGAGTTGTGGAAATTTGCCCGAAAATAATTCGAAATATTAGCGGGAAAGAAACTTTGAAATGTTTGGTTAGTATTTTTCTTCAATAGTGTAATTTTATATTTAATCAAATTTTCAATTATATCTGGAATATCCAAGTCGTATCGCTGTTGATCCTCGATCGATAAATATTTTATTCAAGCACGTTGTCGTTGATTTTTATTTGACAAATCCATGTTGTCTGGAGCTCAAAAGATTATTACTTTCATAAAATTCATAAATTCGATTTTTCGATTTGAAATCAATGAGATAGGTCGATAACTTTTTGTTGATTCCAAATTAGATTTATGTGGTTTAGGAATTATCTTTAGAGCTGCTATTTTCCATTTCTCCGGATAATGCCCCTTTTTGAATACATTTATTAAATAGTTTGCATAACATATGCTTAATTTTTGGGTAAGCACATTTGATCATATTGTGGCGAAGAAATATTTTATTATTTAATTTAATATTATTCAATGAAAATAATCAACAGATTATAAAAAAATATATTACTCTGTATTTGTGAAATCATCTTTAAAATATTTCTTTGCTTGCTTGCTTAAGATTCTCTAGCTGTAGATAGTTTTGCTGACTTGTTAATAATTGTCGACTCGTCGTTGTGACGTCACCAATAAATTATTTTATATCTTAGGATATTTCAAGGCTTGATTTCTACGCTACAATATTGTTACTTATGTTGTCTAAACCTGGAGCTTTTTAAACATCAGAATTAGAAATTATATTCATTATTTCTTCTACTTCGATAATAATTATGCTTGGATTATTCATTCGTGGCTTAAAATTTCTAATTATTTGTTGTAGAAAATTGTCCAAATTAGGTTCGTCTTCAGGAATTAAATCGTCCATTAATATGGTCATTGTTTGCTCTTTTAGATATTCTGGTGAATTGTCAATTATGGGAATTCCATTCTTTACATTTGAGGATCTTAATTTATTGAAGAACTTATAAGCATTACCAAATGGATTATCTGTGTAATTTTCTTCAATAGCGTTTCGCCAGTTAGTTCTTTTAGCTTTTCTTATTGCATTAGTGTATTTGTTTCTTGCCAACTTAAATGTATTGTAACTGATTGTTTTATGACGATAATACTAGTTTCTAATATAATGAAAATGATTTTTTATTATTTCCTGTTCATTAGTCCACCAGTCAATTCTGGAAACATGTTTATTAATGGGGGATTCAACCTTCGAAGATTTATATGCTGCTTCTCTCAATAAATTCATGAGTGCGTTCACTATCCCATCAATGTCTTCCTCATCTTTCACTCTGCTTATATCAATTCCCAGTTTTTTTGTATCTTGTAATGATATGTTATTAGAAAAATTTGCCCAATTCGCATTTTTTTCAAAGTGGAAATTTGATTATTGAATAAATGACCATTCTTTAACCTGATATCAAATTCAACAGCAACATGGTCGGAAATATTAGTCAAATCAGAGGTATGCCAGTTGTTTATTAAACTTAGTGAGTGTTTATTCGAGATTGTGAGATCAATTATACTTACTCTCCGCGGCAGGTGGGTGTTTTTTCAGGTTATGTATAAAGAGGTTACATTCGTCTATAATAGGTTGTAATCTATATCCATTAGAGTTTATAACAAACCATATAGTATGTCTTGAATTAAAATCACCGCAAAGGATAACAGGTTGATTTATATACGTTTTGAGCAGATCTCTAATGAATGTTTGATGAACAGGGTTAAATGTATTCGGATGAATGTAGAAATTAGAAATAATTAATTTTGCTTTAACTGTAGAAATAGATATTGTTGTACAAAAAGAATTTGTGAATTTTTCCTCTTTGCTGAACTTTATATTTTTATTTAAAATTATAGTTGCCGTATATTTTTCCCCAGTTTTATTCGAACATATAATTTGAGAGTCCATATCATAAATAACATTTTCATGTAAAACATATGGTTCTTAAATCAAAAGAATGTCAGGTGAAGGATATTCACATATCAAACAAAATGTTAACGCGGGATTTAATCCCGGTTCATGACTGTCTGGAAACGAGGGTGTTACCCACTCGTCCTTGTCAGGTGGGTCATCTCTAGTGTTGGCCTGTAGTTTACTTATCGCAGTAAAACTTTTTCTTACATTTTGTTGAATACATCTCACATTTTCAATCATATAGGATATTAATTTATTTAAGATTAAGCTTTAAATTGTATTTGCTACATCATTTCCCTCGTATATTTGTGAATATTGTGTCCTTTGGATAATTTTGTCTATTTGTGATTTGTAAATCGGGCATTCACTTGAATTTGATTTATGGTTTGTAGAAAAGTTTTTAAATTTAGGGTGCTTAGAGAAATTGCGACAATTTTGCGCTTCAGTACAGTTGTGGCTACCCTGTACACCGCATATTTTACATATTTTAATGTTTTGGCAGTCTTTTGTTTTATGGTTCGTATTAAATTCAAAACAATTTTGGCATTGTCTTACAAATATTCTGTCTTGTGTAGAACATCGCTCAAAATCGGTGTATATCTCATTACCCATTTTTCTTAAAATTTGGTAAACTTTAGGAGTTACTTTTAATACTATATTGTGATATGCAGAGTTAAATCCCATTCGCGGTACGAGACAAGCGATGCCAAACACGTCCGCACAGTTGGCTTCAGAAGCCATATATCGATTATGTTTATTTTAATTTCTTTTGAAAAATTCAACTATCCCTGATCATTTATTTTACTCTGGGATGCCGTCACTACAGGATAAAGTACTCTTGGTGAAATTTTATTATTGCAATTCAGAATCTTCCACTGAAGCTTTACGAGCGTTTCGTAACTTTAAAGGTATTCAAAGAGGTAAAGGACCCATGAGCTGCTACTCTCTAAGGAGAATGATAAAAAATTTTGAGAAGACTGGATCTCTGGAAGCAAAACCTCGGAGTGGAAGACCATCGACACGCAAGTCAGTGGCTGTTACGGTTTCGCAGAATGTTGAAGCTATTGAAACGTTATCCACGTATGGAGAAGTAAGTGCTCGACAAGTTTCTCGACAAACGTGGATTTCGTATGGAACAGTTTGGAGAGCTCTAAGAATTTTTCTTAAAAAATACCCGTACAAAATTCAAAGATTTCACGAGCTAAAAGTCGGCGATTTTGAGAAGCGTCAAGAATTTGCTGCATGGGTTTTCCGGCAAATTGATATTGATGAAAACTGGCTGTCGAATGTTCTGTGGACAGATGAAGCTCACTTTTCTCTAAATGGAGAAGTCAACACTCAAAACAGCCGCATTTGGGCAACAGAAAACCCTAGGATTTTTACAGAAATGCCACTTCATCAGCCCAGAGTTACAGTTTGGTGTGGGTTCACTTCTTCTTTTATTATTGGGCCATTTTTCTTTGAAGAAATAAATGGAAGAACTTTTAAAACCGTTTCTGTAACTGGTGAACGTTATGTTCAACTTTTGAGATAAAAGGTTATCCCCATATTGCAGGACAGACAAGCACTGAGCGAAATAACATTCATGCAAGATGGAAGACCTCCTCATATCTCCCGCGGTGCCAAACAATTGCTGAAGGATACGTTCGGTGAAGATCGTGTGATAAGTCGCCACTTTATACACCAGTGGCCTTCAAGATCACCAGACTTGACGCCTTGCGATTTTTGGCTATGGGGGTACATTAAGTCGCGTGTTTATCGATGCTGGCCTACCACATTGGCCATGTTGAAGGCTTCTATCAGACGGCACGTTTCATCAATTTCAACAGATATGTTATTTAATGCTGTCCAATCTGTCATCTATCGTCTGCAGGCGGTGTTTGAGAATGAAGGGCGCCACATTGAGCAAGGATTGTGATCTAATACAAGAGACAAGGCCTCCAAGAGACAAGTTACCTCATGTGTTATATAAGCTGCCATGTATTATATTATCTACCAATGTTTTGAAGCTCTTTGTGTTGGGTTATGGGTAAATAAATTCTGTCCTCATATCTTGTCTCTTTTTTATTTGTGAACAGTAATTTTTGTTTGTTTGTCATTTGCTCACATCTTATATTATGTCGTGCAGACCAAAGTGTTATAACTTCTCGAATAACACTGTACACACAATTTTACCCCTTATGTTTAATTTATCGCTTTTCGCTCATTAAAAGAAATAGCATAAGGAATATTCTCTGTAACCCCCCACCTTTAGAAATTTTGGGCAAAAAAAATAATACAAAATGATTTTACTACCACGTTTTTCAACGCAAAAGGTTGATTTAAAAATTATATTTATTTGAGGGGATACATTTTAAAAAATCGTGTACAGTATAATAAACAATGATAACATTTGACAAGCCCATAGGATATTTGGAATAAAGTACAACAAATGTATTTTGTCACTCCCATCTATATTTCATTTGTTGGATCATGACAAATTTCCAGTTAAATAGTCGAGTGTCGCCAATTATTCAAGAAATTACACATTCCATATAGCAAGATATCCTATTAGTAGTACCATCATAATTTTTGGTACTATATTAACATTTAAAAAAATCGTGTATTGAACTCAGCTATGTTTTTCAAACATTCAATATATTTGACAAAACTCTATCAAAAATATAAATATTTTTTGCTACATGTTTTAATTTGCATATACCTATTTTACATATCTCAGATTGTATTTAAAAATCGTTAACCATTTCTTCTAACTTTTGGCGAAATGGTGCTTTATTAATTAACGATTTGATATTATTAGGATTCTTTCCTGGTATACAAAAAGGAAAAATACGTGTCGATAAGTTATATTTTTCAATTAATCAAACAATTTGGCCGCTGAATTTCTGATTCTGGTACAGCGCCATCTAGGGAATGAAATTGTAACTAAAATCAATTTCGAAATTTTCAATATTTGCCATAAAAAAATCCCATTGCATTCTGAACACAATGGTGTTTACCGCATTGCTCTAGCGCAAATATTCGCGGAGTTATTAATTTTTAAAGTTGTGCGGGACTTTTGGATCACCCTGTATATATATATTTTAAAAAAGATGCATATATTGGATTTATAATGAATTTATTGTTCCAATATTTCGAGGGGCAACTCGCCTCTCTTTATCGAGGATGTTTGTGTTTTCACTAAAGCATGCGCGCACGTGTACACCACTCTCGTTCTACAAGGCCAATGAAAGAATTGTATCTTTGATTTAAACATTACATTCAGTATATATATACAGCTAATAATTATATACAATATTACAGATAAATACCATTATTATTATTTTGTCTACACATTGTGCTTGAAATAGAGATTTATATATAACAGTGTAACCGTAAATAATTGTGTGCATACATATTAATTCTAAATTAATGATAAAATTTTAAGGGTAATAAATGAGTAAATTAAAAGTATATACATAGTTATTTACAATCAATTAGGATATGAATTCTCTATAAATTTCTGGAAAATCAATTTTTCTGTTTATACTGTGTTTGTCTTCGGCAGAAGCCCAACTTTCTAAAAACAGTCTACAATGCTTTTCTGTAATATTTTTGTATATAATTGATGCTTGTTTGAAATCAGGTATATGGCTATTATTTAGGGAGTGGTCAACTAGGAGGGATAATGGTTTGTAGTTTTTTAAAGCTGCTTTATGTTGATTAATACGATCTTTAAGTGATTTACCTGTTTCTCCAATGTATGTAGCTTGACATGTTTGGCAGGGAATTTTGTAAATTACATTGGTTGTATTTTCTTGGTTTGAAATATTTTTTGTATCTGAGTGGCGTAAGATTTGTTGTAGATTTTGTGCAGATTGATATGTTGTAATTATATTATATCTCTTTAAAATTCGGGCAATTCTCTCTGAGCCGTAGCTATATGGAATAGAGCAATATCTTTTTTGAGACTGATCACGACTATTATTTGAAGGTATAGCTCTTTGTTTATGAAAATGTTTTTCAATAAATTTTTTAGGATAATTATTATTTATCAATTCTTTGAAAATTCTATTTCTTTCTTCTGTTGCACTATTTCTATTTGAGTGATGTGTTTCTATTCTCTTGGTAAGAGATTTCACTACGGCGATTTTATTATGTATAGGGCCAAAGGAGCTGAAATTTAAATAGTTTCCGGTGTGAGTAGGTTTTCTGTATATACAAGTTTCTATGTTATTTTGATTTCTTTTAAGCTGAATGTCCAAAAAGGCTAGGGAATTATTGCTTTCTTTTTCATGTGTAAACTTTAAAAAATATATATATATAAATCATCATTTAGTTACCTAGCTTGCTTGCTCAATATTTTCTAGCTGTAGATAATTTGGGGTTAATTTGTTAATAATTGTCGACTAGTCGCCGCGACGTTATCAATAAATACTTTCACACCTTCAGATATACAAAGACCTGATTTCTACGCTACAATATGTATGTAATATAAGAGCACACACAACCCTTTTTTAAATTTTCAAATACATATGAGTTATGTACATTTATATTACTAGTAAATATGCATACTTTGGATTAAACAGCGGTTTATTTAGCTAAATGCAAAATTCATATTTACCAGTAATATAACTATAATATGGTTTGCTCAATCTATTCCAATACATTTGTATATTTGAAATGAAAATAAGCCCTCCAGAGAGAAGGACAAGTTTCTTTGAAGATTTTATTTATTATCTCTAGATTTCTCTCTGCCTTTAAAGCTCTTCTCTCTCTAGAAGACCATTATTAACTCTCTTAAAATAATAAAACAAACCATTTTAATATACTTGATATGAGAATATTCCTAACAACATACCTTGCTAGAGGGCCTGCTAACAACCTAGAGTTTTCTGTCTTTATAGTTATATGTTTTTATATACATACATATTTATGAAATAGATGGCGCAAGCCATCAGAAACTTTTAGTTGCACGCTAAGGAGATGCCTTTTTCATAATTTATGCACCTTATCCCAGTACAATATCACATTTGTACTATCTTTTCACATTGTGTCGCGGTCTCACACAATTCTGGCCTTAACTCCCCGTTTCATGATTTTTCAGGATGCCTGAATGACCAGTTTTTTGGTCGTTGAGGTACAGCTTGCACCACGCTGATGAGGGCCAACAGCCCGAAACGCGTCCGTGATTACCTTTTCTTGATTAATCAAGAATGGATATTAGACCAATTCTGGAATAATTAAAAATCAACCAGAATAGTTGGTATTTATTCCGATAGGTGGCGCAAGCCATCAGCAACTTTTAGTTGCACGATAAGGAGATCCCTTTTTCATAATTTATGCACCTTATCCCAGTACAATATCACATTTGTGCTATTTTTTCATTCATATTCATATGATGATTAAAGGGGTTTGAATGTGATTTATGTTCCACATAATTCTATTTTTTTATTTATTTGTTTATATTTCTCTAGAAAAAAACACTCGAAACCCAAAACATTTATTCGTACGTCTTAAAATCACAGAGCCCTCTATATAGCAAGAAAATTTACTTTTTATATGCTCTTAATATGCTGCATGACCTATTTAATTTATTCTTATAATTATAATATCGAAATTTTTATAAAATTTATGATTAATCCTGCACATTACATTTACAAAATAAACATAAATAAATGTTATGATGCATCAGCGCGCCATCTGTTATTAATATTCGAAGCTATTATAGACGTGTATGATTCTTTTGAAAATTAAACAATTTCTACTGCCCTTACTGCAATGCCCGTTAATTTTTCCATTGCAGTAAGGGCAGTAGAAATTGTTTGATTTTCAAAAGAATCATAAGCGTCTATAATAGTTTCGAATATTAATAAATAAATGTAATTTTGTATTTTGGTGCAAAAATAATAGTATTTTAATGCATAATTATGCATGAGATATGTTTTATTTCTACGATTATAAGAGCGCCTGCTTAAAAATTAAATAATCAAACACACACGGTCAATATTCCTAACTTCCAGTTGGGAAATTGAAGCGAAAATTCTGGCCAGATAGGACGTTTCTCGGGGAGCAGGCAATCCGTAGGATTTACAAACGTATTCCTTATCCGGTTCTCGGAATGAGGAATTCTTAAAAAAATTCTGTGGTAAATCCGTGGTAAGTATATTATAGGATTAGGTGGAGATTTACTTTGGTTTGCATTCCTTGTAATGGATAATGATGTCAACCATTGACTTTTTGACTTCTTCGAAAGACGGTCTTCTGAATGCTGGCGTGTGTTGAACGAATTCGTTTTATTGTTCGTGAATATACTGAATATGATAAGGTTTATATATATAAACCTTATAAGGCTTAGCGACAACCTTAATTATGAATTGAATTTATTTCTACATATCAAATTTCGGTTTTTAATTAGAAACAATTTTCTACTGGCTCTATTGTGGAGAACAAATGTAGAGAGCTTGGCTTATCAGTGATGAATCTAGCATTTTAGATGAATTCTTGGGGATAATATTTTAAGATAAATATGGACATAAGTTTGTGTGGACACACAGGAGGAGAAATATATATACAAATACATCGGGTGTGGCTCTTCTGCAAACAATTTCTCACAATCAGGTCATTCAAGCTTTAACTATATACACTCATTAACAGAATGAATTTGTACCTTTTAGCATGTACGAGGTGTGTTCAAAAAGGATCGCGAATTTTGAATTTTCGCGGGTTACGTATATTCGAATTTCGATCTTTTTGTGGCTTTATGTTGGTACTCATGTCTCTCACTTATGCCGACAAGCTCGGCCATTTTTAATGTTCACTTAATTGTTAACAGCTGCTTTGCTTGCAGGTGTTTTGGATCGTCTTCGATTTTTACCTATTAAAAAAAATGGATCAACGAACCTGTATCAAATTTTGTGTGGAAAACGAAATTAAGTGCGCGGATGCATTCCGAATGTTGACTGTGGCATGCGGAGAAGCTACCTTGGACCGAAGCAACGTTTATCGGTGGTACAAAATGTTCTCAGAAGGCCGAGAAGATGTGAACGACGAAGAGCGTGCCGGACGCCCGAGCACTTCAACAACAGACGAAAAAATTAGTGAAGTGGAGAAAATGATATTGGCCAATCGTCGAATCACCGTTAGAGAAGTTGCTGAGGACCTAAACATATCGATTGGATCGTGCCATTCGATTTTTAACAATGATTTGGGCATGAGACGGGTCGCCGCGAAATTCGTACCAAAATTGCTCAATTGCGACCAAAAACAGCATCGCATGAACATTGCTAATGAGACGTTGGACTCTGTCCGCGACGACCCAAATTTGCTCCAGAGGGTCATAACTGGTGACGAAGCGTGGGTTTATGGTTATGACGTGGAAACCAAAGCTCAATCATCTCAATGGAAGCTGCCGCACGAACCAAGACCGAAAAAAGCGCGCCAAGTTCGGTCGAATGTGAAAGTTTTGCTGACAGTTTTCTTCGATTGCAGGGGCGTGGTGCATCAAGAGTTCTTGCCACAGGGTAGAACGGTCAAAAAGGAATATTACCTGCAAGTTATGCGCAATTTGCGCGAAGCAATCCGCCAGAAACGCCCGGATTTGTGAAGAACAAAAATTGGCTTTTGCACCACGATAACGCCCTTGCTCACACATCGTTGCTTGTGCGCGACTTTTTGGCCAAAAACAACACACTAATTATGTCGCAGCCACCGTATTCCCCAGATCTGGCCCCCTGTGAATTTTTCTTGTTCCCTAAACTGAAGAGGCCCATGAAAGGACGACGTTACGCTATGCTTGACGATATAAAGACGGCATCGAAGGAGGAGCTGAAAAAGATTTAAAAAAAAAAGATTTTTTGAAGTGCTTCGAAGATTGGAAAAACCGTTGGCACAAGTGTATAATATCTCATGGGGATTACTTTGAAGGGGACAAAATAGGTATTCATGAATAAATAAATAATTTTTGAAAAAACACAAAGGTCGCGATACCTTTTGAACACACCTCGTATATCAGGATTCAGACAATAACTCTGAAAGATAATTGATACACAGTGACTTTATTGGAGACACGAGATAACCAAGTTTGAACAAAATTGCCCCTGTCTCCTTAAAAAAAAACAGATTCCTGGTGACATTAAAGACCTTCACTTTTTTAAGTTTTGTCCTAAGTGTAACTACATCTCTCTAATTAAGTTTTATCAAATGATAGAGCTTTATCCTCGAAGGTAATCCAGGAAATCATCAGAAACTTGGGACAAAGGTTCCATTCCAGTACAGGAAGACTGTCGCGTTTAATTTTAGACGTGAGTCCTGTGCCGCGCGTGGCGAAACCAATGTTGGCTTAGGTGGACGTAACAGTCAGGAAGGCGATCCAGCCCATTCGTTCCAAGACCTTCTTTGTTCCACAATAGTCAGCGAGTAAAGATGGCCTTCTTGTCATTCTCTTATCCCTTTCAAACAAACCTTCTAACTGTACGCAATAGATTTTAAAATAAGGGGAAGATTATGCCGCCTCTTGCTTTTAAAAAAATTGATCGAGGTATAAGAGAAGCTTTGAGGCATGTCCTTCCTCAACTAAACTCTAGACGGTATAGAACTTGCGGTATAATTGCGGTAGATTAGAGTCTAAGCTTTAGATGAGAAAGGATATACCCGAAAGATTCTCTCATACTTTGATAAAAAAAAATCGGCGTAATATTTCCCTTATATTAGCACTTATCGAAGCCCTCAATGAGTACGTCAATATCGCTTAGGCGATCGTTGCTATTTCAATAATGATATTAAAACAGAATTGGAGAACATTTTATTATAAAACTCCTATATTGAAAACAACCAAAATATATAAATACATTTTGGATAAAGTGGAAATGATTCCAGAGAATGTGAACCAATCCCTATATGACCCAGAGCAGTTTTTCCCAACATTTATTTTTACCCTCGGACCGGTAAATGTTGCCGCACCGTATACTTTCAAAAAGTTCATAAGGCATTAAATAACTATTACATAAGTTAAAATTCTTTTATTTTATATCCAAATTCTAAACATAAGGCGTTAACGTGAAGGAGATATCGTATATAAAACTACTTTAATTATTTTAAAATTATATATGTAGAAATTATTTTTAAAATACAGATGAAAATCATGATGACTGTCCAACATTTTCCGCTGCTGTAGGTTGTGAGCCATTGAACTAGAGGATGCCTGCGAGCGCGCGCTCGTTTCCATAATCCTTGCTGCTTCTTTAAGTGACTGAGATCGATTTAATTAATTCAAAAAATTAAGAATGCTTCTTAGACTTTCAATTGATGAAAACCTTTTAAGAAACTACTAGAACAACCCAGATATGTTGAAACAAAAATGCACAGGCCATGAGACGTGGGCTTACGCTTGTGACCCGGATATAAAACGCCTATAAGTTGAACGAAGACAACCAAGGTCCAAAAATCACGAACAAAATCAAAGTGTAAAACTTTGTTGATTACCGTTCTGATATTAGAGGTATTTTTAATTTGAATATCACTTTTGAAGACAGTTCAACAATGACACAGTGAGTGTGTATATTCTTCATGTCGTTTACGTGTATATGTGTAGTACTGTTTTTTTTTTTTTTTTCATTATACCTAGTACACGTGATACAGGCAGGCTATGATAATCATGGTGGGTAGAAGTAGGCGACTGCTTTCACTGTAAGTGCACCACATGTCTACACATGTGAAAAGCAGTTCGACCCTGCACTTACAAATGTGCCAGAGCCCTGTTTTAGTTCCTTGCACTCGCTGGTGGGGTTGAACTTTTACAAGAGTCGGGGCTATTGGAGAATTTTTTAAAATCAGAAAAGAGTGCCCAATGCGGGATTCGAACCCGGGTTGTAGCGGTCAAAAACCAACGGTTTAGACAATCCTTCCACCGACCCCCCAAATGTGTGTGGTACTGTGGTATTGGGCTATTGATCTCATCAGTAAAGGAGCGGGCTTTTAGGCAATTCTGGCCAAAGACAGGCCATCTTGATAGCGCATTCAACTTGTCTTAGCATAAAAACCTATCCAATTCAGCCTTTACATTTTGATGAACCACCTGTTTTCTCCCGCTAGTGCTAAGAACTCGTTATCTGCCCCACCAATATGACGTCCGTGACTGTAACTCATGTCGTCACAAGTCGTTGGCGCAGCAATAGATCTACGGTATTTTCCGTCAGTAACATTTACAGATTTCTGAAGGCAGCTTTGGTCAATTTTTGTTTGCTCTTGACGAGGACAAAAGCTTTGTCGAAACGTCGAAGTAATAAAAAGATTTACTGGCCGAAGTATCTATTATTCATATAAATATGAATGCCGGCCAGGCAGCCTCTATCTTTACGATACTCCTACAAGAGCAGTCAAATATAGAGCTGTCCTAATTAACGAAAGCTCAGTACCAGTTTGACATTTTGGAATCTACAAATAGGTCAAAAGCATAAAGATCTGAAATACAAGGGAAAACCACTGCATTATTTTTTTTATCAAAATCCTTAATGAGAGAAATTAGCGTTGAGATATGCTTTTACAACTCACCCAAGGATTTCACTACCATTCAGGAGCGGCTACACATGGTGCCTGTTCCTCATGTCAGAGGCCCTTGGAGCTAAGTCGGCTTGCTACTGAGTAGTGCTCTTAGTCTTAATGACAAAAGCAGACGCATTATACTTCACCCAATCATTAAGGATGTCAAATCTTCTTTGATAAACTCTACTCATCCCCAGCAGACACCATCTCAAGCTCTACAAGTTTGATACCTTAATATGATTGAATGGAGATAAGAAAGAAGAAGACTACCATTTGATATCTCAACGTTGATTGGATGATAAAGGTCAGGTAAAATCAAGGAACAAATAATAAGATACTGAACATCAGCCAGACAGATTGGACAGAGGATTTATAAAATTATATTGTTTATTTAATAAAATAATTCATTGTATCAGTATTTAAGGTGAAATCTTCAGGCTTCTCCAGGGACGCTTCTTTTTAAATAATTTAATTATATTTCTAGTTTCCATACCCGAGAAAGCTAGGGATATAATTAAAATATTTTAAAAGAAATTATTTCTGGAATCCTGATGATTTTTTCACCTTAGATTATGTATTTTAAAACCAATATATTATCACATCTATGATAGTGATGTGGGAGATTTGACCACCGACCGACGCCTCGTGATCATGTGCGTGAACTGACTGATAACGTGGTGCTGAAAATCTTACTCTGTGCAACGAACAAGATAAATGCTTGGAGAGTGGCAGTCAAGTCTTCTGTACACTCCAGGAGTCCGCGGATTACGCCCAGTTAATAATTAACTTTGAACAAGTAACTTTGAAAGCCAAGATTCCCAATCCATCGTTACTCCAAGAACTTATAAGGCCACATTTTGCTACAAGTAACTTTAATCATGATTAAAGTTTTTAAAAATTCGTTCAAATTATATTGTATAAAAGCGTCCTCTATTTAGACACTAAAAATATTTCATTTAATATACTTACACTCATGGACAAAACTTAAGGAAGTGGAAGTGGTGGTAGTTATCTTGTGTGTCTTCTATAGAGGTCACTGTGTATCAAATACCTTCAAGAGTTATTGTCTGAATACCAATATGCATGCTAAAAGGTACACCTTTTATAAATTTTGTCTATGAATGTATAGATTTAAAAAGAATTAAAACACACACAAAGCAATCGTATAACTTTTCTTTTTTGTTTTTTAAATAATTAGGATTAAAATTTTGCATTTTTAAAAAAATCTCTATACATATATAATTAGAAATATTTATAAAAATACTTCGGATATTCAAAATAAACCTATATATTTATTTTTAACAGATTTTAATTTCACCCTTTTAATATAATTTACATTCAAATAATCAGCTATCTAGAATATTTCATCGATATTTTCCAAACGTAAACAAGGCAGAATATAAACGCTATATAAGTGATATAAGCAATAATATGTATACAGGAAAAATTCTTAAAATATTATTACAAACTAACAAAGTATTTTAATTAATTATAAAATTACGCAATAACTTATTTACAAGTTTACATTTTTATTTCTAGCTTCCGCTACAAACTCGTCTTTTATTGTACCAATCCCCGTTTTTAAAAATGATTATTTTTTCACTTCTTTCCAAGGCAATATCTCATTCTAGATATCAATTAAAGCGTTTTAAATTTGTAATTCGCAGGTATTTGTTTTTTTGAATCTTTTTTCAAAACTATATTTCTTTCTCTGCATCTTTTTAAACTTTACATTCTTCTCTTTCTTGCTTCATATCTCAATCTATAACATATGTTCTTTCAATTTGATCATTTTAAAATCAAATGTGGCTAATATTACAATGTTGATCAATGACTATCACATTCAATCCATAGACAAAAGATGTAACATCCCTAGCCCACTTTACTCTTTAGGTTACCTTTTTGGAAGATGCGTCCGATTTTATGACCCCTGTGTGTGCTTACACTCACGGACAAAACTTAAGGAAGTGGAAAGTCTTCGATGTCTCCGAGGTCGATTTTTTTTCTCTTTTTTTTTTTTAAGGAGACAGAGGCTTTTTTTCAAACTTGGTTATCTCGTGTATCTTCAATAAAGGCCACTATGTATAAAATTTCTTTCAGAGTTATTGTCTGAACCCGATTGATATGCTAAAATGTACAACTTTCTTAAGTTTTGTTCATGAGTGTACGTTTCTCTTAGAATATCAGGTGATTGAATTTCCCTAGAATATCTTTTATTGTGGGATTCTGCACATTTTACACTACGATCATATAAACGGTTAGCATCCCGTAAAACCATATTCTCTCTGTCTCCACAATTAAGCCTTATTGAACTTTGCAATTATTTAAAAAATTGTCTACATTTTTACCGCTCAAATTTGAATTTATAAAAGGAAATGTTTTGCATACCATTTTACAATTGGATTATTTTCTATGAATTAAAAATGAAATTATACATATAAAAAAACTATAACAAAATGAACCCAACCTAAATACATGTCTGAAACGAACTACAATCCTCGAGGTCCCGCTTATATCTCGCAAGATACATTCGGGTCCTCCATTATCTTCAAGTAACCAAGGTAGTAAGAAGTTACTCGAGGAGCAGTTACCTGATGCTATAATGTGTTTGGAGGACCCGCGCTAATGTGCCCTGTGCGCAGAACTCCGCTTCCCTCCTTAGATCCTACCCCCACCAATGTCCCTGGCCTCCTCGGAAACCCACATGTGAGTCTTCGCAAATGTATCATATGGATGTGTGCCAATAAATGGGACTTTTTGAGGCATGTATCATATGAATGTGTGCAAATAAATGGGATTTTGTGAGGCATGTATTATGTGAAATGTGTCACTATATAAATTATTGAATATTATTTATTCTCTCACAATCTTTTTATTTCTCTCTCATTTTTGTTTATTAGAAAAATATATATATATATTCGTGGATGGCTTTTCTTGATAAATCAAGAAATTGGGTTGGCCAAATATCACGGAGCAAGCTAAATATAAACGTTTAGTTTATTTTTGCTCCACTAGATGGCGCTCTGCCATCTAAAAAGCACATGTGCTCGTGGTCAGGCGATGCCTTTTTTATTTTTAATATATGTGTGTGTGTGTTAAAAACAAAATTGGCATTTCCTGAACGCTCACATGAGCACTTTAGATGGCAGAGCGCTATCTAGTGGAACAAAAATCAACTAAACGTTGATTTAGCTTGTTCCAAAGATATTCGGCCAAAAACCAATTACTTGATAAATAAAGTCAACTACGTACGCCTGGCCCTTGTTAACGTGGTGCAGTGTGTGTGTGAATTTTTTTTTAAATATAAAAAGGTCAGGTGTTGATATTAAAAATAAAAAAGGAAAATATCCTGACCTTTTCACATGAGCATTTTCAGATGGCAGAGAGCCATCTATATAGTGGAACAAAAACAAACTAAACGTTTATTTAACTTTCTCCGTGATAGTTGGTCATTTAAAAATGCTCATGTGAGCTCGGTCAGGATATGCCTTTTTTATTTATATTAAATATATATATATGAAAAAACAATAGAAAAAAATAAAAGATAAGTGGGTCAGGTGTTGATATTAAAAATAAAGAAGGCATCTCCTGACCACGAGCACATGTGCTTTTTAGATGGCAGAGCGCCATCTAGTGAAGTAAAAATAAATTAAACGTTTATTTAGCTTGCTCCATGATATTTGGCCAACATGATTTATCAAGAAATTGGGTTGGCCAAATATCACGGAGCAAGCTAAATAAACGTTTAGTTTATTTTTGCTCCACTAGATGGCGCTCTGCCATCTAAAAAGCACATGTGCTCGTGGTCAGGAGATGCCTTCTTTATTTTCAAATATATATACCAAACAAGGCACCTCTTCCTTTATCTGTGTACCAGAACAATGCACTGTGCATCACTCTAGTAAAAACCATTACTATTGATTATGAAGAATGAGCCACAACATCAGTTTTGGCAAATTCAGACAAAAAGCCCTACTTGTATACCATTATCACTAGTAAAGTCTTTTTACTAGAGCTATGCACAGTTTATCGTTCTGATGCACAAATAAAGGGAGAGATGCCTCGCTTGGTACATGAATTTAATCCTCCCTCAACTTTGTTATATATATTATAAAGTTGCGGGGGGATGGTGTTCATGTACCCAAAAAAGGAGGCACCTCTCCCTTTAAATATACATTAGAACGATGCGCATATTTAAAGGGATAAGTGCCTTTTGGTATATATAAATGGAAATTTTGAAGGAAGAAAATTGATCTAAAAAAATGAAGGTCGCCTCTCCCTTCAAAATATACATTAAAACTAAGCGCCATATGTTTACCGTGTCTGCAAAATAGGGGACTCAAGTCGGGGACAAAGCCACGACACTAGCTTTGGAAAACTGAGGAAAAAGACTATGGTTTCGGACAAATGGCCCTCATCCGTCTAGGGGCGTACTTATATATATATATTATATAATCTAAAATACATTTTTTTTAACATATATTTTATTTTCATTCATTGACTGTTTTACATATTTTTGACCATAGATTCAAAACATACCACTTTTAATTATTACGAATATAGAATTCATTTTATAAATTTTATATTACTGTGATAAAAATAATTCTATGTGTAATTTACTTCAAGTAATTCAAAATAAAATCTACTTGAAAGGTAAATAATTATCTTTACTTTTTACGACTGCACCTCTTTTCAACAACAAAACATAAAATAATTCTAACACAATATATATATATATATAAATATATGATTTAACATTACTTTATATCACATCTCTTGTATGTTGAATGTGTAATTAGAAGAAGACGTTATGAGATAATTCGCATTTTATCTTTTATTCTCGTGATAGAATAGAAACTCTCGGAGTTTCCCTACTTCAGCTCAACATAAACAATCGTATACCAAATCGTTATATATGCACAGGTTGATTTTCTCAATTTCAAAAATTATTTTTTAAAGTATATATATAAATCAGACGTCATGAACACCGTATCTTAATTTGAAACATTCATTCTAATTACAAATGTATAGAGATATACAATAATTATATGTCAAATTTAAAAAAAATCAATAAATTACTTTCTCTCGGCGTTCGGCGCGCGAGCTTCGCGTTTTCGGCGATGTGGAGAACGATAAAATTCAAACAATACTTTCCAGGTGTTGAAAGATAGCCCTGTAAATAAGGCAGATGATGGTCTCAATTTTTCAAAATGGAAAATTCGATGATCGAAGTATTAAATTAAAAATAAACTCTAATGGAAGTTTCAATTTTCCATGATCAAAAATCGATACAAGAAAATGCAAATTTGATTGTGTCGGAAAATAAAAATGCACTTTTGGGCCAACCGAATCGAAACTTTCGAGAAGGAATTGACATCTCAAGGTTATAAAATCCCAAGGCTTCAAAAAGAAAAGCTGAAGAGCCTCCAATTCAACCAGCAAAACTAGCGAAGGCGGAATTCATCTCAGTCAGGCCACCTCAGCAACTAAATAGGGCACTAGATCCTGTAAGGGCGAATAAAAGCAGCAGACAGCAGCAAGACCATATCTGGGCTAAGTCGGCAGCTGCGGCATTCGACCAGTGTTGCTTCGTCGAGTAGAGCGCGGACTTCCATTCAGTCTAATATATGAATGCGCTGGAGAAGATGCTGGACATGCCATCAGTCTACCAGCTGATGAAGAAGTCTGGCCATGTATTGGTAGGGCTGGCCAGCGCCGACTTGGCGGAGCGTCGGGGTGAGGAGTGTCTAACCATCGGAACCACCCTCCTGAAAGCCTTCCCATAGAGACAAAGAGCAGAAAAAATAGTAGTGGGAAATCTCGCACTTGCTATCAAGAACGAAGACGTCGTCGCGGCGCTGCGGCCCTACTGCAGGGTAGTCTCCCTGACCTACGAAATTGTGTCCAGTGGAGGATACACCTGGACCAACGGCAAAAGAGAAGCCTTCGTCCTTCTGAATGAAGAACGAAAACTCAACCAACTCCCTGCCAAGCTGGCGATCATATCCAAAGGAGAATCTACACCCGCCTACATCACCTACGGCGTTAGGTGTAGCAAATGTCGCCGCCAGGAACATCGGAAAGCCACCTGCCCCTTGGGAATTAATGGGGGACGTCCGGTTCATCATCAGGACACCCGAAAGAGCCCGGTGTAGAAGCCTCCTTCTTCAAATCCCATGACCTCCAACAACTCTGCCTTTCCTACATCAGCCGCGGAGCTATCTGCACCCATCAACAGACCCCTTAACACCCTCCAGCCCTGCCCTTTTGTTCTACTTTTGAAAAAGAATTTTGACCGAAGTCTAAAGGCGTGAGAGAGTCAGGAGTTAGTGTAGGTTCCTGAGACCTTCAGGTCACTTCTGGTACAATCTTAGCCTGCCATCATTCTACGTTTTACCACCATACAGTACAAATCGACATGGCCTTATTGTAGACTTTTGGTGAACAATACTCCGTGTTGGAATGTTTTTTCACGGCAGAATCACCAATTTGAGATTTTACCTTATCTCCACCCTGTTTTTTATGGCCGCGACTTTCACCCTCGCTTACTTGTTCGTCTTGATGCTTTTCAATTTTCACTTGAGCTTCGATCTTAACTGTTAGTAATTTTGCTCCGTGAACAGAGCAGGTAGAGTTTCAGCTGAAGTTAGAGGGACTTGAAAATAATTTACTCATTGTCGTGTTTTGTAAAAAAAAGGTTATTTTGAACATTGTCCTATTCTGTGATTATGTAATCTTTTTGTTAACAATGAAAAGTTTGAGAGAGAGTTGATTAAACAAATTCAGCACAAAAAGAGCGGAATCCAATTACTCATATGTAGACCTGTTGATGATTCCACATCACTCCAATCAGTTATAACTGGGAAGTGACCGAGAACAAATGAAAATCTTTTTTTTTGTAACAATTTATTTTTGGCAATATGTTTTTTTAATATTAACATCAAAAATATAGTAGAGCGGTTTTTGAAGATTAAATTTGGCAGAACCGCTGAGAAGATTCATCACTGATGAGCCAAGCCCTCTAATTCAATAACTTTTATCATTGCAGTATGGTCTGTAGAGTTAATATTTCGATGATATTATTAAAAGGACATATTGCCAAAAACTAATTGTTACCAATTTTATCGATAGATGGCAATTGAATTTCTAAATATCAAACTTGTTGTTTCAGGTGTGTGTGTGTGTGTGTGTTTCAACATTCTATGATTATTTAATGCTCCTTTTATTTGAGAATTGTGAATTTGTGGAACCTATGTCAAGGAGGAACTTAATAGGGACGACACTTGTTCCATAAAAAATACCCGAGCTAATTTATAGTGTAATGATTTAAGTTCAAATCTATTAGTTTTTGTGTAATTTAATAGTTTGGATTTATGACATAAATAATCAAAGTTTCATTAAATGACCTATCTTCTGGCACTTGTGTGAAGCATTTCATTTCAGGTATTTTCTGGTTTCTTCAATGTAAGTGGCTTGATAGGCGTTCTGTATGGAGATTCCATTCCATGCAGAACCTGTTAAGTCACTTACAATGGAGAAACCAACAAATCATTGAAATAACGCATCAACCAGCACAAAGCAGCTCTACGCGTATCCATAAACTGTTATCAATCCTAGTAGACCATGCGCTAAACAATAAATTTATACCCGAATTTGACAAAGCATCTATTTTATACCAGAATATTATACAGCAGGGCCCTCTATGAAAAGTATCTGGCAAGTGAAAGATGGAAGAATGTTGTTACACTGGATTAGACAAAGGTTTACCTCAATCATAGCAACCAACCACACGTGAAATTTATGAGGCTAACTTTCAAATAAACACCTTTCAGAACTGGGGGTCAAGCAATTCAAGAAAAGTTTCTCAAAGAGCTTCATGATCGTCGCAGGTTTCTGCTACAATGGGACGCTTCCCATGAAGGTGGCCCAAATGTCAAGATGAATTCGCAAATCTACCAAAGACTTGCCTTAAACCCATTATTCGACAATGATATCTCGTTTTTGTATCCAAGGGACTCATGATCCGTGTGGCTGCCCTAAAATAAAGCCACGAGTCATACCTCACGTTCAACACGTCGATACCTGGACGAAAAGAGAGATGAAACCGGCATTTCGTAAATCCCTTCTAAGCAAATCACTGTCAAATCTCCAGACTTGGTTTTTATTTGTGGCTTTGTCTTGCTAAAAACTTCTCTTATATTTAGAAATCCGAGGACGCTAGATGGGGTCTAGATTGGACTGGTTGATTAACTTGGTAGATAGATTGGCATGAACGGCCCAATAACGTCGGTCAAATTTCTCAAGCTCGCCGATAAAGAAAGTTGTAGATAAAGCGGCCTTTCGAATCAGGCGACCTGGAGCCCGAGCTTGAAGTTGGAATGAGTTGGACAGAAATAGTTTTGAGCATGACAAGGTAAATAGACCAGACCATGAGGCGGCTATTTTTATTTTAGGAAACAGAGTGCTTTCTTGGCATTCCTTCTCCCTGCAGTACCGACGTTTAAATAGTTACAGATGTCGGAGTTCTTGTGT
Organism: Cordylochernes scorpioides; assembly: GCA_030710605.1. Lineage (NCBI taxonomy): Eukaryota > Metazoa > Arthropoda > Arachnida > Pseudoscorpiones > Chernetidae > Cordylochernes > Cordylochernes scorpioides. The sequence continues at coordinate 147,248,206 of CP092886.1, forward strand.
ACTATATACTAAGTAATATTCAATGCATTCATTATTATTGAGATATTGTTTTATGATATTATCAAAGTCTATTTCAACGAGTCCGTAGAATGTTTTAAAGTTCGACAATATCTAACATCAGTTATTTATTGTCTTCTCTTTTGTGTTTTAGAACAATTTTGAAACGGAAGAGTTTTATTAATAATTAAAACGAAGTACCCAAATTTTGTACGTTTTATTGGAAGCGTTTTTGGAATTTAAGAACAGCTTCTAGTGATAGTTCAAGCTGATATTATATAAATAAACCTTTGTACATTGTTTTGTTTAGGCACAAATTTCATAGTATATATTTTTGAATTATAAATTGAGAAACCTCTAAAAATGAAGAGTACTTGGTAAATCGCCTTTAACTGTGTTGTGTAGCCTATATATATCTTACTGTGATGATCCACTTCTCTCTATCATACAGTTTATTAGATGTCATTGATGAGCAAAATAGGGACTGTAATACTTTCGCAATTCGTATACAGCGCCTTCCAATTTGTTAAATCAAAGTTTGAACTATATATATAAGCAGCTATATATCTTGTTATCAGTGTAATTTACACTTAAATAGGTTTAACTTGATTACACACCATATTTTGAAATATGTTTAGTTATAGAGTTTCAAGAGTTATGAACGCCTAAGTTACGTTGCAGTGCTCCCGCCGTGCGCCGAGGCCTGGCCCACCGCCCGCAAGCAGCGCCGCAGCCGCACGGCATTCAGCCCGCACCAGCTGGAGCTGCTGGAGCGGGAGTTCGCGCGCTCTCAGTACCCCGACGTCGGTACACGCGAGCGTCTGGCCCTGCGCACCTCGCTGCCGGAGGGCCGGATACAGGTTGGTTGTTACTCTAGCTACGTCGTCCCATACGTAATACAAGAGCATTAGCCAGTCGCACTGCGACGGATACATTGAAAGAATATTTTAAACGTAAATATGCTGGGCACAAAAAAAAATTGCATCAGCTAGAAATACTTACATAAATATTATGAAAATTGGTGAGATATATAATGGTAATATGGAAAATAATTTATTCAAATAAAAAAGAGGATGTAAATTTGAGATACACAGCTTTTATCAATATTTCGTGTCCTCTGGCGCGTATACAAGTAGCTATATAGTAAGACTTATTGTCATAGTTTTTTTTTAAATTCTTGTGAGATGCTAGACCAAGCCATTTAAAATATTTGTTCCGAGTTGTTGAAGATAACCTGGCTGTGAAGATTGCCAAATTTTCCTCCCCATCATCTCTCATACATGCTCAATCGGGGAAAAATCTGAGGAACATGTGGATCAGGAAAGGATGCCAACATTTTAAAGAAAGGCTCGTGAAATGTTTGCTGCATGAAGACGGGCAATATCGTGTTGATTAATGGTATTATTGATCTGCTCAGGAAATAGTAACACAGCAAGTTGAAACATATCTGTTATATATAACTGAGCAGTCATTGTGCCTTGAATAAAGACTAAAGGGGTCCTACTTTCATAGCTGATGCCACTCTACACAATGAAGTCAGGGGGGGTTCTTGCTGTATCCGTTTCCACAATAGGATCCTGACGGGATCTTTCTTGGGGCCTACGTCTAGCATATATCCTGCCGTCATGAACCCCCATACTGAATCTGGATTCATCATAAAAAATTACAGAATGCCACTCTTAAGCCTAAAGACGCCTCTCTTTACACTAGCTTAGCCTGTCACTTCTGTATCTGACAGGGAATGGAATTCTTAATAAAGTTGACGACTACGGTAAGACAGTTATTAATGATGTTCAGAGATGGCCCATATTTATTTTGCCTATGTAGAGCTGCTTAAATCATTAGTACAGTTGTTGTCCTGTCTGCTACAACCATCCTTCGAATCCTCCTATCCTCTGTCTGTTATTACTCTAGGACGACCTGAGCCAGGTTTTCTTGAACTTTTCTCTTCCTCTGACCACTGAGACCAAATCCTTACAAAATTACTTTGATTGCGGCCTACTTTCAAAGTAATATATCTAGTCGAAATTACACCATCTCTAAGGACTATGATTATTCCTCTAATAAAATCAGAAATTTGCTTATATGACGTCCTAGCGGTGGCATCTGCTATACCTAACGCCGTAGATGATATAGGCGGGTGTACTCTTCTTTGAATATGATAACCAGCTTAGCAGGGAGCTGGTGGAGCTTCAGTCATTCATTCAGAAGAACGAAAGTCTCCTTGCTTCCGGTGGTCCAGGTCTAGCTTCTTCTTGTCACTCCTGGGTCTGGGAGAAAACCCGGCAGTAAAACCGCGGAGCCGCTAAGTCTTCGTTTCGATAGCATTTGGAAGATTCCCGACTATTTTCTCTTCTCCGCCTTTTTCCTATATGGAAATACTTTCGGGAGGGTGTTCCCTAGATATAGTACCTAGATATATTGCAGAGGATCGAAGTCCGAATATTGCTCGATGTAGCAGCATAGATCGAATATGTTGCTGCCGATCTTGATTTGCTTAGCGCCTGTTGTTGTAGGCTGTTCTTTAGTTTCGTGACAGCATTTCTTGTCGCCTTCTTTTGAGTTTGAGGCAGCCTTGTTACGGCTGTATCAGCCTATTGTATCTTCGAATGCTTTTCTTTGGAAACGTCTTTCCTTTATAAGTCTTCAGACTTTCTATTACCTACAGAGGTAATTTTAATTTCCGAGGCTTCTACTTGATCGGTTCAATTTGCATTTTCTTTGTGTGCTTACAGCGGAAGGATATGTATCATCTCTCGCTTAATGGTATATTTTTGTAAAATTGATATAAAAAATTCCTTACTTACACCAGTCGAAAGATCTTCATTTGAGCTTTTTTCCAATATGGTGTAGTGATTAAAAAGCTCGATTTTTTCCCACTTTCCATCTCCAAAAACCGCGGCGCTAGAGAGAGAGAATGTGTGATATTATAACTATATAAGTTAATATATTCATAATAATATTTTGAAGAACTCTATATCCTAAAACCTGCCAAAGGTATCACGTATTATGACTCTCACCCTCATTTGCATTATTGTCCTCATAGTAATTTCACATCATAGTGATTGTACGAAATCGTGAAGCATAACATATTAAAAGAAAAGTATCCTCGTACGCTTCAAATCTTTTTCTTATATTAACATCTGTAGTAAGGATGAGTTTTCAAAGTAATGCTGAAAGTATGAGAGAGAGAGAGAGAGAGAGAAGAAACGTCGCGATTAAGACTCGCCTGTGTAAGCTGGGCCCCTAGTTTTTAAAAGTGAACGCGCCTAGGATAATAATTACAATAAATTTAATTAAATGCACACATACAAAGGTAAATCTTAAAGTATTTCATTATTGGCACACGCAGTACGTTTTCGAACACTTCTTGTGTCTTCTTTGGGAATATTTTTCTCGCGCACGTTTATGAAAAAAGGTTGTTTCTCTCTTTATTACATTGCAACAAATATACAAAAATATATAAAAGCAAGTTTACAGTAGAACACTCCTACAGGCGTATTAAAACTATGTCTGACTCCGAAAGCTTGATTCATATATATAGTAATAAAAACTTTTGAAGAGAAGCGAGAAGAATATCGGAAAAAATATCAGCAATTTTCTATGATTTGTATTTAAAGTCTCAATAGAATGTTTTTCTCTAAAACCTCCCAATATACAAGCCTCTAAAGTAGCACATTAATAAGCGAGTGCTCGAAATCTTCCCGAGTATATCAATAAAAACTCATTGTGGAATGTGAATGCCTTAGTTTCAAGAAATGAAATATATATTTTTATTTTATTGCGTTTAAATTCACCGCATTTACTTCCCATAGCCGGAGTACTAGTGAAGTGGGCAACGTATAAACAAACGATACAGGACTGTGACTATTATTACGCCTTCTGCATGCTTGTTGGTAGCATTTTAAGGCAATCAAACGATACAGGGCTGATATCTTCGTGTGAAATATTGTGACCCAATTCGAAATTGTGTGTGTGTTGGTAAACATATTTCATAATATATTGGAATATATTGGGATATCTCGAATACAGGCCTTACTTCATGAAGCAAACTTATAACCTTTCTGCCATACAAATAACATATGCATTAACATTCTGAGCGTTTTATTATAAAATTAGACGAATTACGCTTAAAAAAAAAATTGTGAACCAATTTTACTATCAGGGATGGCAAACACGTAACATTTCTGCCTGAAGAAATCGCTGTTACTTATCAGGTGTCTCTCGACGCAAGCCTGTTTATCAGACGCTCGGCCTTCGAGTGTAAAAAGAGACCTACAGGAGCAGGGGTTATCAAGATCAACCTCGGAGCTCTGGACATGCCGGTAGGTCCTCTTCCCGAAGTTCCGCGTTTCTTCCCTAAACTAGAGCTGAGATTCTGGCGGAAGGAATAGATAGAAAGGAATAGACCTTTCTGAGTGTTGGAATCGTGGTCATCGGTCAAGTAAAACCTAGAATCTCGTAGAGAAAATATTCAACAAAAACAAGAGGCATTTATTAGGGCCAACGCCCCACATTGGATACTCCCGATTTAATACACATATTTGTACAATTATATATTTCATTTATGGATACACTACAATCTTGTGGTACTCAGCAGTTCTTTATTCCCCTTAACAGATTTGAAAAAGTTATATAGAAGATTATGATACAGGATTGGTCCTTAGTTAATTTATATATCGCAGAATATATTGACAGTAAATACTTGGTGCCGATTCTTGAATCAAAGTTTTCTCTTTTTCCTTTATTATTCTACATGTAGTCATATAGTGTTCTAGTTCATTCGGGATCTTCACTTTACACGAAACACATGTCAAGTTTCTTTTCCCAAGATTTTGGCGTGATTTCCTCGGAAAAGAGTAAGAATATTTTCAAATGAGAACGATAATTCGTTTGACTGTAAATGGTATATCACTGATTAGATATTACTTTGGTGAAGATAAAACATCCAGGTGCTTATACCTTTGAATTAATTATCTTGGTTTTATCACTTGGCAGAGATTGATCTATTGCCATTTTAATAATTGAAGGTCTCTGTTTGACATTGCAGCATTCGTGCAATATTTCAACCAAGAAAATCCAGTAGATTCTATGAGTCAGGTTCTCAGTAAATCCTAAGGATTGATTTGTTGTGTATGAGGTCTTCCATAATTGTGCAAGGCAAATAGAAGGTAATCTAGTTATATCCATATTTAGGATTTTAAGCCAATAATTTAGAGTCAGCTTCATGCGGGTGATTTTCAACGAAATCCATCCTGATTCAATCTGAAGGATATATCCTGGTGTATATCTTGGTAAGTTCAATCGGGGACGAAACATATTATCTCGTATTTTGTTTATTGTTTTGCTGTGCTCATTTGCTCCGACGGAAGCGACATGCAATAACATCGACATAACAATTGAATCCAGAAATTTTATTGATGCGTGAAAATAATTTAATTTAGAATTTATTATAATTATCTGGACTGCGACGATAGTCACGAGTGTTTTTACTTTAAAGTGAAAAGCAGCCTGACTTGTTGAGTTTTTTTATTGTAAGGGGGTATCCCAAGTAAGCATATTTCGGCCTGATAGGGTTCTTTGACCCCAAAACCATTTACCTGTTTGTGCCCGTCGTCCTCCGTTACTAAACGCCATTATCTTATATTTATCATCATATAAGGTCAGATGGTTTACCTCAAAGTATTTTCAACTCATTAGTTTTGAGCTGCAAATTAATTTAGGATTTCCCTATTAGCGCTTTGTCATCGACATATAAAAGGAGATGTATATTTCTATAATCTGGGAGATAAATTCCCCCGCTGGTTCTCATAATTTTGTAAAAGGTCAATATCATTTTTTTAAAGCATAAATTAATAAGATGACAAAGGCATTCCTTTAATGGTACCGAAAGAATCTTGATAAAAATAAGTGAGCTGACCGTTTTCATTATGTTAATGAACCAAGAATCCAGACCCAAATCAGCCAGTTTCCTCCATAGCAAAGACTGAGGCACTGTATCGAAAGCACGTCTTAGGTCAACGAAAAAGGCATCAAATTTTCTCCTCTTTCATCTTAGTGTCATATGGATCTTTCTCTCAACGAATTTAAAATGAATATATAGGTTCTAGGCAAGAGTATAGTTATCTGAATCCGGCCTGATTCTCCAATAATATTGCTCGGTCTTCAATCCAGTTGTTGGGTCGGGATTTCAAAATTGATTAAAAGAGTTTAGCCGTATTGCTAATGAGCGCAATTCCTCGATAATTAACTGTGTTATTTCATTCACCACTCTTATAGATAGGATGTATGATTGTCTTAGACCATGATAAGGGGATCAAACTGGAATTCAGAATGCTATTAATATATATTTTGAAGCAATTATAAAATTATTGCGTAGGAAGAGTAACGCCTTATTATGGATTTCATCTATGCCACTAGTCTTGTTATTAGCTAAGTTAGAATATCCGTGATGAATTTAGTTCGAAATTTGACGGTGTGGAGTAAAATATTGCCAATTCCTTTTCCTCGACGCTTTTCGAAGACATTAATCTAACATAGTGATGATACCACTCTGATATATTTCCTTGTATACAGTTTCTATCCTTGAAGGAGGCTATGGTTTTCTATAAAGTAGCCGCACCTCGAGTATGCTCCAATAGTCCGCGCTCGTCTCGAAAATAGTTTCTCTTTCTGAGATTTAACAGAGTTTTCTATCTATTTCTGCTTGAAACGTGAACAGTGCGATCCATTCTATTATTTTTTTTATATTTCTTAAAAGTTTTGATTTCATATTCCTTTTTTCAGTATAGAACTCCTTATCAACCATGGTTTTGATTTTGGATGGCCTGGTCTGTAGAGAAAATATTTATAGATTCTTATTAAAACAAGAACATTAAGCCAGGGAAGAGTTTCTTTTAAAAATATTTTTTATTTAAAAATCTCTCAAGCTTTCGGGCAAGAAAGCCCTTCTACGGGAGAAAATATTTTACATTATTAAAACGTCAATGAAAAAGATTTGAAATTAAATAAAGTGCTTTGGTTGTTTACATTTGTTTTAATGCAGAATCAACTCGGGCTCCTATTGCGCGTGCTTTCGAGTTTGCTATTCCAAGGCGATATCTTCACCTGGGGGTTATGGGGTGGGTTCAGGGAATATTTTGTGATAAATTTCCGGAATGTCTATTCTTCTGTTAATGCTATTGTGATTTCAGGATATGATGGATTCTATGATAAGTCTCTGTAGTCTATTGGGGATGTTGGAGTAATGGGTCTTTGGTTCTAATAGCTAATCTGATTTGCCCTAAAGCTAGAGATTTTTAAATAAAAAATATTTTAAAAAGAATCTCTTCCCTGGAGGCTTAATGTTTTTGTTTTAATATTAATTCAAGGGATTATTTTATCGAAAATAGATTCTTATATTTCAATAAAATATTAGAATTTGTACTTGGCGCTTTTGTTTGAATATATATATATATATATATATATATTTGTAATTTATCTCCAATTTTCATTTTATGTGAATCTACGCAGCTTCCAAGACTGGTATACCTTCTCAATCAGATTCCTCCAAGGCGATCAATCTATAGCTATAGTTTTAAGGTAGGACGTTGGCTTGTTCCATTTATTGTGGATTTTCGTAAGGAAAAATAATGCGGTGGAAGTATTTTCTTGCCTTCAGAATCCCTATGTCTTGACCTAATAAAAGGTTCATCCGCATTTAGAAACCGTTTCCAACCACAAGAGCAAGTGATTGGCCGCCTCCATATTAGGATGGAGTTGGAGACATTCCAGTCGCTTATCGATTACCTGCTGGCTTAGCAGCTCTATGGACTTTGCTCACCTTGAAAAACTTCCCGGCGGGGAATCGAACCCTAGTCGCCCGCGCGGGAATGCTAACCACTATACTACCAAGGACTTATTCCTAATATATAATTTTAAATATATATTTCGTGCATTCTATTTTTTCAAATCCAGATGAATGTATTTTAAGATAATCACCAAAACGTCGATTAAAAAATTATGACCGACCTCTCATTTCACTACCAAGTGTTGGCCGGTAAGCAGCAACACACGATCTTCCAACATCCCTTTAAAATGTTGAGTGCTTAAATATTCGTAACGTATATATAGGACTCTATAATAGAGACATTTTGAAACTATTATCAGTTCTTAGACCTGAAATAATCTTTAGAGAAAAGAAGCTCACAATAACTAACTAGGTGGACCAAGATGTGGTAAGACTTACAGTATATTTTTACTACGCTGAAAAGCCTATTAAATTTCTTCACGTCGTTCTGGGTAGTTGGCGATCTGCGCTCCAGGAACCTGGGTTATAAATAGCTCTATTACTTGACGCCTAAACCAAGTTCTACACAGCCATAGGCTTCATATGGCTTCATCATGCTAGAAGCTACATCTGTAGGTCTATGAGTTTTAAAACTTACATATGGTTGAAACAACATCTATTATTTCCATTGCTCACCCCAATGTATATTATCGTTATGTGTGACGCGCCTTGGCTCCTTATCTTTGATGCTTTTAGTTCTACATTGATAAAAAGTAGACGTGTCAGCGTGCTTGAAACGCTTAAAATTGAATAAGAAGGTTATAATATTATTTCAACAAAGAAGATATTAACATGGTTCTAATTAAAGAGAGTCCGTTTGAAAATTATTTAGATTTATATAAAGGCGGGAATTATAGAAAATAATCCTCTAAACTTCGTAAGCCTGTAGAAACCATTACGTCGGAAATATGTGACTAAGTTTGAACTATCCGGTGACTGCCGATGTTTGAAGAATGAATAAATCGCCAGATGACTAGTATTTTCTTACACCCCGTTATCTGTATCATTAAATGACATTTAAATATGCCCACAAATACTTTACTGAAGTTTATCGAGTATTGAAAATGTTATCTTCATTTGAAAAGCCCAGCATAATATAAGTAGATTTTCATTTTGTCCATATTATTTATCAAGCGTTATCTTAAGCATATGTCTGAGAAATGTATCATGAATTCTTTAGCTAATGACATGTGACTTTTGCATTCTATAGTGCAAGTTCTCATTCTCCGTTCTTTCAATTCTGCCTCTCGTGTAGTAGTGAACTTATGCGTGATACTTGTTATAAACATTTTTACAAATGTTTATAAAAATCAATAGTCCCACCGAAAAATAACTACAATTCTCATTCGCGGATGGCTTTTCTTGATTTATCAAGAAATTGGGTTGGCCAAATATCAGGGAACAGGCTAAATCAATGATTAGTTGATTTCTGTTCCACCAGATGGCGTTCTGCCTTCTGTAAAGCACATGTGCTCCTGGTCAGGATATGCTATTTTTATTTTTAATTCTCACTTTATGTTTTTCAACCGAAAGCGTTTTTAAAACATCAAGTCAGCAAACGCGGTTCCTATCTTGTGTAACTTTCGCGTTTTTAAAAAAACGTTTGTCTGAATATTTTGTGTACCTTTTAACGTAATGACACCGAACAATTCCTAAAGATTCTTAATCGAGGGTTGTCCATTATCATTTTGCGTATTTTTTCAACATTCGTTTTAGTAACTTTGTCCACTTTGGAGCTAGTCTTGACAGCTCATTTTTTTCCCACACTTTAGAAAATCTATCCAGATATTGCAAATAATAAATATAAGCTAAGGTTGGTCTATGATATTTAGTAACTACGTGTGTGCTTTGATCTGCATTGCATTTATGCCTTTCATATAGAATATATATGTGTCAATAGAATTTGACCAGTGCGCCAATTTTGTGGCTATAACAATTCTTTACGAAGAACATCAGATCAAATTCCTTTACTTCATAAAAATGTAAATAAGGCTATCAGCAATATTAAAAATTAAATATGTAAAATTTAAATTTTTTTTTTCTAATTTTTAAAATAAGTATTAGCATAAAATTATATTGTAATCATATCGATTGTTGACAGGTTTGGTTCAAGAATCGCAGAGCAAAGCACCGCAAGTCTCTCAAAAACTGCTTCGAGGATCACAAGATAACTTCTTCAACGATGAGTCAAGATTCTAAGAATGCTGAGAAGGGTAAGTCGAGCTGTTTAGACAGAAATGCTTACGTTGAGTGGGACATCGACATCTGGTCCGCCGATACCAAGGTAGGTGGGATATGGATGGAGTTGCAGCTCATTGGATTAATACGCTGGATACATTTGTCATAGTCCAAGGTTTGTACCAAATGGTTAGTCATATAGTGTGAATCCTTCCAAACTATACAAAATATCGTATTCATTTAACGCGTTTCCGAACGATTTTTCCTTCTCCTTTACCTTATTAGGCTGCAAGACACTTGTAACATTACAATATCACCTCATTGTATTGTAAAAGTTGCTAGTCTTTTCTTTGCCACATCGTAAGTTGGTTTATATATTTTCATATAGTAATAAAGAACATTGAAACTTGTATATTCAAATTTCTTTCTGTGTAAAACTTTTAATTCTATATCGCCGAATTTGCGCTTTTAATAGCTTTTTTTTTATAAAAGACTAAAAAATACACACCGAAGGTTTGCATGCTCCATTCCTAATTCTTAAAAAGTAATTCTCGTAAAGTTTCATTTGGAAACTCAATATATCAAATGGAACATTTTTATATTCCCTTTTAGAGTTACTTAATTTGTTAATAAACCGGCATAAAGCTTTGTTTTTTTATATTTGTATTTTGTTTTATCTTGTGTTCTTTTAAATTATTGTTTTATATATTTTGTTTTAGTTTATAGTGTTCCATTAAAATGACAAGGCTAACAACTCCTGTGCACGACCACGCAGATCCCAATAAGCCCCAACAGAACAAACCCCAAGGTCAAAAGCGTCTGGCCACTGAGGTTTCTCCAGATCCATTTAAAAATGACCCAACAAATAGACCTGGCCGCAGTGGTAAGTTCATCTGGGCTCTGGGACTTAAACGCAGAAACAATCTAAAAGTTATAATTCATTCCCCCATCACCTTTACATCTATATTGTGAATATAGTTTGTTTGCTGAATTGGAGATATCGGAATATATTTACGATTAGATAACCAATAAGTACTTCATTTAACTCTAAATATATTCAAGTTAGGCTTTTGTTTTATGCATTTAAAATTTTTTAATTTTGGTGTAGAGATTGCGATAAATCTTAGTATCCTTCGTGCATACAACTTGTTCATTTGTACTATTTAGTATAAAATTTTGTTCACCCTACTACTAGATTTATCTCTGAATTTTTGCGCCCTGTTACTCGTTTTTACAGGACAGTATCATGTTTAGTTTTTTAACATGGCGAAATCCGTTGTAAATAAATGTCACGATGAGGTTAAACCAACTTTAAGTGTATTTAATACAACGTGAATGGCTTATTTTAATTGTGCAGTCTTCAATGACTTTGTCTAATGCAAATTTGTACATATCATAAATGGTTAAACTCTACTTTCATTACGTCTAGAATAAATACTAGCCTTATCGAACGGATCATTCCAAAACTAATGGTCATAAAAATATAATTTTAAATTGAAGCAAATTCCAAATCTTGAAAGAACATTCCTCAACTTAAGAGTATATCATAATTATAATTTTTTGCGCATAAAAAGATTGAACGTATTTTTATTTTCGTGTGTATATTCTAGTGCAACTATTTGATATTTTAAAAAATTATAAAGAGTTTAAATGCTAAAAACATTCATAATAGAAAATTATTATGTATTTGTGATTAATTTTATTAAAACACATAAACTTCTGTGCGTTACATTTCAAAAATTAATTCATTAATAAGACTAGATCATTACTAAGAAATTATGCTAATTTTTAAAATTCTTTTAGAAAAACACGTTAGATTTAAATAGTTTACTATACTAATAATAATTTTAAACAGAGCATTCAATACTTTTTTCGGAAAACTATATCAACCAGTTTCCCGTTAAATCCCTAAGTCGTTAAGTTTGTGTACACTTGGTCGTGTCATTCATTTAATTTTTATGAATTAATATCGTACCCGATGAATTCACATAAAAATAACTACATTTAAATCGGAATAGCTCCCACACGACTTCAATCGTTTCTTTTATAAAAATATCTAAAAACTTTACAAAACCGTTTCTTGTATACGGGAGCTCGTTTCTTTAAACTACACTCATGGGCAAGACTTAACGCCGGTCGTCTTTTTTTTTTTGGAGACGGGGGGTAATTTTGTTTACACTTGGTTATTTCGTGTCTTCAATAAAGGTTACTGTATCAAATACCTTTAAAGAGTTAATCTGAATCCCGATATTCATGCAAAAAAGTATCACGTTCTTAAATTCTGTCCGTGAGTGTACATAAGCCCAATTTATTACAACTTATTTTATATAGATTTTTTAAAAAATAGATTATTAACCGTTCATTAGGTATTTTCCGACGTTCTGGTGATTGAACGACACCCACCTCAGGGGATGAATTCTAGGCCTTATTTATACTATAGCACCCCGAATAGTTAGTATTGACCCAGGCTAACAACTCCTGTGCACTTCCACAGATCAAATACCACCCCAACAGCCCAAACCCCCTAGCTACAAGCGTCTGGCCACTGAGGTCTCTTCCGGCCCATTTAAGAAATATATAGCAAATGAACGTGTCTACTGTGGTAAGTTGCTCAGAGATCTGGGACTTAAAACTGCAGCAATCGTGAATATAACCTATTCAACTTTTCAATTATATATATATTCTCTTATACAAGGTTGTTCCAAGAGTTCGTAAACACTTTTTATATAAGATATATTGTTTGTGTTTACGAACTTCGTGGACAACCTTATAAATACGATGTCTGTCCGTGAGATACACGATTTCATCTCGGAAACTGCTAGGAGTTGAGATGATTTTTTTCAGCGATTGTTGATGATCTCTAAAGAAAGAAGAAATCCGAAAGGTCAGGTCTCTATATCAAGCCTCCTTGGTATTAAAATCAAAACCGGCAAAATCCAAAATAAATATTTGTTATAATTTAGCAATATTCTTCAAATATATTTATGTATATATATTTTTTATATCGTCTATAATTATCTATAATAAATATTTGTCTTCGAGATTTGAAAAATTAATGATTTTAGAATACTCTCTTTGATTCACATTTAAATAATTTTACATATTTAATCAAATGGGTGTCATGGTTATATTGTTTAAAATAAGACTAAATTTTAAAATGTTTCAATTAATTGATTTCTCATCGCGAATAATCAAGTTGATCAACTAAGTCAAATATGTATAAACGTTTTTTTTTATACGACTTAATAGAAAAAGGGAGTAGGAGGGCTGATATCATATAAATTAATAGAGGAGATTAAAATTATATTAAACATTATATCTTTATAATCAAGTCTGTTAAATCATTTACATATTAGGAATATATAAGACGATATAATGCGGCTTATGATTGTAGAACGACATTGAAAATTATCCCGCATGTGTTTCTTTTGAACGAAAAATCGAAATTTATTTTAAGGAGAAATAACGATTATTTCTAACCTTAAGGATGAAGTATGAAAGGAATTGTGAAGAGTAATGATAAACGGATCCCTGGACACTTTATTTTTCCGTTTATCCTTACTCTTCACAATTCATACTTTCATAATTCATCCTTAAGGTTAGAAAAAATAGTTATTTCTCCTTAAATAAATTTCGATTTTTCGTTCAAAAGAAACACATGCGGGATAATTTTCAATATTAGGAATAGTTAAATATATAGAAAAATATATATTGTATATGAATAAATATATAATTATATTATAATTTTGTAGAACGGGCTAATATGTTCTAGTATATATATATAATATTTTGTCATACTAGGACACACATTAGCCCATTCTACGAATGATTATAAAATGTCAGCCAGCTCTAAGCCTTATTAGTTTTACCTTAAGAAGGCTAAAAATAAAGCAAGTGTGAGGCTATACGTTTCACTATTATGCTTAACTCTTCCTAATGTAAAAATAAATAGGAAAAATATAGATAAAGATATAATTTTCATATAGTACTTTTTATATCTCTTCTATTTTTTTTCAGTAGCGTTAAAATACTTCTAATTTTCAACAGACTTTACTATATTGATAGCTTACCAAAAGAATTGTTTGTAGGGACATTTAGATATCCCTACCCCTTTCTAATATACTAGCACTATTTATGACATTCTTTTGCCCACAGAAGAGCAAATTTTCTTTCAACTACTTATCAAACTTTATTTTTTTATTTTATATATATATATATATATATATTTTTTACTTTATTCTTAATTTAATTTTTATTTAATGGGGGGGGGGGGGGTAATAAATATGAGGCCAAAACAAACCTAACAGCGCCTGTGCACGACCCACAGATCCCATACCGCCCCAACAGCATAATCCCCCAGGGCACAAGCGTCTGGCCACTGAGGTATCACCCGGTCCATTTAGGAATGAGCCAACAACAGATCGACCTGTTCCCAGTGGTAAGTTCCTCTGGGCTCAAACATAACTATCCATAAGAGATACAGTACACATTGCAATACATGAATTTAATAAGGGATATTTTATTCATATATATATTATTACGTCCTTCCAGTTTATGCTAGTAAACAATCAACCATTAACGATGAAAACAACGTTCATTCTATTAAATATTCCAAAATAATTACATAGTCTTAATTTATAACAAGAGAAAAAGTAAACAAATAGAATGAGTACAATTCGAAAAAAAAACTAAAGAACATATTAATCTCGCGGATGGGAAAGCCCGCGCTCTCTGATTGGATACACTTGGCGCAAAGACAGTGTGCCATCAAACGGCGTTCTTCTAGAACATGCGAGAAACAATTTGAAAAACATTCGAGACTTCTTTAGATATTGTCGCAACAATATTTTTCAGTACGAAAAACTTTACCTATTATCCAAAAAATAAAGATAAAATCATTTTAATGAATTAATAGTTAATTATATAAATATGTTTATAAATATTATAGAGAAAATTTTCCATTTTTCAGTTCAAGCACATTCATAATCCAATAGAAAACAAATATGTATTATATCTTAAAGCTTACATCCGACTTGTGCCGTGCAGGATGTAGACACGAAGAGACAATATCCATGTGACCAAATTTCCAATTTGTTGGTATTTATGTAATGTAAAAAGTAATGTAAAATACTCGTGAAAAACTAATTTGACTTTTAATACAAAAACTCGTTAGTTAATAATTATTTTAGATAATGAGTAAATTATACGTGACAATCTTTTATAAGAGTAAAACACTTCTTCACAGGCTTCTCGAAAGCGCACTATATACATATATTGCTATGTTGGCACAAGCAACTTTGTTGCACGATAGGAAGTTGCCATTTTATTAATTTATTCACCTTATCCCCGTACAACATTTGTACTATTTTTCACATTGTTTCGCGTCCTCACGCACTTCTGGCCTTACTACCCGTTTCATGATTTTTCAGGATGCCTGAATTACCAGTTTTTTGGTTGTTGAAATACAGCTTGCACCACCCTGACTAGGGCCAACAGCCTGAAACGCGTACGTGGTTAGCTTGATTAATTAAGAATGGGTATTCGACCAATTCTAGAAAATTAAAAATCAACGAATAGTTGGTATTTATTCCTTGAGATGGCGCAAGCCTTCATGAGATGGCATTTTCTTAATATATTACTATCGAATGCACCCGGTTTGTACCAGAGTGAAAGTTTGCCTAACAAACATTTTGTGTGTGTGAGAGATTAATAAAATATTATTCAGAAATATAATTCAATTTATTTGAATCATTTTGACCAAACATTCACTCCAGCATAATCTTGACCTATTTAAAAAATATTTTCGAAGCTATCATGATGCTTAATTATAATGGATTGATATTAAATATGTCTCATTGATTAATTTAAGAGATTTTTAGCGGGTAAGAGTAACAAATATCGACAAAGCTTAGATAATATCAGATATTATATAGATAAAACATTTGTATAATAAAAAGGCATATATTGGATTGGATAAAAATATTTTCCCATATTTCGGCTGAACGCCAATTTATACCCAGTTAAGTTTTTACTGGGGTGATAAAATAATGCATTGTTCTAATGTTTAAAAGGAGTGGTGCCTCTTGATATATATTAATTAAAGGGCATATTCTGGATCTAAAATAAACATTTTATTTATTACAAAATGCCAATATTTCAATAGGCTGTACGCCTAACTTCGTCAGGGCTTTTCTTGTTTTTAAACTGCTTTAATTGATCACGCGCTGCCTTCACGCATATATATATATATATTGAGCAATATATATGGAATTATTAATTAATAAGAATATTTTGGGTCGAAAATAAAGCATTTTATCTATATAAAAAAAATCCATTATCTCGGTAGGCTGGCTGTACACCTATCTTCTTTAGGGTTGTTCCGTATTTTGAAATGACGAAGAAAGGTGTACAGCCTAGCGAAATATTGGATTTTTGATATGAATAAAATGCTTTATTTTCTATCCAAAATAGGATTATTAATCAATATAAAGCTATATCCAACTGAACCCTTTATAAAAAGTTGGTCATGTAACCACCGTTGGGTGCCCATGGCAGGGCAGACTAGTGCCTGGTTCAATTTATCCTGCTGGGACAATGTGTTCCTTTGTGGGGCAAATAAAGGAAGTGCTTTAAACTGTTTACAAAGGTCATGCTAGAAGTCACTTTTATCTCGACCTGACATGCGAGTTGATTAGGCCGATTAGTAAAGGCTTCACTTACTCGAATTACCATCTGTCTTGTGCTCTCATTCACAAGAGCGTGTTCTGCGCTTCTATATATACTAGCCGAATGACCCGGGCAACGCCCGCGTTTTACCCGATTGAATGTTTTTATTCAAATACTATTTGTTACAATTATAAATTGGCGCCTTAATTAAATGCATATATTAGTTAATAACTATAGCCTATGTGCTTTATCTGTCTATGTACTGTTGGCTTCCGTAGGCGTCTCTTACTGGGAAAAAGAAAGAGAGGATTCCATTTAGTTATTAACTAATATATGCATTTATTTAAGGAGCTACCCGCTCCAACACAATAGTTACAAAAACCAAAAAGCGAGTGGGGGGGGGGGGGGGGCATGATGGGGGGGGGGGGACAAAGGTGGCGTGATCGCAGCCAACCAATAGGAGAGCGCCATTCAAAAAAAAAAAAGCAAACGGTGACAGAGATGAAGAATTAAGAACGCATGACGCTCGTAACTATATATAGAATATATATATATATAAAGATTTTCTGCTGATTTTGATTATTTTTATAGAATTATTAATTGTTGCTTGATTTTGGTATCCATGAGTATATTTGGGTAATTGTTTTGCAGTCGTGGCAATGATTAAATAAAATTAGTTATCAAAAATAGCTGTAATTGAGCTAAAGGAATATATAAAAAAACATAATTTTGATAAAAAGTAATGCCTGGCTTAAGGCGTAAGAATCTAAAAAATGAAGAACTTATTTACATAATTTACAAAAATATCTGAGCCGGCCATCGAGAAACAACAACAAATGGTTATATAAACAGAAATCGGATCTCTGGCGCAACAGAATATTTGAATCTATGACGTTTATTTAAAATAACATTTTAAATAATACATTTATATAACATAAATATAATTAAAAGTAAGAGAAACAGAAGTGAGTAGAATAAAGTTTATACAGTAGACTCTCCTATAACGAGAGTTTTTACAACGCGATAAAAAAATTGCGACAAATATATTTATACAACACGAATTTTCGTATAACGCGTTATAAAATAAAACAATTTACCCAATCAACATTCGCGTTCTACAAGTTTTATTTCGTACAACGCGAATTTCTATAAAGCGATTTCATACAACACGGAACACATTGATCGTGTTATAGGAGAGTTTACTGTATATTTATTTATAAGATACAATTTCCACAAAGAAAATTCTAAAAATACTTAGAATATTTAACAGAAAAATTTAACAGCTAACATTCACATTATTTTAACTCCTTTTTATTTACCATTAATATCAATGATGCATATTCCCTTATATATATTAACACACATAGTTTGAATACGTTTCTTATTTCAACTCTCTGTAGAACAACCACACGAAAATCTATATTCAATAGTTATACGAGTTAGAAAATTTGAGAAAAATAACTGCCTGTGTTTACATTATAGTTGGTAATATAATTTTATATCAATCGTAATTGAGGAGCTAAAATATACAACTCAATTATTTCCAATTATTATTATTTTATTTCCAAAGCGCTATATCCCGCAAGGGATACTTGCGCCAAACAAGGAGAAAAGTTTATTTACATAAGTTATTTACATTATTCAACGCATGAAAATATTAGAGATCCAGATTTTGTAGAAAGCTTAAAATGTATTTACAAAATGAATTGAACTTATATGATTTTTTTTTGTAAACTTTTATTGTAAATATTTTTAGAATAATTCATACCTTGGAGCTAATTATTTTCGGATGGGTTAGGATAAACAATTGAAAAATAAATAGTTCAATTTTGACTAAGATGACAATATTCGACATTTTATCTTAAATTTTTGAAAGCCCTTTAGAAAACAACAGAAAAATATATTTAATGATTTCTCCTCTCGGTTTGGCTTCTGATTCAAAAGCAATTTTAATCTCGCCAGCTTGATTCAAGCTTACGTCTTTAGCTTTAAACCCATTTATTAGGCATTTGAAAGAATTATGCCGATATTTTCAACCTAAATAGATTTTGAATGTTTGTTTTTTTGTGAAGTCTCAAAAATATGCGCCTCTTTTTTCCCTAGAAATCAAATATATTAATATTTCAAAAATTGAAACTATTATAGACGCATATGATTATTTTTAAAAATAATTACTACTTCCTTTAATGCAATGGAATATTTTTCGAATTTTGATAACAGATGGCGCGCTAATGCATCATAATGTTTAAGGAAGAAATTGGTTAGTTGGATATATTGCTCAGTATAATGAGCTGAATAATTACATGGTCTTAAATTTTATATAATTGGCAGCTCGCTAATTAGCGTCCCTGAGCACAAAGAGATGAAGCGCGTTCTATGCTTGGGGCAATAAGAAATTAGCCGATATTTGAGTAATGAGCTTTTTCAATCTTTTGCATTGCATTTCTTTACTATTTATTTTTATTTATTCATTTACTGTGTTAATTTATCTATTCTTATTTATTATTCATTTAAATATTTTTAAACTATTTACTTTTGTTTCTATTTATTTATTCTATCACCAAACGAGCCTAATTTTCATTGATAAGACGATATTGATTGTATCCTCTCATATAATGTTTTATTGTGTTTATTATTTATTCCTTTATTTGATAGTGTTATATCACAAGTGAGAGCGACAAGGCTAACAACTCCTGTGCTCGACCTACAGCTCCTAAACCGCCCCAACAGCACAAACCCCCAGGTCGCAAGTATCTGGCCACTGAAGTATCACCCGGCCCATATAAAAATGTGCCAAAAGATCATCCTAGCACCAATGGTAAGTTCTTCTGGGCTATATCACTTGTACGCAGCCGCTATCCAAAACCAAAACATGGCTTATCTAAAACCTCATTCGTTAATAAGAGATTTTAAATATTTAAAATTCAATATTTTTATGCGATCTAAATAATAGAGATAAAATTCGAATAAGGAAAACTAGATCTTTGGGCAAAGAATTTATTTTGAGGTGTTAAAAGCTATCGAGCAAATTTGGCTCTTCAACGGGCAAATACAAAACAAATAGAAATATTATCGGGCGTGAATCAGGTTATATTGCAGTTAAATTCGGATATTTCTGGCTAACTATTGCTCGCATGAAGAGAAAATTAACCAATAAACTAATCTTAAAACTAAGCCAATGTTTTTAACTTTTCAAATATAACAATCGGAGCAATAATTGTACATCTAATTTTTATACTTGATAGGACTCCTCGATCAGATGAAAATTATTTTTGCGTAGTTTCAGTGAACATCAATCACTCTCTCAGGTGTGAAACAAACATGTAAACGACATAAATTATATTTTCATGGAAGAGAAATTATACGAGAGGGGCAAAGTTTGAACAAGAGGCATCATCAAAATTGCTTCTCCAAGAAGTATAGGTAGTTCCCCAAACAGTGTCTGAGAAAACCATCTCAGACGTTCGCCAGGATATCTCCCATGCACAATGTCTTTTCAAACCACCTTTGTCGCATGCTGCGCCATTCTGGATTTTGAAATAAGACTTATTACGTCACAAGAAAGAAAGTGAAACGTTTATCTTGCACTCCATAGTTTTTTTCCATATCTTCATTTTCTTCACTATTTGTTATTAAATATAGGTGTTTATTTTAAAACTTAAGATGTTTGAAACAAATTATGTAACAATTGAAATTTGGTATTCAAAGCAAGAAGAGAGTGAGAAAAAAAAAGACTCGTTTTAATTATTTACTCTCTGGAAATTAGGGATTTCTTGTGTATCGAAAATAAATTGTTGTATTTGATCATTCAGATATTTTAGGTTATATAGTATGAACTTCGGCCTGTGAAATACAGTTCGATTTTTATCTTTGTACATTTTTATTCTTTTATTTTGTTTAATTAATTTGATAGTGTTACACTAGTACAGGGGTAGGCAAACCTTTGAGTCGGAAGAGTCAAAATTACAATTTACAAAATTCAAATTTTAAAAGAGCCACAATATTTTTCTTGCCAAAAATAAATTATACTCGCATAAATATTTGCGTATGGAACTATATAAAGAGCCGCAGCTTCACATCCAAAGAGCCGCAGTTTGCCGACCCCTGCACTAGGGGAAAGTGACAAGGCTAACAACTCCTGTTAACAACCTCACAGATCCTAAACCGCCCCAACAGAACAAACCACAAGGTCGCAAGTATCTGGCCACTGAGGTCTCTCCAGGTCCATATAAGGATGAACCAAAAGATCAACCTGGTTCAAGTGGTAAGTTCTCATAGGCTTACCTTAGTTTTATAAGATGAAAAATGATTGTTAAATATTTTTAAAGATGAAAAAGTATTAAAGCATAGACTAACAATGTTGATCGTTTATCTACAATTAGATTTTATTTAATATTCCCAGACCTCTCTCAATCCACTCCTTCTAACTCTTTTATAACATCCTAACACCGCTTTTCTAACTAAATTTAACACAGCCAATACCTTTCTTTTAAAATACAATATAACGCGGCTGATGATTGTAAAACGAAAATTGAAATTATACCGCGAATGTTTCTTTTATAAAAATCGAAATTTATTTTCAAAGAGAAATAACGACATTTCTAACTTTGAGGATGAGGTATGGAAAGGTGAATCATGAAGAGTAATGGCGAACGGAAAAATAAAAAAAAAAAAAATTATTTTTCCGTTCGCCATTACTCTTCATGATTCACCTTTCCATACCTCATCCTCAAAGTTAGAAATGTCGCTATTTCTCTTTGAAAATAAATTTCGATTTTTATAAAAGAAACATTTGCGGTATAATTTCAATTTTCGTTTTACAATCATCAGCCGCGTTATATTGTATTTTAAATGTTACTTTAAGTATTAGTTACGAACGGAAAAATACGTCCAGGGTAGCCGAGTGGACAAGGCACCTGCCCGGTAAGCAGAAGGGTGTGGGTTCGATTCCCGCCCCTGGACACTTTTTATTTTTTATTTTTCCGTTCGCCATTACTCTTCATGATTCACCTTTCCATACCTCATCCTCAAAGTTAGAAATGTCGCTATTTCTCTTTGAAAATAAATTTCGATTTTTATAAAAGAAACATTCGCGGTATAATTTCAATTTTCGTTTTACAATCATCAGCCGCGTTATATTGTATTTTAAATGTTACTTTAAGTATTAGTTACGAACGGAAAAATACGTCCAGGGTAGCCGAGTGGACAAGGCACCTGCCCGGTAAGCAGAAGGGTGTGGGTTCGATTCCCGCCCCTGGACACTTTTTATTTTTCCGTTCGCCATTACTCTTCATGATTCACCTTTCCATACCTCATCCTCAAAGTTAGAAATGTCGCTATTTCTCTTTGAAAATAAATTTCGATTTTTATAAAAGAAACATTCGCGGTATAATTTCAATTTTCGTTTTACAATACCTTTCTTTGTAACATTTTTAATTTACAATTTTCTATCGTTTTCCAATTATTCTTATCGGTCACGTTTATTAGACCTTCATACTATTTTTCCATTCTTTTTCTTTTTGCGAGAATTTTCAAAAGCATATTACGATAGTTGTTATCAAAACCAAATGTAATTATTTTTCTTTTATCTTAGAAATATTATTTTTATTTTTTATACATATTTTTATCCAAATCAATAAAAGTTGCATATATAGCATAAACTTTATATTTTCGTATACATAACGATACCACCAGAACCAGTTCTTTAGGATTCAGTACAATCAGCAGTCGCTGACCTGGATGGAACCTACTCGGCCAAAGTGGACAGCGTCTGCCCGGAGGTAGGTTTCCATGGCGACAGTGCTGGTGACTGGAGAGAGCCTTTTATTTGGGTTTGTCTTTAATTCCTAATATATATGATACGGCTATATGGTTTCCACAACAATTTCTTTTAATTATTATGATTTTGTAGTTGGTTGATTTGAAGTTGCATTTTCAATATGAGAGCAGACGACAAATAGGTATTTAGATTTTTGAGAGCCTGAGAGAGATGCCAGCAAAATAGGATTGCAGATTGCTACTCAAGATTCCTGTCGTATTGCTCTAAAATTGTTATAATTCAAAATCAGAAATTCAATTATCCAAATGTCTTTGTAAACATGTTAATATAACGGTTGATGAAGATTTTAATATTTCACTAGTGCTAATTATCTTTAAATTTCCTAATAAAATTAAATATCCCTTGTATGATCTAACTTTACTAACCAATGAAATTAACCAAAAATCTTTGAAACTTTGTTGATGTATAAGAAATAAAACTTTTTATGAATTTTTACAAGTAAAACCAAACACCTACTTGTCCTTTGTACGAAGAAAAAATATTGGAAGGTCTGACAGGTGTGAAACAAAAATGTAAACGAGATAAAATTATATTTTCATAGAAGGGAAATTATACGAGAGAAGCAATGTTTGAACAAGAGGCATCGTGAAAACTGCTTCGCAAGAAGTTCAAAGTTCCCCAGATGTTCGCCAGGATCCCCCCAATGCACAATTAGTCTCTTCAAACCACCTTTGTCGCATGCTGCGTAATTCTGGTTCTTGAAATAAGACTTGTATTACGTCACAAAGAAAGAAAGTGAAACGTTTATCTTGCACTCTATAGTTTTCTTCCATATCTTAATTTTCTTCACTATTTATGTTATTGAATATAGGTGTTTAATTTAAAACTTAATATGTTTGAATCAAATTATGAAACAATTGAAATTTGGTATCTTAAGCAAAAAAGAAAGCGAGAAAAAAAACTCTTTTTATTTTTTACTCTCTGGAAATTAGGGATTTCTTGTGTATCAAAAATAAATTGTTTTATTCAATAATTTCAGATATTTTAGGGTTATAGAGTATGAATTCTGGCCTGTGAAATACAGTTCGATTTCCATCTTTGTACAATTTTTATTCTTTTATTTTGTTTAATTTATTTGATAGTGTTACACTAAGGCAGGGGTAGGCAAACCTTTGAGTCGGAAGAGTAAAAAATAATAATAATAACAATTCACAAAATTTCAAAGTTTTAAAAGAGCCACAACATTTTTTTTTTCAAAAATAAATTATACTCGCATAAATAATATTTGCGTATGGAACTATATAAAGAGCCGCAGCTTCACATCCAAAGAGCCGCAGTTTGCCAACCCCTGCACTAGGGGAAAGTGACAAGGCTAACAACTCCTGTTAACAACCTCACAGATCCTAAACCGCCCCAACAGAACAAACCACAAGGTCGGAAGTATCTGGCCACTGAGGTCTCTCCAGGTCCATATAAGGATGAACCAAAAGATAAACCTGGTTCCAGTGGTAAGTTCTTATTAGCTTTGTAATTAAATATATCATTAAATGTGGATGTGAAGCCTTTAGACCTTTTCACTGTTATCTAACTATTCAAGATGAAAAATGATTGTTGAATATTTTTAAAGTTAAAAAAGTATTAAAGCTTAGACTAACAATGTCGATCGTTTATCTACCATTAAATTTTATGGAATATTCTCAGACCCCTCTCTATCCACTCCTCCTAACTCTTTTATAACATACTAACACGGTAGTTGTTATCAAACCAAAAGTAATTTGTTTTTCTTTTATCTTAGAAATATTATTATTTTTATTTTTTTATATATATTTTTTATCCGAATCAATAAGAGACGCATATATACCATAAACTTCATATTTTCGTATACATAACGATACCACCGGAACCACTTCTTTAGAATTCAGTACAATCAGCAGTTGCTGACCTGGATGGAACCTACTCGGCCAAAGTGGACATCGTCTGCCCGGAGGTAGGTTTCCATGGCGACAGTGCTGGTGACTGGAGAGAGCCTTTTATTTGGGTTTGTCTTTAATTCCTAATATGTATGATCCGCTACAACAATGTGTCTAAATTATTATGATTTTGTAGTTGGTTGATTTGAAGTTTCATTTTCGATATGAGAGCAGACGACAAATAAATATTTAGATTTTTGAGAGGCGGAGAGAGATGCCAACAAAATAGGATTGCAGCTTGATACTCAAGATTCCTGTGTATTGCTCTAAAATGGTTATAATTCAAAATCAGGAATTCAATTATCCAAATATCTTAGTAAACATATTAATATAAAACGGTTATTGAAGATTTTAATCTTTTATACACTATTCTAATTATCTTTATATTTCCTAATAACAAAATTAAATATCCCTTGTATGAGCTAACCTTACTAACCAATGAAATTGACCAAAAATGCTTTGAAACTTTGTTGATGCATAAAAAATAAAACTTCTAATGTATTTTTACAAATAAAATAAACCACCTACTTGTCCTTTGTACGATGGAAAATATTGGAAGGTCTGACAGGTGTGAAACAAACCTGTAAACGACATAAAATGATATTTTCATAGAAGGGAAATTATACGAGAGAGGCAAAGTTTGAACAAGAGGCATCGTGAAAACTGCTTCGCAACAAGTTCAAAGTTCTCCAGATGTTCGCCAGGAACCCCCCAATGCACAATTAGTCTCTTCAAACCACCTTTGTCGCAAGCTGCGTAATTCTGGTTCTTGAAATAAGACTTGTATTACGTCACAAAGAAAGAAAGTGAAACGTTTATCTTGCACTCCATTTATTTTAAAACTTAAGATGTTTGAATCAAATTATCAAACAATTGAAATTTGGTATTCAAAGCAAGAAAAAGAGTGAAAAAAAGTCGTTTTATTTTTTACTCTCTGGAAATTAGGGATTTTTTGTGTATTGAAAATAAATTGTTGTATTTAATCATTTCAAATATTTTAGGTTATAGAGTAGGAATTTCACTTGTTAAATACAGTTCGATTTTCATCTTTGTACATTTTCTATTCTTTTTGTTTAATTTATTTGATAAAGAGTGTTACACTAAGGCAGGGGTAGGCAAACCTTTGAGTCGGAAGAGTCAAAAATTACAATTTACAGAATTTCCAAGTTTTCAAAGAGCCACAACATTTTTTCTTGCCAAAAATAAATTGTACTTTCATACATAATATTTGCGTATGGAACTATATAAAGAGCCGCTTCATATTTTCGTATACATAACGATACCACACACACCGAAACCAGTTCTTTAGAATTCAGTACAATCAGCAGTTGCTGACCTGGATGGAACCTACTCGGCCAAAGTGGACATCGTCTGCCCGGAGGTAGGTTTCCATGGCGACAGTGCTGGTGACTGGAGAGAGCCTTTTATTTGGGTTTGTCTTTAATTCCTAATATGTATGATCCGCCACAACATTGAGTCTTAATTATTATGATTTTGTAGTTGGTTGATTCGAAATCCATTTTTGATATTAGAGTAGACGACAAATTAGTATTTAGATTTTTGAGAGCCTGAGAGAGATGCCAGCAAAATAGGATTGCAACTTGATACTCAAGATTCCTGTCGTATTGCTCTAAAATTGTTATAATTCAAAATCAGAAATTCAATTATCCAAATGTCTTTGTAATCATATTAATATAAAACGGTTATTGATGATTTTAATCTTTTATACACTATTCTAATTATCTTTATATTTCCTAATAACAAAATCAAATATCCCTTGTATGAGCTAACCTCACTAACCAATGAAATTAACCAAAATTGCTTTGAAACTTTGTTGATGTATAAGAAATAAAACCTTTAATGTACCTTTCGCAAATAAAAAAACTACCTACTGGCCTTTGTACGATGGAAAAATATTGGAAGGTCTTACTCATCAGTGGTGAACCAGGCAGTTTCAATATTTAACCACCGTATGAAGGGAATTTGAAGGTTCTTTTATTTAAAAATATCGCGCTATAAAGGTTATTTTCTCATAAATAGATAGCGCGTTTGTCTTATGTTTAATTAATTAATACACGCGCGCGTTCTTTCTCTCTATTTATATTAGGAGTGGGTACGCGTTGCGTACAAGCAGTCATATTCATTTATTACAATTTTGACAATAGATTAACGTCTCAATCATATATCTAGATGGTCCAAAAATGAAAACGTTACGTTAAGGTAAAAAGTTAAACCCGTAATAATGATAATATTTAGAAATGTATTTGCTAATTGGTTTATGAAAGCAAAATGATTCGTTTAGGTTTGTTGTTTTCGTTTTGTTTTAACAATAAGGTTACGTTCAAATATCTTCAAATAGCAATAAAGAAATATGTGTGACTGATGGTCTAGGGTCAAGCGCCAGTCAACAAATCGCACCTACTGGCCGTTTTGGAGCCTCGATGATCTCTCCGGGGCCAGCGATGGGAGCCCAGGGCCGACCCGACCTTGGCGGTAAGAATTTCGAACACATTATTGATTTCTGAGCTTAATAGCAAATCTAAAATACTGATGAATAATTGAATATACACCAATAGAAGCACTTCTAGCTTTGAAAATGCATAATTGTTTATCACCCTCTTACAGGAAGGTACAGGTGGGGATATAAAGGATGTGCCACATCGCCAACTTTGAAAAATTCAGTAAAAGGCCAACCTTTGTGGCACATTCGTTTTATAACCACCTATACTTTTTTAAAAATGTGAAAAACAAAAGCGCATTGTTATATGGACTAGGTGTCTCTTTTGATACGGGAATAAATCTTACCGCAATCTTGCATCATAGTTGTTAATGTGTTGTTAAACTATCATTTAAAATATAACCATATAGGAGTTCTCTAACTACCCTAATTATGAATAATATTAAAATATGTATATAAAAAGTGTGGAAGGGCGATGTATAGGATCAAGTTGTGAAATTGAGAAAAGCATCTCCTGATCGTGCATCTGAAAGTTTACGATGGCTTGCGACATCTACCTCAATGAATATCAACTAATTTTTTTTTTTTTTCAAATTTCAGAACATTGTCCGAATACCTTTTCTTGATAAATCAAGAAGAGCCAAACAGTGCGCGTTTCTGACTGTTGGACCTCATCAGCGTGGCGCAAGCTGTACCTGAACGACCAATAAAGCTGTTCCAAGAAGCTCACTTAAGAATTAAAGAATGGATATTTAAGGTCAAATGTGTGTTATAACGCAAAACTATAAGAATTTTAGCATCAACCATTTTCCGTAACGGCCACTCAAGCCAATGAGATGGTGGCGGTCAAATAATTAAGCTGATAGTCACTGGGAAGATTGACAGTGATGAACTCTCATATGATAGATTAGTTCCTAGAATTAGACACTTCAGCCAGTAAATCTTCTGTATTCTCTCGACAAAAATATTGTCCTCGTCAACAACAAATAAAAATCAAAGCATTTGACGCATTTTTAACGCCTTGCCAAATGCTTTATTTTTTATTTGTTCTTGACGAGGACAAACAATTTTTGTCGAAACGTCGAGAGAATAAAAAATATTTACTGGCCGAAGTGTCTAATTGTAAGAACTATGAATGCCGGCCAGGAAAACTCTATCTTCATGAAATATATCTTGTTATATATTGCCACGTGTAAAATTAGGGAAGACCAAAACTTCAGGATGCGACAGCAATTTATTTCAGGCAAGAACAAACTATGAATGGTAAACAAAAGATAGGCCACGAGGGAAATTTACAGAGTAGCAAAATATAAACATAAAAATGACCACTCTGTTAATAAAAATAATAAAATTAATTAATACTTCGCTATAATATTATAAAATATTGTCTTCATGAAAATAATGTAAGAAAACACTGATTTATATTTAAATGCCAACATCAAGCAAAAACTAACATCGAGTAGCAGATCATAATTGCTCCCAAAATTGTGCAAAATTAGATACATTTCCCCATGGTGAAAATTAAGACCAATTATAGTGCTACCTTTTACTTAAATCTACTTAGATATGAATATTTCTACAGACCTCTTATGGCAATGATAAAAATTATAACAAGAGGAAATAGCTCTTCAGTGGTGAACCCTCGCAGCGGTTTCGCTATTTCACCAGGTTCCCCATTAATGAGTCATACCCTCCCATTAAACATTTTATCATTGTAGTAGGTCTGTAGAAATGGGTTTTAAAATATAAAATTTCATATAAAATTAATTTATATGCCGGGCGTGCTCAATGTACGCCTGCCTAAATACTATGGCTTAAAATCGATTATAAATAAATGTCTTTTTAAACGATAAATAGAAAATCAATAAATTTCAAGTAAAAATATATCTTAATTGCTTTCTACAAATGTATCTTCTGTGGATGTAATGTGTTGAAATGAAAAATATAAATAGAATCCAAATAATTTCAAGCCTCGATTATATATGACACGCTATTGCCTATGCATAAACATTATGTGCAATCAAAAATTAATAACATTTTTATATAAAAATCATATATTAAAAATTCAAAATATATTGCTGCTGCTCAATAAAAGGTCTTTAAAAATGCATAATTTATGAATAGTTACAAAGATGCTCTACAGATGGCGCTAGCTTGGCCGCCACGTTATCTTATTTGATCTAAAATTATCTGTGGTTTATAACTTGTATGGTAATTTTTGAGTTTGTTTTCTATGGGAATTTTAATAAAATATAGTTTTTATAATATGATTCACTAGCGCGCCATCTCTTATCAAAATTCGAAATTATTTTAAAGGCATAAGATTCTTTTTGAAAATAAACAATTTCTACTGCTCTTACTGCAATGGAAAAATTAATCACTGATGAGCCAGGCCCTCCCATTAATTTTTCAATTGCAGTAAGGGCAGTAGAAATTGTTTATTTTCAAAAAGAATCTTACGCCTTTAAAATAATTTCGAATTTTGATAAAATATAGTTTTGCTATTTATTGAAATCTTTTTTTTTTTTTCAATTATTTAAAATGTTAAAGCAATTTTGATTATAGTTTCGGTATATTTAGCGCCTTATTTGCTAAATACATTTGTAACTTCGGGTGAGATAACTGGAAAGTTTTGAATATGGCTCTAGCGCGAATATAATCACGCACAGAGCCTCATATAAATGTTTAGGATAATGCTAGAATATTTAGTAGAAGTGTGAAGAGAGAGAGAGAGCGCGTGTTTTTGAGTGATTTGCATATATATACCACACAGTTATATTCTAATACTAAAGTCAAATATACACAATAGTTCTGTGGATGGAAGTGTTCGCCGTCACTTCAAATTTTCATGTACTATTTATTTTTTAAAACTGCAGAGCTGATTGTCCGAGTAATCTGAGATCTGTGCTATATAGTTACCAGAATTATATATAGGTTTATTTTTAATGTAAATTTAAGAAGCCAATAAAGTCTAACGACGACTCAGGCATTCCAAAAGAAACTCTACCACTTGACATACCATCGTCTGTCCAAAGGTCGACCTCTTGAGCTCCTGGAGTTAGCACCCGGCAATAAATAGGGATTCTCTGGTATTTTTATGTCCTAAGAACTTCCACAAATTAAAATCGCAGCCTAGAGACATCTGATAAACTGAATGTACACAGAAACCATTAGACATTAAGTATGAAGACAAACCCGGACAGTTGGCAACTTTTGCACGAGGCTCCAGGAGTTCGGGTCACATCAAGAGTAGAATTATTTGTACGGCAGTGAGGAGATAAGGGCACCACGGGTCGCCCTGAAGGCCCATCTCCCATTCTTAGAGCGTCAGGGCTTGTATCTTCCGTCGCCGCTTCAATAATACGACATAGAACAAACTAAAAATTAAACAAGAATGTCTATGTGAAAGTCTAATGTGAATATTGATAAATATCTTTTGTTCCTTAGTAATTTCTAAGTGTCTTAGAGAAAATCGAAAGACGCGCCATATTATTGGACACATAAATATTATGAAAATACACGTGTGCTATATGATAACCGGGTGTATCGCAGAGGCCGCGGGAAGCGGTGACCAGGCCAGCTGCATGATGTACAGCCCGGAGATGGGAGCCGGGAACAAAGGTACGCGCCGATTCTTGATCTTATCGACTAGGTTTCGGTTTTATTATTCACCTATTTATAATTTACACTATTTTAAAACTATAGAAAAGTGATTTTTGTTTTTCGGAATATTAATAATTTCTTTTAAAAAATAGTACTTAAATCCTAATTATGCCTTATATTTCAATATTAAAATATAGATTGCTCAATCTTATGTTAATCTATATAAAAATGTCTTGTATAAATATCATGAAATGCTAAATCGTTAATAAAAATGTGGAAATAATAAATCGGGCGTTAAGATAAGCTATGTTTATAATTCGATAGGCCTATAGTGACGATACGGCTGAATATCAGCTCTATTGAACCACGTGACCTTAAACCACATTATTGACTGTATTGGCTCTTCCATTGATGACCTCTACTCATCCCCAGCAGACACCATCAAAAATCTCAAGCTCTACAGGCTTGATGGCTAATATGATTGAACGTAGATAAGAAAGATGTCTGTACAATTTCCTGAGAAGATAAAATGCAGTGATATTTCGATGTTGGCATTACCAGTAAAATATTTCTATGGAAATTATTTTAAAAACAAAAAATATTTTAAAACCAGAAATTCATGAGTACAAATTCAGTAATCCAGTACACATAAAATGAGTTGATATATGCCTACTGTCCTATCTTCAGTGTCTCGCTGATTCCATCAGCATGGGAGAGCCCAGTTGAACAAAGTCCATTCTCTCCACCACACTGTTGGCCTAAGGCAGAGAATACAAAGGTAATCTGACCCCCGTAATACTCTCACACTAAGGCTCATATCTCACTGATGATGATCACCAAATATGTATGTCTCAGCACACTTAATTATTGGCTTTAATAATGCAGATGGCATAATGTATATAAATATTTATTTATATAGATAATTAGAATTGATTGTACCGAATTCTAAAACGTTTGACTAAACACTTCACCGTTTATATATAGAATCCTTCTAAAATGTTTATGAAATTTGACCAAATATTATATGATACATTAGCGCGCCATCTGTTAGGAGAATTCGAAACTATAGAATTTTTTTTAATTTTCAAAAGAATCATACGCGTCTATAATAGTTTCGAATTGACCAAATATTATGCCTCGTCCTAAAAGATGAAAGATAAATGTTATAAAAGCGAGAATTTTTCAGGTTGTCTCTAGATTTACAATCATTTATAATATGAAAAAGAATAAAGTATAACAAACCTGAGTTTTAAAAAAATCACGGTTAAATAATTCTAATGAGTATGTTTAGAAAATTCTAAGCGCTAACTAATCTAGAACTAGTGATAAGCAATTTCTAGAGCATTTAAAGAGCCAATGCGATAAAGGTCACTATGTTACGATAATTTAAATATCATCTTTCTAAACACACAGATAGAACCATCATCAAATCATTTTTACCATTCGAAATATGGTACAGATTGAATCTATATGCAGTAGGTCTTTTTTGGTGTCAAGGGCGTAAACAGTAAGACTTTGGTTAGGTGAGGATCCTTTTAAGATTCATTTCTTTGGAATTCGCGTTTATTAGATGTCAGAAGGCTTTATTAAAGCATAGATAAATATTACATAATATAATTTGTATTTATTATTGATAAAAAAAGTTTAAACCAGGGATCATAAGTATATACAATTTATTATCAGAGTGATAGAGATTGGTAATTCTATATATATAATGAAATTGCGCCTCATCTCTATATGAGAATTGGAAATATTTGACCGAATTTTGATTTTTATTAATTAAAAAGCAAATTTTCTACAGCCTTTACCGTGATAGAAAAATATTGAGAGTTTTCCTGATTCATCAGTAATGAATCCTCCTAGGGGTTTTCGATCTTCATATAGCTGAATCTAATAATTTATACGCAGTGTATCTACAGGACTGATGTTTGCTCTGTGTTCAGTGTGGTGCCCCCCGGGAGCCCCCTTCTACGCGGCCTGGTCGTGCCTGCTGGGGACTGAGGGCCCCCATCTGTGGAGCCCCCACCCTTGGTGTCTGGCCTCGTGGCCCCCTACCACCCTGCCCGACTGCTAGGCTGTCGCTTTGTCTCATTGTTCTCCGCTTCTGTTGCTGCATAGAGAAGTGCAATCCACTTGCGATGTGTTGATTTCCTAATATATAAATATATGAGAAGCTATTTCTTCTCACTAGAGATATTTTTATTTATTATAAATTCATATATATCTTATCGTTGAAAGCTTTATTCCATCATTTATATCAATAAAATAATGTCATATATGCAATGTAAATGTTTTAGGTTTTGAATTATTTTCTTTTTTTTTTAAACACGGATTTTTTGGCCAAATTTTTCTGGCAAAAGAAATGATGTTTTATATGAAATCTCTCCACAAATTAAATTTTCTAACAATAACCACAGTGTCGAAATAACGTTAAAAATAACACTTTATATAATGAGAAATGCTGAAAATTTTGTCATTCCATGTATTGCCAAAATATTTGCCAAATTAAAAAAAAAAATTATTGTTGAACTTTTAAATATCAAACTATCGGTAAACTCATTAATAAAAAGGAACCAGGCACATAAATAAATTAACAAAGAGTAAATAAATATATGAAATATGTTCTTGAAGAACAGTTACTTTTTCTTTTGAAGCTTTTAACAAAGGTTTTATATTAAGAAAGGGCACGAAAGCTTCCAATAAAAAAAAGTTTTAATCAATCTCTCTATATATAAATTTGTATGTATTTGTTTGTTTTGGAATTTACTAATTTTTGATATTTCGTAAGAGCCCATGTAAAAAGAATAAAAAGAAATCGAAAAAATAAAAAAAAGAAATGGAAAGTGAAAAATTATATTCATAATTTTTTATTTTGAATTAACTGATTAATGATATGGAGTAGGGTGGGAGGTAAATTATCTATCTCAGGATAATAAAATTATTATTTAAAAAAAAAAAAAATATATATATATATATATATATATTGACCTCTCTCTATCCATATGAAACTTTGCCGCAATAAAGAGTACGTCTGGAAAGAATCACTACTGCAGTTATAAATCTGGATGTACTAAATTAATCCCAATATATTTAGCCGAAATATTATAATATATTAAACGAAATAGTATATATAGATCACACACGTTTTTTTTTTTTCAACACACGTACTTTGCTATTTAGCATTATTGTGATCATTATATACTGGCTCGTTGAACGAGTCATTCATATAGTAATTTATCAAAATTCGAAACTATTATAGACGCGTATGATTCTTTTAAAAATAAACAATTTCTACTGTCTTTTTTATTTTAAAAAGAATCATACGCGTCTACAATAGTTTCGAATTTTGATAACAAATGTCGCGCTAATGCTTTATAGTAATTTATAAATTATTGGAGAGAAAACCTGCAAAGATCAACTTTTTTTAGTTATGATATCACATGAAATCTCTAAATGTTGCATTCGGTTGAAATATTATAATTGCAATTCATGGTTTGCAATGGTAAATAATACAGAGGAATATCGTTGAATTCACTAGCAATATCAATTTATCAAACTTTACAAACCTCATCTCTTTCTATTTATTTCCCATGTTCTCTATTTCACCGCCGATAACTTCATATACGACATAATTTTATAAATACCTATTAAGATTTATCTTGAAACTTTTTAAATATAATTTTAAAGATATTTTTATGATTCAAATATTATGTATACTTTGAAAGCATTGCAATATCATAATGTTAATAAATTTATATGGTCTTCTCTTTTCGATAGGCTTCAAATATACTGAATATGATTGGTATAGAAATAAGTTTATACAAGACTTGATAATGACCCAAAATGAAATACATAGGTTGAATACACATTGCGCGAATTATTTTAATATTAAGTTCATATACATGCATATATATATATATATATTGTATGAAAAAAGTGAAAGTTGTTTAAGCTTATGATTTTGCTATGTTTTAAAAATGAATCAATGTTGGTTACATATGTTTAAATTGAATATTACACCTTAGTTCTATATATTTTATTGGCTTAAAAAGGAACACAACAAAACAAAAAAGAAACTACAATTGAAAAAGATTTGATAACTAACTAAAAAACAAACAAAAATAATCAAATAAAAAAATTGATGATAAGAAATTGAATATGTCGGCTAGAAAATGCTTCTATGAATTAAAAAAATAATAATTACAAAATTAACATATAAACTTCAAACATATATAATTATATATTTACATAAGAGTACCCTTCCTCGAATTCTATTTCACCCCCGTCAAACCCGCTCCTTTCAAAACTACATTGAAACTATTCAAAATCGTTATTTTGATTCGCATTATACGGGAAAGGGCAGAGTGCTATTCATTATGAATATATATAAATGAAGAAAGTGTTTTATTAGTTTCAAAATAAAATTTTCAAAATCAAAATTATAATTAGAATATTATCATAATGTGGCAACTATTCCATATGTGTATATATTCCAAAAAATTGTTCTTAAAAGAAATTTAAAAAAAAATTGTGATTTTAGCCACTTTAAAAAAAGTACTTGGCAGAAAAAAATTCTCAATAAGAAATCAGTTATTGAAATGTAATCAATGATGCCGTGAATATTGATTATTGTACATATAAATAATACCAATAAGAACAGTCGTTAATTTCAGACAGAAGACACATTGACAAAAGTCGTTCAAATATAAAGAACCGCTCCAAAGACTTGTTGCAGCATTGTTACAATATAAAACCCAAATTAAATTTATATATATTCCTTAAAAACAAAATAAAATCAGTTCCCAATTTATCAAAAACTTATAATTCACATCACTCTATACAAATAGATATTATAATTAAAAATTGATCAAAATATCTAATTTTAATCAAATAGGATTATTTCTTCTTAAATCTAATCTTTTAGAAACATTTTAGAAGCCTTTCAAAATTCTTCGCGACTTCTCTAGATGGTCTTTGAAATTTTGCACAAGAAGAGAAAATTGATTTTCTCTAAATATTTCAACTATTTTAATCGAGGAAATCATAATGTAGGGCTTAAACTGAACATCGGGGAACGCAGATGGATTAATAAGGATTGTTTGAAAAGTTAAATAAAAAATCATTTGCGTATAATGTGTATTCAACCAATGTGGAATTAAATTTAGTAGGTTTTATTTAAATCTTAAATACAAGAATAATGCTAAGTATACATATATTTATAGAGAATATGTCAATCATATTTGTTAATATGTAAAGTCGACCGAAGTTGAAACTTTGACATTGATTCTCCAAAATATGGATATTTGTGAGTTCTAAGGTTGGGTATTTCATTCACACGAAGTTTCGCAATAAAATATTAAATTATATTTAATTTCCATTATAATAAATAGCACATAACAAGTCTGCGGTTGTACACGATTTTTTTTCTTCTAGAAAGAATATCATTTCCAGCGTAAAAATGTCCCTTTTTATGGCCTTCCATTTACCATTATAAAATTTTGAGTATAATTGGAGAACATTGTCAGAATAAAAACCCATATACTGTTGAATATTAAAAGTTGTGTAATTATTTTAAATGTATATTTTAAAATATTGTATATATCATTTTTTAGAATTTATATATAATTTTCCCATAAAAAGAGAGCATATATAATAAAAATATATTTATAAAAGTTTTTGAAGTGGCAATATGTCTTTCATGTAATAAAAAGCATAAATAAAATAAAATCAAAAATGTGTTGAAATAACATAAAAATACTCCAAAAATTCATGCACAATAAATTTATATTTGCCAAAAAAAATCATGCTAACTATATCCATATTACATAAAAAATATATGAAAAATAATACTTATTATATATATAATATACATAATATATTTTACATGATTGAAACCGACACATAGCGGTGATAAATCTATTGCAAACGTGAAGTCTTTTTAAAACGACTTTAGTATTGTCAGACCAAGAATTATGACGTGGAAATTGCGATGTCAGCTGGAATTGAAAGCAAAGTAAAAAGAAGAGTATCAAAATGTCGCACAAATTGTATTGTAAAAACGTGAGAATATTTTTTCTGCGATAACTCTCAGCAAGAAGACATTTCAACAAAACTCTGAAAAAACTGGTCAAAATTTATATTGAAAACTGGAATTATCAATCACATTTGACTCTATGGTTAGAGCCCCAATAAAGTTGTACCATTGTTGAAATTAATTGATTTGAAGATATTTGAAGGACTTTGTGAGAACATAAAGACGGCCATACAAGATTACCAAATCTCTCTCCCATCAAGCACATATTGCATCTGTGCACTTTGCATGTATTGACAAGATGTCAATAAAATTATTTTAATTGTCAATTGTCAAGCACATATTGACACTTTTGGACTCCAGCACCATCCTCAACCAACTCGTATCATTGCTGATTGTGTGATCAAGAACAACAGGTATCCTAGAGAATGACATACGGCACCTGTACAACACAATGTATGTAATATTATAAAATAAATAAAGCTTCCAGGGCTAGGTTTCTTGTTTAACTTTTTATTTTCAAGATTTCGGACTTGTCAGTCCTTCAACAGGAGTATCACGTCAATAAATTGATGATAATACTATTTTTATATACAAATTATTATTTACATATTTTAAATATTAATGATATTGAAAGGGAGAGAAAAATATATTCTTTGTGTTTTAAAATCAAAATTTGAAAATATACCTGCATGGTGGATGATATGTAAGTTTACATGCTTGCATTGTTAATCGTGGCGACTGCAGCAGTTTCCAATGTACCACCGTTTCACATTTGAAGTGGCTTTTTTTTTTGCTATCATATTTAACCTATGACCTTGAAACCTCAATCAAATAAATATGATAACTAGACAAATACTTTGCCCCTACTGAGATAATTTCATTCCTCTAAATTATTTTTCTTGGTATTGTGTGTGATAAAATTGCTTCCCCTGTATGTATTTCTTTAATAACTGTAATAAATATTGTCGCGCTTGATCCTACCGGTTCTATGCGACAACGCCGCTTCCTCCTTCGTGGATAACCTACCCAGGCTCCCGTTGCCTTCCTCTGCAGCTCTTCCCTGCAGGCCACCCAAAGACGTCCTGAGAACCACCTCTCCAGTGGAACTCCCTTCCTCTGGCAGTATCTCTCGGCCTTACCACTTGTGGGGGGACACGAGAGACTTACCAGAAGAGTAGCAGCAGCATGGCGATGGCGAGTAGAACAACAGCAAACGGCACCAAGACTTCAAACACTGACTTTATTGTCATTCACTACTAAACATTACATTTAAATGGGATAATAAACAATGGGTATTTACAGTATGTTACATCCTGGGGCCAACCTAAAAGTGTATTTACAATCATTTTCCCTAGGAAACAGGACCACAGCAGTCGGCGATTCCCACATCAGTTAGAGAAGCGAAACAGGCGAAAGCGCCATCTATTGGCGGAGGTTGTAGTCATTTGGAGGTCTTACACGCGACAATATACAGGGTGATCCAAAAGTCCCGCACTATTTTAAAAATTAATAACTCCGCGAATATTTGCGCTAGAGCAATGCGGTAAACACCATTGTGTTCAGGATACAATGGATTTTTTATGGCAAATAATGAAAAATTCGAAATTGATTTTAGTTACAATTTTATTCGCCAGATGGCGCACTACCAAAATCAGAGATTCAGCGGCCAAATTGTTTGATAAATTGAAAAATATAACTGATCGACACGTATTTTTCCTTTTTGAATACCAGGAAAGAACCCTAATAACATCAAATAACAAATTAATAAAACACCACTTCGCCAAAAGTATGAAGAATTGGTTAACAATTTTTAAATACAATCAGAGATATGTAAAATAGGTAAATGCAAATTAAAACATGTAGCAAAAAATTAAAAATTGATATTTTAGATACGGTTTGTGTTTCCGAAGATAATAAATTTCAAATATTTTTAATTCAACTCTCTCTCATACTGTACCCAATTTTAAAAAATGTGTCCCCTCAAATAAAAATATTTTTCAAATCGACCTTTTGCGTTGAAAAACGTGGTAATAAAATCATTTTGTATTATTTTTTGCACAAAATTTCTAAAGTTATTGGTGTACAGAAAATATTCCTTATGCTATTTCTTCTAATGAGCGAAAAGCGAAAAACTAAACATAAGGGGGAAAATTGTGTGCACCAGTGTTATTCGAGAAGTTATAACACTCTGGTTTGAACGAAATAATATGTGAGCAAATGACAAACAAAATATTACTGTTCACAAAAAAAAAAAAGAGTCAAGATGTGAGGACAGCATTTATTATCCCCATATCCCAACACAAAGAGCTGCAAAATATTGGTAGATAATATAATACATGGCAGCTTATATAACACACGAGGTAACTGCCTTCTCTCTTGTATTAGGTCACAATCCTTGCTCAATGTGGCACCCTTCATTCTCAATCACCGCCTGCAGACGATAAATGACAGAATGGACAGCATTAAATAACATATCTGTTGAAATTGATAAAACGTGCCATCTGATAGAAGCCTTCAATATGGCCAATGTGGTAAGCCAGCATCGATAAACACACGATTTAATGTACCCCCATGAACAAAAATCGCAAGGCGTCAAGTCTGGTGATCTTGGAGACCACTGGTATATAAAGTGGCGACTTATCACAGGATTTCCAACGAACGTATCCTTCAGCAATTGTTTGGCACCGCGGGAGATATGAGAAGGTCCTCCAACTTTCATGAATGTTATTTCGCTTAGTGCTTTTTCCCTGCAATATGGGAATACCCCATATGAACATAACGTTCACCAGTTACAAAAACGGTTTTAAAAGTTCTTCCATTGATTTTTCAAAGAAAAATCGCCCAATAATAAAAGAAGAAGTGAACCCCACACAAAACTGTAACTCTAGGCTGATAAAGTGGCATTTATGTAAAAATCCTAGGGTTTTCTGTTGCCCAAAAGCGGCTGTTTTGAATGTTAGATTCTCCGTTTAGAGAAACGTGAGCATCATCTGTCCACAGAACATTCGACAGCCAGTTTTCATCAATATCAATTTTCCGAAAAACCCATGCAGCGAATTCTTGACGCATCTCAAAATCGCCAACTTTCAGCTCGTGAAATCTTTGAATTTTGTATGGGTACACACAATAGAGACATTAGGTGAAGCCTCTTCGGATATCACAATCATACTCGGCGATTTTAACGCCAAAAGTTCAACTTGGGGATCATCTGTCCAGGATAACAAAGGTCACCGACCTCGACCTTACACCATTAAATAAGGGAGAGAACACCTATCTATCCAAGTCGACAGGCACAGAATCCGCAATAGACATCACAGCGATAAATTACAACATCGCACCCACAACACAATGGAAAATCCTGAGAGGTGCAATCAGTGACCACAGACCAATTTTAACAACCCTAAACTTAAAAATTGAGAATGTCCAACAGAATAAAAGAACATGGAACTTTAGGAAAGCCGACTTGAAAAAAATTCACAGAAAAGCTTGAAGAACTGTGCAACGAAAAATTGAATTACAGAACGCTTGACAAAAACTTGGAAAACTTCTCTTCGAATATATCAAAAGCTGCAAAAGCATCGATACCTAGAAGGAGACGTTAGACCTGTGGATACCTTACTGGAAGGACCACAACATCGAGGCAATGATTGCAGAGAGAGACAATATCA
Source organism: Cordylochernes scorpioides (assembly GCA_030710605.1). Taxonomy (NCBI): domain Eukaryota; kingdom Metazoa; phylum Arthropoda; class Arachnida; order Pseudoscorpiones; family Chernetidae; genus Cordylochernes; species Cordylochernes scorpioides. The sequence goes on from CP092886.1 coordinate 147,288,387, forward strand.
ATGAACTTCTTTAAAAAAATAAGAGAAAGTAACACATTGAAATTAGTCACAAAATAGAACAATAAATTTGGATATGCAAACAAGAGAAAATGGCAGAGTTCTGCGAAAAAATGGATCCAAGAAAGGACAGCCAACACTGGAATATGATTAGAGTGTTAGAAAAGAATCAAAACCAACACCAATCCTCCAATACTCTATCCGATATGAATAGAACAGCGAGAACGAGAACAAACAGATGACTAACATAATTGCTGAATATCTTTCAAGCACTTCCACACCAAAAATAATATAAACCAGTTAGTTAAACAAGAGCATCAAGGGCAACTCGCGCATCAAATAATCCAGGAGCTGGAGATGATAACGCGGGCTCCGGAGGGTTAGGGGACACAGCCTCATCGAAGGTAATGAGTTCGCAGACAGGCTCGCTAAGGCAGGATGCTTTAGAGATAGATCACTGAGGACCCCAGTGACCAAGAAAGAAGTTTATAGGAGGATCAGGGGGCACGTCCAGGACTTATGGTTGGACAGATGGAGGAAAAGTGTGAAGGGAGAGAGGTATTCAATTGGGTAACAACACCCAAGTACCTCTGTAAGGTAATGTCCCACAAATTCATTAGGGTAGTTCGGGACATGGGCTCTTCCCCAAGTCTCCACAGATTTAAAATTAAGAGAAACCCTGATTGCGTCTATGAAGAAAGGGATGTGGATGCACGCCACTACGTCTTGGATTGTCCAAGGGTAGTGGGTGTGCAGGAAGAGAGAAGGAGGGCGAGGGGCGCGATCGAGAGTAAGCTGCTGAGAAACCACAGCAAGCTTCTTGAGAAAGCCCACGACGTGGCATCTGAGCTTTTCCTCAACTGTGAGTGAACAGAGTCGACCGGGGGCCGCCTCCCCGCGGTCCCTGCTGGACACAGTAAATAGTTTCCTCTTTTGCTGTGTTTAAAGGCCACCGGTATAGAAATCCTTCCAGACACGTTGTCTGGGAGGTGGTGTTTCCAGGTACAATGTCCAAGCTCTAGCTTGGATACTGTTACTTGGCTTATGAGTTGAACAGAATAGCAGCGAAGGGCATGCTTCGGATGCCGGCTTGTGGACCGAAAGGTCTGGGTGGCCATCTGCTTCTAGGGTGTACCAACTGTGCTTAGGTGGGATCCTCCAGTTCTTGTTTATTTTTGTTTTGGCTACTGTTTCTATTTCTTTAAAAGTAAGTTTATTTTTCTGTAGTAAGGGTTATTTTGTGCCTTTTTTTCGCTAGCGCATCAGCAGCTTCATTGCCTTCAATGCTAACATGTAAGGGTATCCATTGAAGGTGAATTTTTGAGGTATTGAGAGTTTTTGGAGATAACCAATTATGTTCCTGCTTACTTTGTCTCTAAGTTCCCTTGTGTGACTCAAGTGTTGTATGGCACTTCTACTATCAGTAAGAATCCATATATCGTGATGTTTAGTGTTTCTGATGGATTTTAAGGCTTCATAGATGGCTATAAGTTCGGATCTGAAGACTGAGCAAAAATCTGGGTTTCTTCTGTTTATTTTCTCATTGCCATTTGTGGTTTTAATGAGAGAGTCACTGCCAGTGTGTCCCAACTCGTCTCTGCTACCATCGGTATAGATAGTTATTGCATTTTTAGGAATGTTATTAATTATTTCTAATGATAATTGTTTTAAGTATTCTGGATTTTGGTATTGTTTGTTGGTGGGTTCATTTAAAGTGGCATTAAAAATAACATTTTGTTATTGATTCGCATGGAGATATTTTTTCTGCTAAATAATATTTTTCCACTTTATATTTTAAAAATCCATTTCTTTTGGCCAGGTGGAGAGGGCCTTCTTTTTTGAGTCTTATATTGAATTCCCAATTAAGTATGTAATTGAAAGTTCTGTGTTTGTTTTCATAACTCTTGATTTTGTTTATATATTTTGGCAGATTGTAGCTTCTTTTATCCTTTAAGGGCATAATGTCTGCCTCGTAAAGAGTACAATATTATTAGGGCAGGTATTTCGAAGACCTGTAATAATTCTAGCTGCATTTAGTTGTATCCTTTCCGGTGATTTTAGATTTGTTTCAGATGCTGTACCATAGATTTGATATCCATATTCCAAGATAGGTCTCATTAGAGATGTGTAAGTTAATTTTAGTGTTGTTGTTTCAGCTCCCCACTCTTCCTGAAATACATTTCAGGATTTTTAGTCGGTCTCTTCCTTTTCTAACAACTCTTTCAATATGTTTACTGGAGTTAATGTCTGGATCCAGGGTGTAGCCAAGATATTTAGGATGTTTATTATATTGCAATTGTTGTTCTTTCAGAATAATATTTGGTCTTATTTTGTATAGTTTCTTATCGGTAGTAAAAAGACAGGTTTCAGATTTTTGGGGGTTAAATTCTAATTTATGTTTATTAGCAAATTTTTCTAGGTGGAGAAGAGTCTTGTTCAAATCTCTTTCAGCTTTTTTCCATGGTTTTATGTGAAAAATTTTCTTCTATGCCTGCAATAAATAAGGTGAAGAGATTTGGGCTAAGGACTGATCCTTGTGGTAATCCTTGATACAATTTGAAGGTTTTAGATAGAGTGCCATTATATTTGACCCTGATGTATCTATTTTTAAGGGAATCATTTATCCAAGTGATAGCTTTTCCATCAATTTTGAAATGTTTGTATAATTTTGTAATTAACTTGTTTTTCCATACCTTATCAAAAGCTTGTGTAAGTTCTAAAAAAGCAGCTATTGTGTGGTTAGTTGGTTTTCTGTTTGTGCATCTTTTACCTTTTGTGTGAAAAATAAGAGTTGGTCTATTGTCCCATGTCCTTTCCTAAATCCATATTGTTCTTCTGGTAAGAGATTCCTTGTGTCGGGGTGGTAGGTGAGTCGTCTGAGTATAATTTTTTCCATTAATTTTCAGCAAATACTTGTGAGGGAGATAGGTCGGTAGTTTTTTGGATCATCAGCAGATTTGTCAAGTTTTTAAATGGGAATTATTGTTGCATTTTACAGTCTTGAGACAATTTTCCAGTTTTCCAGGAGTTATTGAAAATATTAAAAAGTCTTTCTTTGCCAATTTTGCCCAAGTTTGATATCATTCGGCCATGGATTCCATCTGGCCCAGGAGTCTTGTTTAGGTCAGTGTTTTCTAATGCATAATCTAGCTCTTTCATATTGATTTTTTTCATGGAAAATATTATGAGCGCTGGTGACATTTTTACAGTCATGAATAATCCTTCGGGCCTTTGTTTCAACCTTGATTTTACTACTTATTTGATATGAATTACCTAAAAGATTGGCAGCAATTTTGTCATTGGTTGCTGGCGTACCATCTATATTCTTAATCATATTAGTTTTTTCGGTTTGTGACTGGGATCTGTCAATTTGTTTTGCCAAATTCCAAAGTTTTGTATTTGGGTTTCTTGGGTTCAGGTTTTCACAAGTTTGTTTCCATTTTTCCCTTTTCACATTTACGTATAATATTTTTATTTTTGCATTCACAATGTTCAGTTCAGTTCTACAATTTGTTTGGTTTTGGGTGCTCTTTTTTTGTAGTTCATTTCTTTTAGTTATAAGTGTTTGAATATTTTTTGCCTGGTGTGTATAATTTGGAATCCATTTCTTAATATTACCTCTTGGTATTGAAACTGTGGCTGCTTTAATAATGGTGTTTTCGAAAGATATCCAATTAGCCTTTTTGAAGTTCCAGAATGTTTCTTAATTGAGCTGGTTTTGGTCTTGGTGCTAATTTCTATCAAATTAGGCAAATGATCACTTACAATACCTTTTAATATTTGCTATTTGCATTTGTGGAAAATGTCAGGATAGTAAAAACTTATATCAAGGGCTTGTGCAGTATTATAGCTGTATGAATGATGGATAGGATTCCCATCATTTAAGCACATGATGGCATTGTCGTCAAATACGTTTGAAAGTATTTTGCCTCTTGGGTTTGGCGTGGAACATCCCCATAGTTGATGTTTGGCATTAAGGTCACCTACAATAAGAGTTGTCTGTAAGAAATTGAGCCATTGTTCCATCGTCAATAAGTTTATTGTTTGGAGGGTGATACATATTGTATATGTTGATGGATTTGTTTTGATTGAGGTAGACTTTGATATCTTGGGCTTCGAGGTCTAATGTGTTTGAAATATTAACGGCTATGTCCTCATAGTACAAATTATTGATTAAAAATGCTAGGCCACCCCCTTTAACAGCATATACAGATGGATCTTCAGACCTTACCCTAAGTTATGGAGGGGCCGGAATTAACATAATACTGCAAGATGGAACGCACATCAAAATCAAAGAAGGAGCAGGACAGATTTCATCAAACTTCACTTGTGAACTGACGGCTATCTGGAAAGCCCTTGATGTATGCCTTAACCAACCATCCCTGCATAAAGCAGAAGGAAATTTAATATACAGCGACTCCATATCCGCTCTAGAAGCAATTCAGAAGGGCAATACTAATATCACACGGAAAATACACTCGTTACTTACCCAAATGGAACCATTGGAGAATAACTGCATTCTACAATGGATCCCTGCCCATGCTGGGATCGGGGGTAATGAAATCCCATCTGAATTGGCAAAGGAAATCAGAAAGTTGAGCCAAAGGAAAGAACAAATCTCATTATTTGACGCTGATTCTTTGTCAAAATACAAGATAATATATATATATATTGCGTATGATATTGTTTTTTACAGCACAATACAACAATGTTGGCAAGTTTCTCTAGAGTGGAATGTCGAGGTGACGAATCCACTCCAGGGCCTCCTCTGTGCACCGGTGGACAAGATAATTAAACAATAAATAAGAAAAGATCAAAATGCGAAATAAACTCTGAGAGAAAAATGACAAAAACTATAACAAGACTTAGAACAAAACACTATAAAGGAATGACAATACATCCAGATGGCACAATAACCTATAGGGCAGGCAACAATTGTCCTGGTGTGGAACTTACACCTACCCACATATTCTCATAGCCAGCAATGGCCGCAGCCTTGCAGGAATTTGACATAGACCCAGAGCAGCAGCTTTACACACCCAAGATAGTGGACATTGCTGCTGCTGTGATGGAGATGCATGGATACATCTGAGGCTCTTTATTGGACACGACAACAACAACGGCATTCCAGAGTAAAATAAATTATCAGAGATAGATACATATTTTTCAAATGAATTAAAATAAATATAAACGATACTGAGAGAGAGTTGAATTTAAAAAATATTAGAAATTTATTATCTTCGGAAACACAAACCATATCAAAAATATCAATTTTTTTTTTTGCTACATGTTTTAATTTGCATTTACCTATTTTACATATCTCTGATTGTATTTAAAAATTGTTAACCAATTCTTCATACTTTTGGCGAAGTGGTGTTTTATTAATTTGTTATTTGATGTTATTAGGGTTCTTTCCTGGTATTCAAAAAGGAAAAATACGTGTCGATCAGTTATATTTTTCAATTTATCAAACAACTTGGCCGCTGAATCTCTGATTCTGGTAGTGCGCCATCTGGCGAATAAAATTGTAACTAAAATCAATTTCGAATTTTTCATTATTTGCCATAAAAAATCCCATTGCATCCTGAACACAATGGTGTTTACCGCATTGCTCTAGCGCAAATATTCGCGGAGTTATTAATTTTTAAAATAGTGCGGGACTTTTGGATCACCCTGTATATCGCAGAACACACACTGGTTCAGACCAATAAGTTTGGCACAACATAAAGTTTTTAGAGGATATGCCCCCATTTAGCATATGAATATCTTCCTAGCTCAAAATACAAAGTTATCTGTGTTGTTATAAAATAATATATAATATATGAACAATTAAACATATAAATTATACTGCACTCCGCTATTTACCTTTTTTCTAAATTATTTTCGCTTTCATCAGGCACTAGGCAATGTCATTAGGATTTGTCAAGTCCTATTTAATCTTTCTCCTGCTATTTTGTCTTTCTCAATACAATTTCTACAGGGTGATCCAAAAGTCCCGCACAACTTTAAAAATTAATAACTCCCCGAATATTTGCGCTAGAGCAATGCGGTAAACACCATTGTATTCAGGATGCAATGGGATTTTTTATGGCAAATAATGAAAAATTCGAAATTGATTTTAGTTACAATTTTATTCGCCAGATGGCGCTCTACCAGAATCAGAGATTCAGCGGCCAAATTGTTTGATAAATTGAAAAATATAACTGATCGACACGTATTTTTCCTTTTTGAATACCAGGAAAGAACCCTAATAATATCAAATAACAAATTAATAAAACACCACTTCGCCAAAAGTATGAAGAATTGGTTAACGATTTTCAAATACAATCAGAGATATGTAAAATAGGTAAATGCAAATTAAAACATGTAGCAAAAAGAAAATTGATATTTTAGATACGGTTTGTTTCCGAAGATAATAAATTTCTAATATTTTTAATTCAACTCTCACTCAGTATCGATTATGTTTATTTTAATTCATTTGAAAAATATGTATCTATCTCTGATAATTTATTTTACTCTGGAATGCCGTTGTTGTTTTTGTCGTGTCCAATAAATAGCCCCAGATGTCTCCATGCATTTCTATCACAGCAGCAGCAGCAATGTCCGCTATCTTGGATGTATAAAGCTGCTGCTCTGGGTCTATGTCAATTTTCTGCAAGGCTGCGGGAATGAGAATATGTGGGTAGGTGTTAGTTCCACACCAGGACAGTTGTTGCATGTTCTATAGGTTCTTGTGCCATCTGGATGTATTTTCATTCCTTTATAATGTTTTGTTCTAAGTCTTGTTATAGTTTTTGTCAGTTTTCTCTCAGAGTTTATTTCACATATTTGATTTCTTATTTTTTGTTTAATTATCTTGTATTTTGCCAAAGCATCAGCGTCAAATACTGACATTTGTTCTTTATTTTGGCTCAGCTTTCTGGCTTCCTTTGCCAATTCATCTGCCATTTCATTAACCCGATCTCAACACGGGCAGGAATCCATTGTAGAATGCAGTTATTCTCCAATGATTCCAGTTGGGTAAGTAACGAGTGTATTTTCTGTGTGATTCTAGTATTGCCCTTCTGAATTGCTTCTAGAGCGGATATGGAGTCGCTGTATATTAAAATTCCTTCTGCTTGATGCAGGGATGGTTGGTTAAGGCATAAATCAAGAGCTTTCCAGATAGCTGTCAGTTCACAAGTGAAGTTTGACGAAATCTGTCCTGCTCCTTGTTTGATTTTGATGTTTGTTCCATCTTGCAGTATTATGTTAATTCCGGCCCCTCCATTACTCAGGGTAAGGTCTGAAGATCCATCTGTATATGCTGTTAAAGGGCGTGGCCTAGCATTTTTAATCAAGATTTTTTACTATGAGGACATAGCCGTTAATATTACAAACACATTAGACCTCGAAGCCCAAGGTATCAAAGTCTACCTCAATCAAAACAAAGCCATCAACATATACAATATGTATCACCCTCCAAACAATACATTTATTGACGATGGAACAATGGCTCAATTTCTTACAGACAACACTATTATTGTAGGTGACCTTAATGCCAAACATCAACTATGGGGATGTCCTACGCCAAACCCAAGAGGCAAAATACTATCAAACATATTTGACGACAATGCCTTCATGTGCTTAAATGATGGGAATCCAACCCATCATTCATACAAGCTATAATACTGCACAAGCCCTTGATATAAGTTTTTACTATCCTGACATTTTCCACAAATGCAAATAGCAAATATTAAAAAGTTTTGGAAGTGATCATTTGCCTAATTTAATAGAAATTAGCACCAAGACCCCAAAACTAGCTCAATTAAGAAAAATTCTGGAACTTCAAAAAGGCTAATATGATATCTTTCGAAAACACTATTATTAAAGCAGCCAAAATTTCAATACAAAGAGGTAATATTAAGAAATGGATTCCAAATTATACACACCAGGCAAAAAATATTCAAACACTTATAACTAAAAGAAATGAACTACAAAAAAGTGCACTCAAAACCAAACAAATTGTATAACTGAACTGAACATTTTGATTGCAAAAATAAAAAGATTATACGTAAATATGAAAAGGAAAAAATTGAAACAAACTTGTGAAAACCTGAACCCAAGAAACCCAAATACAAAACTTTGGAATTTGGCAAAACAAATTAACAGAGCCCAGCCAAAAACTGAAGACACAAATATGATTAAGAATACAGATAGTACACCAGAAACTAATGACAAAATTGCTGCCAATATTTTAGGTAATTCATATCAAATAAGTAGTAAAATCAAGGTTGAAAAAAGGCCCGAAAGATTATTAATGACTGTAAAATGTCACCAGCACTCATAATATTTTACATGAAAAAAATCAATATGAAAAAGCTAGCTTATGCATTAGAAAACATTGACCTAAACAAGACTCCTGGGCCAGATGGAATCCATGGCCGAATGATATCAAACTTGGGCAAAATTGGCAAAGAAAGACTTCTTAATATTTTCAATAACTCCTGGAAAACTGGAAAATTGCCTCAAGACTGTAAAAATGCAACAAAAATTCTCATTAAAAAACTTGACAAATCTGCT
>CP092886.1:147297045-147362046 GCA_030710605.1 Cordylochernes scorpioides
GGGCTAGTCTTGACAGCTCATTTTTTCTCACACTTTAAAAAATCTATCCAGATATTGCAAATTATAAATATAAGCTAAGGTTGGTCTATGATTTTTTGTAACTACGTGTGTGCTTTGATCTGCATTGCATTTATGTCTTTCGTATAGAATATATATGTGTCAATAGAATTTGACCAGTGCGCCAATTTTGTGGCTTCTAACAATTCTTTACGAAGAAAATCAGATCAAATTCTTTTACTTCATAAAAATGTAAATAAGGCTATCAGCATTATTAAAAATTGAATATGTAAAATTTTATTTTTTTCTAATTTTTAAAATAAGTATTAACATAAAATTATATTGTAATCATATCGATTGTTGACAGGTTTGGTTCAAGAATCGCAGAGCAAAGCACCGCAAGTCTCTCAAAAACTGCTTCGAGGATCACAAGATAACTTCTTCAACGATGAGTCAAGATTCTAAGAACGCTGAGAAGGGTAAGTCGAGCTGTTTAGACAGGAATGCTTACGTTGAGTGGGACATCGACATCTGGTCCGCCGCTAACAAGGTAGGTGGGATATGGATGGAGTTGCAGCTCATTGGATTAATACGCTGGATACATTCGTCATAGGCCAAGGTTTGTACCAAATGGTTAGTCATATAGTGTGAATTCTTTCAAACTATACAAAATATCGTATTCATTTAACGCGTTTCCGAACGATTTTTTCTTCTCCTTTACCTTATTAGGCTACAAGACACTTGTAACATTACAATATCACCTCATTGTATTGTAAAAGTTGCTAGTCTTTTCTTTGCCACATCGTAAGTTGGTTTATATATTTTCATATAGTAATAAAGAACATTGAAACTTGTATATTCAAATTTCTTGCTGTGGTAAACTTTAATTCTATATCGCTGAATTTGCGCTTTTATTAGCTTTTATTATTATTTTTTTTTTATAAAAGACTGAAAAATACACACCGAAGGTTTGCATGCTCCATTCCTAATTCTTAAAAGCAATTCTCATAAAGTTTCATTTGGAAATTCAATATATCAAATGGAACATTTTTATATTCCCTTTTAGTTACTTATTTTGTTAACAAACCGGCATAAAGCTTAATATGTTTTAAATATTTGTATTTTATTATGTTTTATCTTGTTCTTTTAAATTTTTGTTTTATATATTTTGTTTTAGTTTATAGTGTTCCATTAAAATGACAAGGCTAACAACTCCTGTGCACGACCACGCAGATCCCAATAAGCCCCAACAGAACAAACCCCAAGGTCAAAAGCGTCTGGCCACTGAGGTTTCTCCAGACCCATTTAAAAATGACCCAACAAATAGACCTGGCCGCAGTGGTAAGTTCATCTGGGCTCTGGGACTTAAACGCAGAAACAATCTAAAAGTTATAATTCATTCCCCCATCACCTTTACATCTATATTGTGAATATATAGTTTGTTTGCTGAAATGGAGATATCAGAAAATATTTACGATTAGATAACCAACAAGTACTTCATTTAACTCTAAATATATTCAAGTTAGACTTTTGTTTTATGCATTTAAAAATTTTAAATTTTGGTGTAGGGATTGCGATAAATCTTAGCATCCTTCGTGCATACAACTTGTTCATTTGTACTATTTAGTCTATAATTTTGTTCACCCTACTACTAGATTTATCTCTGAATTTTTGCGCCCTGTTACTCGTTTTTACAGGACAGTATCATGTTTAGTTTTTTAACATGGCGAAATCCGTTGTAAATCAATATCACGATGAAGTTAAACCAACTTTAAGTGTATTAAATACAACGTGAATGGCTTATAAATTTAATTGTGCAGTCTTCAATGACTTCGTCTAATGCAAATTTGTACATATCATAAATGGTTAAACTCTACTTTCATTACGTCTAGAATAAATACTAGCCTTATCGAACGGATCATTCCAAAACTAATGGTCCTAAAAAATATAATTTTAAATTGAAGCAAATTCCAAATCTTGAAAGAACATTCCTCAACTTAAGAGTATATCATAATTATAAATTTTTGCGCATTAAAAGATTGAACGTATTTTTATTTTCGTGTGTATATTCTAGTGCAACTATTTGATATTTAAAAAAAATTATAAAGAGTTTAAATGCTAAAAACATTCATAATAGAAAATTATGTATTTGTGATTAATTTTATTAAAACACATAAACTTCTGTGCGTTACATTTCAAAAATTAATTCATTAATAAGACTAGATCATTAACTAAGAAATTATGCTAATTTTTAAAATTCTTTTAGAAAAACACGTTAGATTTAAATAGTTTACTACTAATAATAATTTTAAACAGAGCATTAAATAGTTTTTTTTCGGAAAACTATATCAACCAGTTTCCCGTTAAATCCCTAAGTCGTTAAGTTTGTGTACACTTGGTCGTGTCATTCATTTAATTTTTATGAATTAATATCGTACCCGATGAATTCACATAAAAATATCTGCATTTAAATCGGAATAGCTCCCACACGACTTCAATCGTTTCTTATAAAAAAAAATATCTAAAAACTTTACAAAGCCGTTTCTTGTATACGGGAGCTCGTTTCTTTAACCTACACTCATGGGCAAAACTTAACGCCGGTCTTTTTTTTTTTTGTAGACGGGGGGAATTTTGTTTACACTTGGTTATTTCGTGTCTTCAATAAAGGTTACTGTATCAAATACCTTTAAAGAGTTAATCTGAATCCCGATATTCATGCTAAAAAGTATAACGTCCTTAAATTCTGTCCGTGAGTGTACATAAGCCCAATTTATTCCAACTTATTTTATATAGATTTTTAAAAAATAGATTACCAACCGCTCATTAAGGTATTTTCCGACGTTCTGGTGATTGAACGACACCCACCTCAGGGGATGAATCCTAAGCATTATTTTATAATATAGCACCCCGAATAGTTAGTATTGACCCAGGCTAACAACTCCTGTGCACTTCCACAGATCAAATACCACCCCAACAGCCCAAACCCCCTAGCTACAAGCGTCTGGCCACTGAGGTCTCTCCCGGCCCATTTAAGAAATATATAGCAAATGAACGTGTCTACTGTGGTAAGTTGCTCAGAGATCTGGGACTTAAAACTGCAGCAATCGTGAATATAACCTATTCAACCTTTCAATTATATATATATATTCTCTTATACAAGGTTGTTCCAAGAGTTCGTAAACACTTTTTATATAAGATATATTGTTTGTGTTTACGAACTTCGTGGACAACCTTATAAATACGATGTCTGTCCGTGATACACGATTTCATCTCGGAAACTGCTAGGAGTTGAGATGATTTTTTTCAGCGATTGTTGATGATCTCTAAAGAAAGAAGAAATCCGAAAGGTCAGGTCTCTATATCAAGCCTCTATGGTATTAAAATCAAAAACCGGCAAAATCCAAAATAAATATTTGTTATAATTTAGCAATCTTCTTCAAATATATTTATGTATATATATTTGTTATATCATCTATAATTATCTATAACAAATATTTGTCTTCGAGATTTGAAAAATTAATGATTTTAGAATACTCTCTTTGATTCACATTTAAATAATTTTACATATTTAATCAGATGGGTGTCATGGTTATATTGTTTAAAATAAGACTAAATTTTAAAATGTTTCAATTAATTGATTTCTCATCGCGAATAATCAAGTTGATCAACCAAGTCAAATATTTATAAACGTTTTTTTTTATACGACTTAATAGAAAAAGGGAGTAGGAGGGCTGATATCATATAAATTAATAGAGGAGATTAAAATTATATTAAACATTATATCTTTATAATCAAGTCTGTTAAATCATTTACATATTAGGAATATATAAGACAATATAATGCGGATTATGATTGTAGAACGACATTGAAAATTATCCCGCATGTGTTTCTTTTAAACGAATTCTTTTAAACGAAAAATCGAAATTTATTTTAAGGAGAAATAACGATTATTTCTAACCTTAAGGATGAAGTATGAAAGGAATTGTGAAGAGTAATGATAAACGGATCCCTGGACACTTTATTTTTCCGTTTATCCTTACTCTTCACAATTCATACTTTCATAATTCATCCTTAAGGTTAGAAAAAATCGTTATTTCTCCTTAAAATAAATTTCGATTTTTCGTTCAAAAGAAACACATGCGGGATAATTTTTAATATTAGGAATAGTTAAATATATAGAAAAATATATATTGTATATGAATAAATATATAATTATATTATAATTTTGTAGAACGGGCTAATATGTTCTAGTATATATATATATATATAATATTTTGTCATACTAGGACACACATTAGCCCATTCTACGAATGATTATAAAATGACAGCCAGCTCTAAGCCTTATTAGTTTTACCTTAAGAAGGCTAAAAATAAAGCAAGTGTGAGGCTATACGTTTCACTATTATGTTTAACTCTTCCTAATGTAAAAATAAATAGGAAAAATATAGATAAAGATATAATTTTCATATAGTACTTTTTATATCTCTTCTATTTTTTTAGTAGCGTTAAAATACTTCTAATTTTCAACAGACTTTACTATATTGATAGCTTACCAAAAGAATTGTTTGTAGGGACATTTAGATATCCCTACCCCTTTCTAATATACTAGCACTATTTATGACATTCTTTTGCCCAGAGAAGAGCAAATTTTCTTACAACTACTTATCAAACTTTATTTTTTTATTTATCTTTTTATAATTTATTTTTACTTTATTTTTAATTTAATTTTTATTTAATGGTAATAAATATGAGGCCAAAACAAATCTAACAACGCCTTTGCACGACCCACAGATCCCATACCGCCCCAACAGCACAATCCCCCAGGGCACAAGCGTCTGGCCACTGAGGTATCACCCGGTCCATTTAGGAATGAACCAACAACAGATCGACCTGTTCCCAGTGGTAAGTTCCTCTGGGCTCAAACATAACTATCCATAAGCGATACAGTGCACATTGCAATACATGAAGTTGATAAGGGATATTTTATTCAAATATATATATTATTACGCCCTTCCAGTTTATGCTAGTAAACAATCCACCGTGAACGATGCAATGAACGTTCATTCTATCAATATTCAAAAATAATTACATAAGCTTAATTTATAACAAAAGAAAAAGTAAACAAATAGAATAAGTACAAAATCGAAAAAAAAAAACCCTAAAGAACAGATTAATCTCGCGGATGGGAAAGCCCGCGCTCTCTGATTGGATACACCTGGCGCAAAGACAGTGTGCCATCAAACAACGTTCTTCTAGATCATGCGAGAAACAATTTGAAAAACATTCGAGACTTCTTTAGATATCGCCTTAACAATATTTTTCAGTACAAAAAACTTTCCCTATTATCCAAAAAATAAAGATAAAATCATTTTAATGAATTGTTAAATTATATAAATATGTTTATAAATATTATAGAGAAAATTTTCCATTTTTAAGTTCAAGCACATTCATAACCGCATAGAAAACCAATATGTATTATATCTTCAAGTATTTCAAGGCTTACATCTGACTCGCGCCGCGCAGGAGGTAGACACGAAGAGATAATATCCATGTGGCCAAATTTCCAACTTGTTGGTATTTATGTAATGTAAAAAAGTAATGTAAAATACTCGTGAAAAACTAATTTGACTTTTAATACAAAAACTCGTTAGTTAATAATTATTTTAGATAATGAGTAAATTATACGTGACAATCTTTTATAAGAGTAAAACCATCTTCAGGCTTCTCTGAAGCGCACTATATATATTGGTATGATGGCACAAGCCATCAGCAACTTTGTTGCACGATAGGAAGATGCCATTTTCTTAATTTATTCACCTTATCCTAGTACAATTTCACATTTGAACTATTTTTCACATTGTATCGCGTCCTCACGCACTTCTGGCCTTAACTACCATTTTCATGATTTTTCATGATGCCTGAATGTTTTTTGGTTGTTGAGATTCAGCTTGCACTACCCTGACTAGGGCCAACAGTCCGAAACGCGTACATGGTTAGCTTTTTTTGATTGATTTGGCCAATTCTAAAATAATTAAAAATCAACGAATAGTTGGTATATTTTTTTCCCGATAGATGGCGCAAGCCTTCAGGAATGGCATTTTCTTAATACATTACTATCAATGCACCCGGCTTCACCCGGTTTGTACGCGAAAGTTTGCCTAATAAACATTTTGTGTGTGTGAGATTAATATAATAATATTCAAAAATATAATTAAATGTGTTTAAATATTTTTTACCAAACATTCACTCCAGCATAATCTTGACCTATTTTAAAATTTATTCAAAGCCATCATGATGCTTAATTATAATGAATTAAAATTAAATAATCAATATATTAAACTTATTAATTCAGAGGTGTTGTATTTAGCGGATAAGAGTAACAAATATTAACAAAGCTTAGAGAATATCAGATATTATATAGATAAAGCATTTAGATAATAAAAAGGCATATATTGGATTGGATAAAAATATTTTCCCATATTTCGGCTAAACGTCAACTTATCCCCAATTAAGTTTTTACTGGGGTGATAAAATGATGCATTGTTCTAATGTTTAAAGGGAGTGGTGCATCTTGATATACATTAATTAAAGGGCATATTTTGGATCCTAAAATAAAACATTTTATTTATTACAAAATGTCAATATTTCAATAGGCTGTACGCCTAACTTCGTCAGGGCTTTTCTTGTTTTTAAACTGCTTTAATTGATCACGCGATACCTCCATGCATATATATATATATTGAGCAATATATATGGAATTATTAATTAATAAGAATATTTTGGGTCGAAAATAAAGCATTTTATCTATATAAAAAAAATCATTATCTCGGTAGACTGGCTGTACTTCTATCTTCTTTAGGGTTGTTCCGTATTTTGAAATAAATAAAATGCTTTATTTTCGATCCAAAATAGGATTATTAATTAATATAAAGCTATATCCAACTGAACCTTTATAAAAAGTTGGTCATGTAACCACCGTTGGGTGCCCATGGCAAGGCAGACTAGTGCCTGGTTCAATTTATCCTGCTGGGACAATGTGTTCCTTTGTGGGGCAAATAAAGGAAGTGCTTTAAACTGTTTACAAAGGTCATGCTAGAAGTCACTTTTATCTCGACCTGACATGCGAGTTGATTAGGCCGATTAGTAAAGGCTTCACTTACTCGAATTACCATCTGTCTTGTGCTCTCATTCACAAGAGCGTGTTCTGCGCTTCTATATATATATATATATATATATATATATATATATATATATAATGAGATTTTCTGCTGATATAGATTATTTTTATTAGATTATTAATTGTTGCTTGATTTTGGTATCCATGAGTATATTAAGGTAATTGTTTTGCAGTCGTGGCAATAATTATATAAAATTAATTATCAAAAATAGCTTTAATTGAGCTGAAGGAATATATAAGAAAACATAATTTTGATAAAAGTACTGCCTGACTTAAGGCGTAAGAATCTAAAAAATGAAAAAACTTATTTACATAATTTACAAAAATATCTGAGCCGGCCATCGAGAAACAACAACAAATGGGTATATACGAGTAAGCAGAAAGCGCGTTACGAGTAAGCTCGTAAGCAGAAAGCGCGATCTCTGGCGGTCGATTTAACAGAATATTTGAATCTATGACATATATTTGAAATAACATTTTAAATAATACCTTTATATAACATATTTATAATGAAGAGTAAGAGAAATAGAAGTGAGTAGAATAAAGTTTATATATTTATTTATAAGGTACAATTTCCAAAGAAAATCCTAAAAATACTTAGAATATTTAACAGAAAAATTTAACAGTTAACATTCAAATTATTTTAACTCCTTTTTATTTACCATTAATATCAATGATGCATTTCCCCTTATATATATTCACACACATAGTTTGAATACGTTTCTTATTTCAACTCTGTAGAACAACCACACACCAAATTCCAAATTCAATCGTTACATGAGTTGAAAAATTTGAGAAAAATAACTGCCGGTGTTTACATTATAGTTGGTAAAATAATTTTATATCAATCGTAATTAAGGAGCTAAAATATGCAACTCAATTATTGCCAATTATTATTTTATTTCCAAAGCGCTATATCCCGCAAGGGATAATTGCGCCAAATAAGGAGAAAAGTTTATTTACATAAGTTATTTACATTATTCAACGCATGAAAACATTAGAGATCCAGATTTTGTAGAAAGTTTAGAATGTATTTACAAAATGAATTGAACTTTAAATATGATTTTCTTTTTGTAAATTTTTATTGTAAATATTTTTAGAATAATTCATACCTTGGAGATAATTTATTTTCGGATGGGTTAGGATAAACAATTGAAAAATAAATAGTTCAATTTTGACCAAGATGACAATGTTTGACATGTTATCTTAAATTTTGGAAAGCATTTAGAAAACAACAGAAAAAATATATTTAATGATTTCTCCTCTCGGTTTGGCTTCTGATTCAAAAGCAATTTTAATCTCGCCAGCTTGATTCAAGCTTACGTCTTTAGCTTTAAACCCATTTATTAGGCATTTGAAAGAATTATGCCGATATTTTCAACCTAAATAGATTTTTGGAATTAATGTTTGTCTTTTTGTGAAGTCTCAAAAATATGCCCCTCTTTTTTTTTCCTAGAAATCAAATATATTAATATTTCAAAATTTGAAACTATTATAGACGCATATAAAATGAAAGAATTTAAAAGCACGAATGTTTCTTTTATACATAATACATGTTCGTGCTTTTAAATTATTTCATTTTATATGTATAGATGGCGCGTTATTGCTTTGTGTTATTATAGACGCGTATGATTATTTTTAAAAATGAACAATTTCTACTGCCCTTAGTGTAATGGAAAAATATTGCGAATTTTGATAACAGATGGCGCGCTAATGCATCATAATATAAATGTTTAAGGAAGAAATTGGTTAGTTGGATATAAGCATTTTCGTGATTTTGAGTATAGTATAAAATTATTTTGTGCGTGTAAAATATCAGTGTAATGAGCTGAATAATTACATGGTCTTAAATTTTATATAATTGGCAGCTCGCTAATTAGTGTCCCTGAGCACAAAGAGATGAAGCGCGTTCTATGCTTGAGGCTATAAAAAATTAGCCGATATTTGAATAATAAGTTTTCAATCTTTTGCATTGCATTTCTTTACTATTTATTTGTTTATTTATTAATTTCTGCGTTTATTTATTCTTATTTATTATACACTATTTAAATATTATTTTTCAAACTATTTACTTTTGTTTCTATTTATTTATTCTATCACCAAACGAGCCTAATTTTCATTGATAAGACAATATTGATTGCATCCTTTCATATAATGTTTTATTATGTTTATTATTTATTCCTTTATTTGATAGTGTTATATCACAAGTGAGAGCGACAAGGCTAACAACTCCTGTGCTCGACCTACAGCTCCTAAACCGCCCCAACAGCACAAACCCCCAGGTCGCAAGTATCTGGCCACTGAAGTATCACCCGGCCCATATAAAAATGTGCCAAAAGATCATCCTAGCACCAATGGTAAGTTCTTCTGGGCTCTATCACTTGAACGCTGCAGCTATCCAAAACCAAAACATAACTTATCTAAAACCTCATTCGTTAATAAGAGATTTTAAATATTTAAAATTCAATATTTTTATGCGATCTAAATAATAAAGATAAAATTCGAATAAGGAAAACTAGATATTTGGGCAAAGAATTTATTTTGAGGTGTTGCAAGCTATCGAGCAAATTTTGCTCTTCAAAGGGCAAATCCAAAACAAATAGAAATGTTATCGGGCGTGGATCAGGTTATATTGCAGCTAAATTAGGATATTTCTGGGTAACTATTGCTAGCATGAAGACAGAATTAACCAATAAACTAATCTTAAAACTAAGCCAATGTTTTTAACTTTTCAAATATAACAATCGGAGCAATAATTGTACATCTAATTTTTATACTTGAAAGGGCTCCTCGACCAGATTAAAATTATTTTTGCGTAGTTTCAGTGAACATCAATCACTCTCTCAGGTGCGAAACAAACATGTAAACGACATTAAAATATTTTAATAGAAGGGAAATTATACGAGAGGGGCAAAGTTTGAACAAGAGGCATCATCAAAATTGCTTCTCCAAGAAGTATAGGTAGTTCCCCAAACAGTGTCTGAGAAAACCATCTCAGACGTTCGCCAGGATATCTCCCATGCACAATGTCTTTTCAAACCACCTTTGTCGCATGCTGCGCCATTCTGGATCTTGAAATAAGACTTATTACGTCACAAAGAAAGAAAGTGAAACGTTTATCTTGCACTCCATAGTTTTCTTCCATATCTTCATTTTCTTCACTATTTGTTATTAAATATAGGTGTTTATTTTAAAAGTAAGATGTTTGAATCAAATTATGAAACAATTGATATTTAGTATTCGAAGCAAAAAAAAAAAAGTGAGAAAAAAAGACTCGTTTTATTTTTACTCCCTGGAAATTAAGTATTTCTCTGTGTATCGAAAACAAATTGTTTTATTTATTAATTTAAGATATTTTAGGTTATAGGTATGAATTTCGGCCTGTGAAATACAGTTCGATTTTCATTTTGTACATTTTTATTCTTTTATTTTGTTTAATTTATTTGATAGTGTTACAATAGGGCAGGGGTAGGCAAACCTTTGTGGCGGAGAGTCAAAAATTACTATTTACAAAATTTAATTTTTAAAGAGCCACAACATTTTTTCTTGCCAAAAATAAATTTTACTCCCATAAATATTTGCGTATGGAACTATATAAAGAACCGCAGCTTCACATCCAAAGAGCCGCAGTTTGCCGACCCCTACACTAGGGAAAGTGACAAGGCTAACAACTCCTGTTAACAATCTCACAGATCCTAAACCGCCCCAACAGAACAAACCACAAGGTCGCAAGTATCTGGCCACTGAGGTCTCTCCAGGTCCATATAAGGATGAACCAAAAGATCAACCTGGTTCAAGTGGTAAGTTCTCATAGGCTTACCTTAGTTTTATAAGATGAAAAATGTTTGTTAAATATTTTTAAAGATAAAAAAAAAGTATTAAAGCTTAGACTAACAATGTTGATCGTTTATCTACAATTATATTTTATTGAATATTCCCAGACCTCTCTCAATCCACTCCTCCTAACTCTTTTATAACATCCTAACACCGCTTTTCTAACTAAATTTGACACAGCCAATACCTTTCTTTGTAACATTTTTAATTTACAATTTTCTATCGTTTTCCAATAAAATAGTCTTAATCGGTCACGTTTATTAGACCTTCATACTATTTTTCCATTATTTATTTTTTTTTCGCGAAAAATTTCAAAAGCATATTATGATAGTTATCAAAACAACACACAACACACACACACCAAAAGTAATTTTTCTTTTATCTTAGAAATATTATTTTTATTTTTTTTTATACATATTTTATCCAAATCAATAAAAGTTGCATATATACCATAAACTTTATAATTTCGTTTACATAACGATACCACCAGAACCAGTTCTTTAAGATTCAGTACAATTAGCAGTCGCTGACCTGGATGGAACCTACATGGCGACAGTGCTTGTAACTGGAGAGAGCCTTTTATTTGGGTTTGTCTTTTATTCCTAATATGTATGATACGGCTATATGGTTTCCACAACAATGTCTTTTAATTATTATGATTTTGTAGTTGGTTAATTTGAAGTTTCATTTTCAATATGAGAGCGAACGACAAATATGTATTTAGATTTTAGAGAGCCCGAGAGAGATGCCAGGAAAATAGGATTGCAGCTTGATACTCAAGATTCCTGTCGAATTTCTCTAAAATGGTTATAATTCAAATTCAGAAATTTCATTATCTAAATGTCTTCGTAAACATATTAATATAAAACGGTAAATGAAGATTTTAATATTTCACACTGTGCTAATTATCTTTATATTTCCTAATAACAAAATTAAATATCCCTTGTATGATCTAACTTTACTAACCAATGAAATTAACCAAATATGCTCTGAAACTTTGTTGATTTATAAGAAATAAAACTTTTAATGTATTTTTATAAATATAATCAAACACCTACTTGTCCTTTGTATGATGGAAAAATATTGGAAGTTCTGACAGGTGTGAAAAAAAATGTAAACGACATAAAATTATATTTTCATAGAAGGGAAATTATACGAGAGAGGCAAAGTTTGAACAAGAGGCATCGTGAAAACTGTTTCGCAAGAAGTTCAAAGTTCCCCAGATCTTCGCCAAGATCCCCCCAATGCTCAATAATTCTCTTCAAACCACCTTTGTCGCATGCTGCTTCATTCAGGACCTTGAAATAAGATATATATTACGTCACAAAGAAAGAAAGTGAAACGTTTATCTTGCACACTCCATAGTTTTCTTCCATATCTTCATTTTCTTCACTATTTGTTATTAAATATAGGTGTTTAATTTAAAACTTAGAGATGTTTGAATCAAATTATGAAACAATTGAAAATTGGTATTCAAAGCAAGAGAGAGAGTGAGAAAAAAAGACTCGTTTTATTTTATTTTTTACTCTCTGGAAATTAGGGATTTCTTGTTTATCGAAATAAAATTGTTGTATTTAATCATTTCTGATATTTTGGGTTATATAGTATGAATTTCGGCATGTGAAATATAGTTAGATTTTTATCTTTGTACATTTTTATTCTTTTGTTTAATTTATTTGATAGTGTTACACTAAGGCAGGGGTAGGCAAACCTTTGAGTCGGAAGAGTCAAAAATTACAATTTACAAAATTTCAAAGTTTTTAAAGAGCCACAATATTTTTCTTGCCAAAAATAAATTGTACTCGCATAAATATTTGCGTATGGAACTATATAAAGAGCCGCAGCTTCACATCCAAAGAGCCGCAGTTTGCCAACCCCTGCACTAGGGGAAAGTGACAAGGCTAACAACTACTGTTAACAACCTCACAGATCCTAAACCGCCCCAACAGAACAAACCACAAGGTCGCAAGTATCTGGCCACTGAGGTCTCTCCAGGTCCATATAAGGATGAACCAAAAGATCAACCTGGTTCAAGTGGTAAGTTCTCATAGGCTTGCCTTAGTTTTATAAGATGAAAAAGTTTGTTAAATATTTTTAAAGATAAAAAAAAAGTATTAAAGCTCAGACTAACAATGTTGATCGTTTATCTACAATTAAATTTTATTGAATATTCCCAGACCTCTCTCTATCCACTCCTTCTAACTATTCTATAATATACTAACATCGCTTTTCTAACTAAATTTGACACAGCCAATACCTTTCTACCTTTCTTTGAAACACTTTTAATTTACAATTTTCTATCGTTTTCCAATAAAATAGTCTTATCGGTCACGTTTATTAGACCTTCATACTATTTTTTCATTATTTTTTTTTTGCGAAAAATTTCAAAAGCATATTATGATAGTTATCATCAAAACACCAAAAGTAATTAGTTTTTCTTTTATCTTAGAAATATTATTTTTATTTTTTTTATACATATTTCTATCCAAATCAATAAAAGTTGCATATATACCATAAACTTTATATTTTCGTTTACATAACGATATCATCAGAACCAGTTCTTTAGGATTCAGTACAATCAGCAGTCGCTGACCTGGATGGAACCTACTCGGCCAAAGTGGACAACGTCTGCCCAGAGGTAGGTTTCCATGGCGACAGTGCTGGTAACTGGAGAGAGCCTTTTATTTGGGTTTGTCTTTAATTCCTAATATGTATGATACGGCTATATGGTTGCCCCAACAATGTATTTTAATTATTATGATTTTGTAGTTGGTTGATTTGAAGTTTCATTTTCAATATGAGAGCGAACGACAAATATGTATTTAGATTTTAGAGAGCCTGAGAGAGATGCCAGGAAAATAGGATTGCAGCTTGATACTCAAGATTCCTGTCGAATTTCTCTAAAATGGTTATAATTAAAATTCAGAAATTTCATTATCTAAATGTCTTCGTAAACATATTAATATAAAACGGTAAATGAAGATTTTATTATTTCACACTTTGCTAATTATCTTTATATTTCCTAATAACAAAATTAAATATCCCTTGTATGATCTAACTTTACTAACCAATGAAATTAACCAAAAATGCTCTGAAACTTTGTTGATTTATAAGAAATAAAACTTTTGATGTATTTTTATAAATATAATCAAACACCTGCTTGTCCTTTGTATGATGGAAAAATATTGGAAGTTCTGACAGGTGTGAAAAAAATGTAAACGACATAAAATGATATTTTCATAGAAGGGAAATTATACGAGAGAGGCAAAGTTTGAACAAGAGGCATCGTGAAAACTGTTTCGCAAGAAGTTCAAAGTTCCCCAGATCTTCGCCAAGATCCCCCCAATGCTCAATAATTCTCTTCAAACCACCTTTGTCGCATGCTGCTTCATTCAGGACCTTGAAATAAGATATATATTACGTCACAAAGAAAAAAAGTGAAACGTTTATCTTGCACTCTATAGTTTTCTTCCATATCTTCATTTTCTTCACTATTTATGTTATTAAATATAGGTGTTTATTTTAAAACTAAAGATGTTTAAATCAAATTATGAAACAATTGAAATTTGGTATTCAAAGCAAGAAAAAGAGTGAGAAAAATAGACTCGTTTTATTTTTTTACTTTCTGGAAATTAGCATTTCTTGTGTATCGAAAATAAGTTGTTGTATTTGATCATTTCAGATATTTTAGATTATATAGTATGAATTTCGGCTTGTTAAATACAGTTAGAATTTTATCTTTGCACATTTTTTATTCTTTTATTTTGTTTAATTTATTTGACAGAGTGTTACACTAAGGCAGGGGTAGGCAAACTTTTAAGTCGGAAGAGTCAAAAATTACAATTTACAAAATTTCAAAGTTTTCAAAGAGCCACAACATTTTTTCTTGACAAAAATAAATTGTACTCCCATAAATAATATTTGCGTATGGAACTATATAAAGAACCGCAGCTTCACATCCAAAGAGCCGCAGTTTGCCAACCCCTGCACTAGGGGAAAGTGACAAGGCTAACAACTCCTGTTAATAATCTCACAGATCCTAAACCGCCCCAACAGAATAAACCACAAGGTCGCAAGTATCTGGCCACTGAGGTCTCTCCAGGTCCATTTAAGGATGAACCAAAAGATAAACCTGGTTCCAGTGGTAAGTTCCTATTGGCTCTGTAATTAAATATTTCATTAAATGTGGATTTGAAGCCTTTTGACTTTTTCACTGTTATCTTAGTTTTATAAGATGAAAAATGATTGTTAAATATTTTTAAAGATGAAAAGTATATAAGCATAGACTAACAATGTTGATCGTTTATCTACAATTAAATTTTATTGAATATTCCCAGACCTCTCTCTATCCACTCCTCCTAACTTTTTATAACATACTAACACCGCTTTTCTAACTAAATTTGACACGGGTAATACCTTTCTCTATACCTGTCTACCTTTCTTTGTAACATTTTTAAATTACAATTTTTTATCGTTTTCCAATATCATAGTCTTATCGGTCACGTTTATTAGACCTTCATACTATTTTTCCGTTATTTTTCTTTTTGCGAAAATTTTCAAAAGCGTATTACGGTAGTTGTTATCAAAACCAAAAGTAATTAGTTTTTCTTTTATCTAAGAAATATTTTTATTTTTTATACATATTTTTTTATTCGAATCAATAAAATTTGCATATATATTATAAACTTTATATTTTCGTTTACATAACGATACAACCAGAACCAGTTCTTTAGGATTCAGTACAATCAGCAGTCTCTGACCTGGATGGAACCTACTCGGCCAAAGTGGACAACGTCTGCCCGGAGGTAGGTTTCCATGGCGACAGTGCTGGTGGCTGGAGAGAACCTTTTATTTGGGTTTGTCTTTAATTCCTAATATGTATGATCCGCCACAACAATGTCTTTTAATTATTATGATTTTGTAGTTGGTTGACTTGAAATTTCATTTTCAATATGACAGCAGACGACAAATAATTATTTAGATTTTTGAGGGCCTGAGAGAGATGCCAGCAAAATAGGATTGCAGATTGCTACTCAAGATTCCTGTCGTATTGCTCTAAAATGGTTATAATTCAAAATCAGAAATTCAATTATCCAAATGTCTTTGTAAACATATTAATATAAAACGGTTATTGAAGATTTTAATCTTTTATACACTATTCTAATTATCTTTATATTTCCTAATAACAAAATTAAATATCCCTTGTATGAGCTAACCTCACTAACCAATGAAATTAACCAAAATTGCTTTGAAACTTTATTGTTTTATAAGAAATAAAACCTTTAATGTACCTTTCACAAATAAAAAAACTACCTACTGGCCTTTGTACGATGGAAAAATATTGGTAGGTCTGACTCATCAGTGGTGAACCAGGCAGTTTCAATATTTAACCACCGTATGAAGGGAATTAGAAGGTTCTTTTATTCAAAAATATCGCGCTATAAAGGTTATTTACTGATAAATAGATAGCGCGTTTGTCTTATGTTTAATTAATTAATACGCGCGCGCGTTCTTTCTCTCTCTCTTTATATTAGGAGTGGGTATGAGTTGAGTACAGACAGTCATATTCATTTATTACCATTTTTACAATAGCTTAACGTTTTGATAATATATCTAGATGGTCCAAAAATGAAACCGTTACGTTAAGCTAAAAAGCTAAATTCGTAATAATGATAAAAATAATCTTTTGAAATGTATTTGCTAATTGATTTATGAAAGCAAAAACATCCATTTAGGTTTGTTGTCTTCGTTTTGTTTTAACAAAAAAAGGTTACGATGATTAAAATATTTTCAGGTAGCCATATAGATAAATGTGTGACTGATGGTCTAGGGTCAAGCGCCAGTCAACAAATCGCACCTACTGGCCGTTTTGGAGCCTCTATGATCTCTCCGGGGCCAGCGATGGGAGCCCAGGGCCGACCCGACCTTGGCGGTAAGAATTTCAAACACATTATTGATTTCTGAGCTTAATAGCAAATCTAAAATACTGATGAATAGTTGATTATACACCAATAGAAGCACTTCTAGCTTTGAAAATGCATAATTGTTTATCACCCTTTTACAGGAAGGTACAGGTGGGGAT
Source organism: Cordylochernes scorpioides (assembly GCA_030710605.1). Classification (NCBI taxonomy): domain Eukaryota; kingdom Metazoa; phylum Arthropoda; class Arachnida; order Pseudoscorpiones; family Chernetidae; genus Cordylochernes; species Cordylochernes scorpioides. The sequence goes on from CP092886.1 coordinate 147,314,136, forward strand.
ATAAAGGATGTGCCACATCGCCAACTTTGAAAAATTCAGTAAAAGGCCAACCTTTGTGGCACATTCGTTTTATCACCACTTATACTTTTTTTTAAATGTGAAAAACAAAAGCGCATTGTTATATGGACTAAGTGTCTCTTTTGGTAACGGGAATAAATCTTACCTCAATCTTGCATCATAGTTGTTAATGTGTTGTTAAACTATCATTTAAAATATAACCATATAGGAGTTCTCTAACTACCCTAATTAAGAATAATATTAAAATATATATATAAAAAGTGTGGGAGGGCGATGTATAGGATCAAGTTGTGAAATTGAGAAAAAGCATCTCCTGATCATGCATATGAAAGTTTACAATGGCTTGCGACATCTACCTCAATGAATATCAACTAATTGTTGATTTTTTTTTCAAATTTCAGAACAATGTCCGAATACCTTCTCTTGATAAATCAAGAAGAGCCAAACAGTGCGCGTTTCTAGCTGTTGGACCTCATCAGCGTGGCGCAAGCTGTACCTGAACGACCAATAAAGCTGTTCCAAGAAGCTCACTTTAGAATCAAAGAATGGATATTTAAGGTCAAATGTGTGTTATAATGCAAAATTATAAGAAATTTAGAATCAACCATTTTCCGTAACGGCCACACTAGCCAATGAGATGGTGGCGGTCAAATAATTAAGCTTATAGTCACTGGGAAGATTGACACTGATGAACTATCATGATAGATTAGTTCCAAGAATTAGACACTTTGGCCAGTAAATCTTCTGTATTCTCTCGACCTTTCGACAAAAATATTTTGTCCTCGTCAACAACAAATAAAAATCAAAGCATTTGACGCATTTTAAACGCCTTGCCAAATGCTTTATTATTTATTTGTTCTTGACGAGGACAAACAATTTTTGTCGAAACGTCGAGAGAATAAAAAATATTTACTGGCTGAAGTGTCTAATTGTAAGAACTATGAATGCCGGCCAGGAAAACTCTATCTTCATGAAATATATCTTGTGAGTTATATATTGCCACGTGTGAAATTAGGGAAGACCAAAACTTCAGGATGCGACAGCAATTTATTTCAGGCAAGAACAAACTATGAATGGTAAACAAAAGATAGGCCACGAGGGAAATTTACAGAGTAGCAAAATATAAACATAAAAATGACCACTCTGTTATTAAAAATAATAAAATTAATTAATACTTCGCTATAATATTATAAAATATTGTCTTCATGAAAATAATGTAAGAAAACACTGATTTTTATTTAAATGCCAACATCAAGCAAAAACTAACACCGAGTAGCAGATCATAATTGCCCCTAAAATTGTGCAAAATTTAGATACATTTCCCCATGGTGTGAAAAATAAGACGAATTATAGTGCGCTACCTACTAAGTAGAAATAAATACTATTTCTACAGACCTCTTATGGCAATGATAAAAATTATAACGAGGGAATAGCTCTTCAGTGGTGAACCCTCGCAGCGGTTTCGCTATTCCATAAGGATTATCACTGTCATATCCTCCCGTAAAAGATTTTATCATTGCAGTAGATCTGTAGAAATGGGTTTTAAAATATAAAATTTCATATAAAATTAATTTATATGCCGGGCGTGCTCGAACAATGTACGCCTGCCTAAATACTATGACTTAAAATCGATTATAAATAAATGTCTTTCAAACGATAAATGGAATATCAATAAATTTGAAGTAAAAATGTATTTTAATTGCTATCTACAATTGTATCTGTGGATGTAATGTGTTGAAATGAAAAATATAAATAGAATCAAAATAATATCAAGCCTTGATTATATATGACACGCTATTGCTTATGCATAAACATTATGTGCAATCAAAAATTAATAACATTTTTATATAAAAATCATATATTAAAAATTCAAAATATATTGCTGCTACACACTCAATAAAAGGTTTTTAAAAATGAATAATTTATGAATAGTTACAAAGATGCTCTACAGATGGCGCTAGCTTGGCCGCCACGTTATCTTATTTGATCTAAAATTATCTGTGGTTTATAACTTGTATGGTAATTTTTGTGTTTGTTTCTATGAGAATTTTAATAAAATATAGTTTTTATAATATGATGCACTAGCGCGCCATCTGTTATCAAAATTCGAAATTTTAAAGGCCCAAGATTCTTTGTGAAAATAAACAATTTCTACTGCTCTTACTGCAATGGAAAAATTAATCACTGATGAGCCAGGCCCTCCCATTAATTTTTCCATTGCAGTAAGGGCAGTAGAAATTGTTTATTTTCAAAAAGAATCTTACGCCTTTAAAATAATTTCGAATTTTGATAAAATATAGTTTTGCTATTTATTGAAATCTATTTTTTTTTCAATTATTTAAAATGTTAAAGCAATTTTGATTATAGTTTCGCTATATTAAGCGCCTTATTTTCTAAATACATTTGTAACTTCGGGTAAAAGAACTGGAAAGTTTTAAATCTCGCCTTTCAGCTCGAATATAATCACACACAGAGCCTAATATAAATTTGTAGGATAATGCTAGAATATTTAGTAGAAGTGTGAAGAGATAGAGAGAGCGTGGTTTGAGTGATTTACAAATATACCACAAAGTTATATTCTAATACTAAAGTCAAATATACACAATAGTTCTGTGGATGGAAGTGTTCGCTGTCACTTCAAATTTTCATGTACTATTTATTTTTTAAAACTGCAGAGCTGATTGTCCGAGTAATCTGAGATCTGTGCTATATAGTTACCAGAATTATATATAGGTTTATTTTTAATGTAAATTTAAGAAGCCAATAAAGTCTAACGACGACTCGGACATTTCAGAAGAAACTCTACCACTTTACATACCATCGTAAGTCCAAAGGTCGACCTCTAGAGCCCCTGGAGTTAGCATCCGGCAATAAATAGGGATTATCTGGTATTTTTATGCCCTAAGGAACTTCCACAAACTCGAATCGCAGCCTGGAGACATCTGATAAACTGAATGTACACAGATCCCATTAGACATTAAGTATGAAGACCAACCCGGACAGTTGGCAACTTTTGCACGAGGCTCCAGGAGTTCGGGTCACATCAAGAGTAGAATTATTTGTACGGCAGTGAGGAGATAAGGGCACCACGGGTCGCCCTGAAGGCCCATCTCCCATTCTTAGAGCGCCAGGGACTGTATCTTCCGTCGCCGGTTCAATAATACGACATGGAACAAACTAAAAATTAAACAAGAATGTCTATGTGAAAGTCTAATGTGAATATTGATAAATATATTTTGTTCCTTAGTAATTTCTAAGTGTCTTAGAGAAAATCGAAAGACGCGCCATATTATTGGACACATAAATATTATGAAAATACACGTGTGCTATATGATAACCGGGTGTATCGCAGAGGCCGCGGGAAGCGGTGACCAGGCCAGCTGCATGATGTACAGCCCGGAGATGGGAGCCGGGAACAAAGGTACGCGCCGATTCTTGATCATATCGACTAGGTTTCGGTTTTATTATTCACCTATTTATAATTTACACTATTTAAAACTATAGAAAATTTATTTTGTTTTTCGGAATATTAATAATTTCTTTAAAAAATAGTATTTAAACCCTAATTATATGCCTTACATTTCAATATTAAGATATAGATTGCTTAATCTTATATTAATCTATATAAAAATGTCGATTGATAAACCCTGTACGATTTATAAATGAATAAAACAAAGCTTCGAGGGCTGCGTATCTTTTATTAGTTTCTAATAAAAGATACGCAGCCCTCGAAGCTTTGTTTTATTCATTTATATAAAAATGTATTTTATGAATATCATGAAATGCTATAAATGGTAAATAAAAATGTGAAAATAATAAATCGGGCGTTAAGAAAAGCTGTTTGTAATTCGATAGGCCTATACGGCCGAATATCAACCCTATTGAACCACGTGACCTCAAACCACATTATTGACTGTATTGGCTCTTCCATTGATGAGCCCTACTCATCCCCAGCAGACACCATCAAAAATCTCAAGCTCTACTGGCTTGATGGCTAACATGATTGAGCGTAGATAAGAAAGAAGTCTCTGTACAATTTCTTGAGAATATAAAATGTGGTGATATTTCGATGTTGGCATTACCAGTAAAATATTTTCTATGGAAATTATTTTAAAAACAAAAAATATTTTTAGTACAAATTCAGTAATCCAGTACACATAAAATGAGTTGATATGCCTACGGTCCTATCTTCAGTGTCTCGCTGATTCCATCAGCATGGGAGAACCCAGTTGACCAAAGTCCATTCTCTCCGCCACGCTGTTGGTCTAATGCAGGCAACACAAGGTCATCTGATCCCCTTAATACTCTCGCACTAAGGCTCATATCTCACTGATGATGATGATAACCAAATATGTATATCTCAGCACACTTAATTATTGGCTTTAATAATGCAGATGGCATAATGTATATAAATATTTAGTGATATAGATAATTAGGATTGATTGTACCGAATTCTAAAACGTTTAACTAAACACTCCACCGTTTATATATAGAATCCTTCTAAAATGTTTATGAAACTTGACCAAATATTATGCCTCATCCTAGAAGATGAGAGATAAATGTTATAGAAGCGAGAAATTTTAAGATTTATCAATAATTTGTAATATAAAAAGAATAAATCATAACAAACCTGAGGCTTTAATAAAATAAACCAAGGTTGAATAATAACGCTAAGAGTAAATAATATAATTCTAATGAGAGAGCCAATGCGATAAAGGCCAGTATGTACGATAATTCACATTTTCATCTTTCTAAACGCGGACAGTACCATTATCGAATAATTTTTTCAGTCGAAATATGGTACAGATTGAATCTATACGAGTATGCATTAAGTCTTTTTTCGTGTCAAGGGGACAAACAGTAAGACTTTGGTTCGGTGAGGATCATTTTAAGATTGATTTCTCTGGTATTCGCGTTTATTAGATGTCTGAAGGCTTTAATAAGGCATAGATAGATATTATATAATTTGTATTTATTCTTGATTTATGTGAGCAATAGTTACCTAGAAATTATTTGAAAAAAGAACAAAGAAATTCAGGTAACGGGGTTTCTTTTAATTTTGGTTTTCGCAAGCTTTCGAGCAATTTTTCTGCTCTTCAGCGGGCAAATACTTCTATGTATAATATCAAGATAATCTCCATACAAAAATAGAATTAAATATTTAAAAAAATAAAAATTTAAACTAGGGACCATAAGTATATATAATTTATTATCAAGATTGCTAATTCTATATACGAAAATTGCGCTTCATTTCCATAAGAGAATTGGAACTATTTTATACAGCCTTTACCGTGATATAAAAAATATTGAGAGTTTTCCTGATTCATCAGTAATGAATCCCCACTTAGGGGTTTTCGATCTTCATATAGCTGAATCTAATTATTTATACGCAGTGTGTCTACAGGACTGATGTTTGCTCTGTGTTCAGTGTGGTGCCCCCCGGGAGCCCCCTTCTACGCGGCCTGGTCGTGCCTGCTGGGGACCGAGGGCCCCCATCTGTGGAGCCCCCACCCTTGGTGTCTGGCCTCGTGGCCCCCTACCACCCTGCCCGACTGCTAGGCTGTCGCTTTGTCTCATTGTTCTCCGCTTCTGTTGCTGCATAGAGAAGTGCAATCCACTTGCGATGTGTTGATTTCCTAATATATAAATATATGAGAAGCTATTTCTTCTCACTAGAGATATTTTTATTTATTATAAATTCATATATATCTTATCGTTGAAAGCTTTATTCCATCATTTATATCAATAAAATAATGTCATACATGCAATGTAAATGTTTTAGGTTTTGAATTATTTTCTTTCTTTTTTTTTAAACACAGGTTTTGGCCTTTTTTCCAGGCAAAAGAAATGTTTTATATGAAATCTCTCCACAAATTAAATTTTCTAACAATAACCACAGTGTTGAAATAGCGTTAACAATAGAAGTTTATATAATGATAAATGCTAATAAATTTATTATCCAATGTATTGCCAAAATATTGAGCAAAACTTGTATTTTATTAATTATTGTTGAACGTTAAAAAGATAAAACTCTCAGTAAACTTAATGAAAAGGAACCAGGCATATGAATAAATGAATAAAGAGTAAATAAATATATGAAATATGTTCTTGAAGAACAGTTACTTTTTCTTTTGAAGCTTTTAATAAAGGTTTTATATTAAGAAAGGGCACGAAAGCTTCCAATAAAAAAACAAAGGTTTCATTAAATTTCTCTCTATATATAAATTTGTATGTATTTGTTTGTTTTGTAATTTCTAAACGGCTATAAATCAATTTTTGATATTTCATAAGCCTATGTAAAAAGACAAAGTTAGAAATATGATTTTTATTTTGATTTAACTGATTAATAAAGTGGCGTGGGGGGTAAATTATCTATCTCAGGATTATAAAATTATGATTTAAAAAATATATTTGACCTCTCTATCCATATGAAACTTTGTCGCAATAAAGAGTACGTCTGGAAAGAATCACTACTACAGTTATAAACCTGGATGTACTAAATTAATCCCAATATATTTAGCCGAAATATTATAATATATTAAACTAAATAGTATATATAGATCACACACGTTTTTTTAACACACGTACTTTGCTATTTAGCATTATTGTGATCATTATATACTGGCTCGTTGAACGAGTCATTCATATAGTAATTTATCAAAATTCGAAAATATTATAGACGAGTATGATTCTTTTTAAAAATAAACAATTTCCACTGCCTTTTTTTTATTTTAAAAAGAATCATACGCGTCTATAATAGTTTCGAATTTTGATAACAAATGGCGCGCTAATGCTTTATAGTAATTTATAAATTATTGGAGAGAAAACCTACAAAGATCAACTTTATTTAGTTATGATATCACATGGAATCTCTAAATGTTACATTCGGTTGAAATATTATTATAGTTTCAATTCATGGTTTGCAATGGTAAATAATACAGAGGAATATCGTTGAATTCACTAGCAATATCAATTTATCAAACTTTACAAACCTCATCTCTATTTATTTCCCATGTTCTCTATTTCACCGCCGATAACTTCATATACGACATGATTTTTATAAATACCTATGAAATTTTATCTCGAAACTTTTTAACAATAATTTTTAAAGATATTTTTATGATTTCAAATATTATGTATACTTTGAAAGCATTGCAATATCATAATGTTGCTAAATTTATATGGTCTACTCTTTTCGATAGGCTTCAAAGACACTGAATATGATTGGTCTAGAAATAAGTTTATACCATATAATATCAAGACTGGATAATGACCCAAAATGAAATACATAGGTTGAATACACGTTGCGAGAATAATTTCAAGTTCATATATATGCATATATATATATATATATTGTATGAAAAAAGTGAAAGTTATATAAGCTTATGATTTTGCTTTGTTTTAAAAATGAGTCGATGTTGGTTCCATATGCTTGAATTTAATATTACACCTTGGTTCTATATATGTTATTGCTTAAAAAGGAACACAACAAATTAAAAAAAGAAACTACAATTGAAAATGATTTGATAACTAACTAAAAAAACAAACAAAAATAATCAAATAAAAAAATTGATGATAAGAAATTGAATATGTCTGCCAGAAAATGCTTCTATGAATTAAAAAAAAAAAAAAGAATAATTACAAAATTAACATATAAACTTCAAACATATATAATTATATATTTACATAAGAGTACCCTTCCTCGAATTCTATTTCACCCCCGTCAAACCCGCTCCTTTCAAAACTACATTGAAACTATTCAACATCGTTATTTTGATTCGCATTATACGGGAAAGGGCAGAGTGCTATTCATTATGAATATATATAAATGAAGAAAGTGTTTTATTAGTTTTCAAAATAAAATTTTCAAAATCAAAATTATAATTAGAATATTATCATAATGTGGCAACTATTACATATGTGTATTCCAAAAAATTGTTCTTGAAAGAAATTAAAAAAAAAAAATTGTGATTTTAGCCACTTTAAAAAAAGTACTTGGCAGAAAAAAATTCTCAATAAGAAATCAGTTATTGAAATGTAATCAATGATGCCGTGAATCTTGATTAATTGTACATATAAATACCAATAAGAACGGTCGTTAATTTCAGACAGAAGACACATTGACAAAAGTCGTTCAAATATAAAGAACCGCTCCAAAGACTTGTTGCAGCATTGTTACTATATAAAACTCAAATTAAATTATATATATTCCTTAAAAACAAAAAAAAAATCAGTTCCCAAATTATCAAAACCTTATTATTCACATCACTCTATACAAATAGATATTATGATTTAAAATTGATATCAAAATATCTCTAATTTTAATCAAGTAGGATTAAAAACCTTAAATCTCATCTTTTAGAAAATTTTAGAAGCCTTTCAGAATTCTTCACGACTTCAAGATGGTTTTTGAAATTTTTCACAAGAGAAAATGGATTTACTTTTTATATTTTAACTATTTTTAATCGAGGAGAAATCATAATGTAGGGCTTAAACTGAGCATCGGGGAACGCAGATGGATTAATAAGGATTGTTTGAAAAGTTAAATAAAAAATAATTTGCGTATAATGTGTATTCAACCAATGTGGAATTAAATTTGGTAGGTTTTTATATAAATCTTAAATACAAGAATAATGTTAAATATACATATTTATTTACAGAGAATGTGTCAATCATATTTGTTAATATGTAAAGTCGACCAAAGTTGAAACTTTGACATTTATTCTCCAAAATATGGATATTTGTGAGTTCAAAGGTTGGGTATTTCATTCACACGAGTTTCGCAATAAAGCTTTAAATTATATTTAATTTCCATTATAATAAATAGGACATAACAAGTCTGCGGTTGTACACGATTTTTTTTTCCTTCTAGAAAGAATATCATTTCCAGCGTAAAAATGTCCCTTTTTATGGCCTTCCATTTACCATTATAAAATTTTGAGTATAATTGGAGAACATTGTCAGAATAAAAACCCATATGCTGTTGAATATTAAAAGTTGTGTAATTATTTTAAATGTACATTTTAAAATATTGTATATATCATTTTTTAGAATTTATATATAATTTTCCCATAAAAAGAGAGCATATATAATAAAAATATATTTATAAAAGTTTTTGAAGTGGCAACATTTCTTTCATGTAATAAAAAGCATAAATAAAAATAATTCAAAAATGTGTTGAAATAACATAAAAATACTCAAAATATTCATGCACAATAAATTTATATTTGCCCAAAAAAATAATCATGCTAACTATATCCATATTACATAAAAATATATGAAAAATAATGCTTATTATATATATAATATACATATATTTTTTACATGATTGAAACCGTCACATAGCGGTGATAAATCAATTGCAAACGCGAAGTCTTTTTAAATGGCTTTTATTGTCAGACCAAGAATTCTGACGTGGAAATAAAATTGCGATGTCAGCTGGAATTGAAAATAAAAAGAGTATCAAAATGTCGCAAAATTTGTATCGTAAAAATGTGGGAATAATTGTTCTGCGATAACTCTCAGCAAGAAGTTATTTCAACAAAACTCTTAAAAAACTGGTCAAAATTTATATTGAAAACTTGAATTATCAATCACATTTGACTCTATGGTTAGAGCCCCAATAAAGTTGAAATATTGTTGAAATTAATTGATTTGAAGATATTTGGAGACCTTTGTGAGGACATAAAGACGGCCATACAAGATTACCAAATCTCTCTCCCATCAATTGCATCTGTGCACTTTGCATGTATTGACAAGATGTCAATAAAATTATTTTAATTGTCAATTGTCAAGCACATATTGGCACTTTTGGACTCCAGCACCATCCTCAACCAACTCGTATCATTGCTGATTGAGTTATCAAGTACAACAGGTATCCTACAGAAGGACATACGGCACCTGTACAACACAATGTATGTAATAAAATAAATAAAGCTTCCAGGGTTAAGTTTCTTGTTTAACTTTTTATTTTCAAGCTTTCGGACTTGTCAATCCTTCAACAGGAGTATCACGTCAATAAATTGATGATAAATACTATTATTATTTACATATTTTAAATATTAATGATATTGAAAGGGAGAGAAAAATATATTCTTTGTGTTTTAAAAACAAAATTTTGAAAATATACCTGTATGGTGGATGATATGTAAGTTTACATGCTTGCATTGTTAATCGTGGCGACTGCAGCAGTTTCCAATGTACCACCGTTTCACATTTGAAGGGGCTTTTTTTGCTATCATATTTAACCTATGACCTTGAAATCTCAATCAAATATGATAACTAGACAAATACTTTGCCCCTACTGAGATAATTTCATTCCTCTAAATTATTTTTCATAGTATTGTGTGTGATAAAATGCTTCCCCTGTATGTATTTCTTTAATAACTGTAATAAATATTGTCGCGCTTGATCCTACCGGTTCTTTGCGACAACGCCGCTTCCTCCTTCGTGGATCACCTACTCGGGCTCCCGTTGCCTTCCTCTGCAGCTCTTCCCTGCAGGCCACCCAAAGACGTCCTGAGAACCACCTCTCCAGTGGAACTCCCTTCCTCTGGCAGTATCTCTCGGCCTTACCACTTGTGGGGGGACACGAGAGACTTACCAGAAGAGTAGCAGCAGCAGCATGGCGATGGCGAGTAGAACAACAGCAGGCGGCACCAAGACTTCAAACACTGACTTTATTGTCATTCACTACTAAACATTACATTTAAATGGGATAATAAACAATGGGTATTTACAGTATGTTACATCCTGGGGCCAACCTAAAAGTGTATTTACAATCATTTTCCCCAGGAAACAGGACCACAGCAGTCGGCGATTCCCACATCAGTTAGAGAAGCGAAACAGGCGAAAGCGTCATCTATTGGCGGAGGTTGTAGTCATTTGGAGGCCTTACACGCGACAATATATATCGCAGAACACACTGGTTCAGACCAATAAGTTTGGCACAACATAAAGTTTTTAGAGGATATGCCCCCATTTAGCACATGAATATCTTCCTAGCTCAAAATACAAAGTTATGTGTGCTGTTATAAAAAAAATTATATATACAGGGTGATCCAAAAGTCCCGCACAACTTTAAAAATTAATAACTCCGCGAATATTCGCGCTAGAGCAATGCGGTAAACACCATTGTGTTCAGGATGCAATGGGATTTTTTATGGCAAATAATGAAATATTCGAAATTGATTTTAGTTACAACTTTACTTGCTAGATGGCGCTCTACCAGAATCAGCTATTCAGCGGCCAAATTGTTTGATAAATTGAAAAATATAACTGAACGACACGTATTTTTCCTTTTTGAATACCAGGAAAGAACTCTAATAATATCAAATGATAAATTAATAAAACACCATTTCGCCATAAGTTAGAAGAAATGGTTAACGATTTTTAAATACAATCTGAGATATGTAAAATAGGTATATGCAAATTAAAACATGTAGCAAAAAAAAAAACTGATATTTTAGATGCTGTTTGCTGGAATCCTCTCAGCCATTTAAATTTCGAAAATAATAATTTTCTAATTTTTAAAATTCAACTTTCTCTAAGTATCGATTATATTCATTTTAATTCATTTGAAAAATATTTATCTATCTCTGATGATTTATTTTATTCTGGAATGCCGTTGTTGTTTTTGTCGTGTCCAATAAAGAGCCTCAGATGTCTCCATGCATCTCTATCACAGCAGCAGCATTCTCCATTATCTTTTTTTTTTTTTTTTGCCTATCCCTAGTACACGTGGTACAGGCCATGATAATCATGGTGGGTAGTTAGCGACTGCTTTTTACAGTAAGCGCACCACATGTCTACACATGTGAAAGCAGTTCGACTTTGCACTTACAAATGTGCCAGAGCCCCGTTTGGTTACTTGCACTCGCTGGTGGGGTTGGACTTTTGCAAGAATCGGGGGGCCATTGGAGCATTTTTTTTTAAACAGAAAAAAGTGTCCAATGCGGGGATCGAACCCGGGTCGTAGTGGTCGTAAACCAAACGGTTTAACCAGCCTTCCACCGACCCCCCCTCCACTATCTTGGGTGTGTTAAGCTGCTGCTCTGGGTCTATGTCAATTTTTTGCAAGGCTGCGGGCATGAGAATATGTGGGTAGGTGTTAGTTCCACACTAGGACAGTTGTTGCATTTTCTATAGGTTCTTGTGCCATCTGGATGCATTGTCATTCCTTTATAATGTTTTGTTCTAAATCTTGTTATAGTTTTGTCATTTTTCTCTCGGAGTTTATTTCACATTTTGATCTTTTCTTATTTTTTGTTTAATTATCTTGTATTTTACAAAAGCATTAGCGTCAAATAATGACATTTGTTCTTTCCTCTGGTTCAACATTATGGCTTCCTTTGCAAATTCAACTGCCATTTCATTACCCCCTATCCAAACAGTGGCAGGAATCCATTGTAGAATGCAGTTATTCTCCAATGATATCAGTTGAGTAAGCAACGAGTGTATTTTCTGTGTGATTTTAGTATTGCCCTTCTGAATTGCTTCTAGATCGGATATGAAGTCGCTGTATATTATAATTCCTTCTGCTTGATGCAGGGATGGTTGGTTAAGGCATACATCAAGAGCTTTCCAGATAGCTGTCAGTTCACAAGTGAAGATTAACGAAATCTTTCTTGCTCCTTCTTTGATTTTGATGTATGTTCCATCTTGCAGTATTATGTTAATTGCAGCCCCTCCATTACTTATGGTAAGGTCTGATGATCCATCTGTATATGCTGTTAAATAATTTATCTGATCGCATAAACCAATTGTGTCAAGTCCTTTCTTTTTAAGTATGTTTTTGTTCTCTTTTTTTTTGCAAGTCAGTGGCTGTTACGGTTTTTCAGAATGCTGTAGCTATTGAAACGTTATCCACGTATGGAGAAGTAAGTGCTAGACAAGTTTCTCGACAAACGGGGATTTCGTATGGAACAGTTTGGAGAGAACACACATTTATAATTTTTCTTAAAATACCCTAACAAAATTCAAACTTTTCACGAGTTGAAAGTCAGCGATTTTGAGAAGCGTCAAGAATTCGTTGCATGGGTTTTCCGGCAAATTGATATTGATGAAAACTGTCTGTCAAATGTTCTAAGAACAGATGATGCTCACCTTCTAAAGGGAGAATTTAACATTAAAAACTGCCTCATTTTGGCAACAGAAAACACTAGGATTTTTACAGAAATGCCACTTCATCAGCCCAGAGTTACAGTTTTGGGTGGGTTCACTTCTTCTTTTATTATTGAGCCATTTTTCTTTGAAAAAATCAATGAAAGAACTTTTAAAAACCGTTTTTGTAACTGGTGAACGTTATGTTCAACTTTTGAGAGAAAAGGTTATTCCCGTATTGCAGGACAGACAAGTATTAAGCGAAATAACATTCATGCAAAATGGTGGACCTCCTCATATCTCCCGCGGTGCCAAACAATTGCTGAAAGATACGTTCGGTGAAAATCGTTGGATAAGTCGCCACTTTAAATACCAATGGCCTTCAATATCACCAGACTTGACGCCTTACAATTTCGGTTATGGGGGTACATTAAGTCGCGTTTTTATCGATGCCGGCCTACCACATTGGCCATGTTGAAGGTTTCTATCAGATGGCACGTTTTATAAATTTCAAATATTTAATTGTGACCATTCTGTCATCTATCGTCTGCAGGCGGTGTTTGAGAATGAAGGGCGCCACATTGAGCAAGGATTGTGACCTAATACAAGAGAGAAGGCAGTTACATCATGTGTTATATTTTGCAGCTCTTTGTTTTGGGTTATGGGAATAATAAATGCTGTCCTCACATCTTGACTCTTTTTTTTTCTGTGAACAGTAATTTTTTTGTTTGTCATTTGCCCACATCTTATATTATGTCGTGCAGGCCAAAGTGTAATAACTTCTCGAATAACACTGGTATACACAATTTTACCCCTTATGTTTAGTTTATCGCTTTTCGCTCATTAGAAGAAATAGCATAAGGAATATTCTCCGTACCCCCCCAACTTTAGAAAATTTGCGCAAAAAATAATACAAAATGATTTTACTACCACGTTTTTCAACGCAAAAGGTCGATTTAAAAATGATTTTTTTAGTGGATACATTTTCAAAATAAGGTACAGTATAATAAACAATGATAACATTTGACAAACCCATAGGATATTTGGAATAAAGTAAAAACAAATAGATTTTGTCACCCCCCTCTATATTTCATTTTTGGATCATGACAAATATCCAGTTAAATATTCAAGTGTCGCCAATCAGTCAAGAAACTACACATTCCTTATAGCAAGAAATCCTATTAATAGTGCCATAATAATTTTTGGCACTATATTAACATTTCAAAAATCATGTATTGATATCAGCAGTGTTTTTCAAACATTCAATCAATTTCACAAAACTCCATCTAAAATATAAATATTTTTGCTACATGTTTTAATTTGCATATACCTATTTTACATATCTCAGATTGTATTTGAAAATCGTCAACCAATTCTAATAACCTTTGGCGAAATGGTGTTTTATTAATTTATCATTTGATATTATTAGGGTTCTTTCCTGGTATTTAAAAAGGAAAAATACGTGTCGATCAGTTATATTTTTCAATTTATCAAACAATTTGGCCACTCAATCTCTGATTCTGGTAGAGCGCCATCTAGCAAATAAAGTTGTAACTAAAATAAATTTCGAAATTTTCATTATTTGCCATAAATTTTCCCATTGCATCCTGAACACAATGGTGTTTACCGCATTGCTCTAGCGTGAATATTCGCGGAGTTATTAATTTTTAAAGTTGTGCGGGACTTTTGGATCACCCTGTATATATGAACAATTAAATATAAATAAATTATACTGCACTCCGCTAATCACATTTTATCTAAATTATTTTCGCTTTCAACAGGCACTAGGCAATGTCATTAGGATTTGTCAAGTCCTAGGTAATCTTTCTCCTGCTATTTTGTCTTTCTCAATACAATTTCTATATTAAAAATCAATCGAACCCAAAAGTTTAAATTCTAAAGACCTATATATTTCTTATACACACTAGGGTCGTCCACCCACTCGCCAATACATTGGCATTTAAAAAGAAAAAAAAATGTGCCAAAATAAATTTTTAAAAACTCTAAAGATCAATTTTTTTTGCATAGATAAGAAGGAAAAACTAATATAAAATATTAACTTTAAGAATATTTATAGATTTAATATCTTTATGAAAATAATTCATTAATGTCTAGTTCGCGGTGGCACAATACTACATACACATGGCGCAGGCCATGACAATCGTGGTGGGTAGCTTGCACTTGCTTTTACTCTAAATGCATCAAATATCAACACATAGAAAGCTGTTCGACTTTTGAACTTACAAGTGCGCCAGAGTCCTGTTTGGTTATTTTAACTTCCTGGTGGGATTGAACTTCTTCAAGAATCGGGAGCCATTGAAGCAATTTTTCTTTAGAAAAAATGCCCAATGCGGGATTTGATCCCGGGTCGCCGCTGTAGAAAATCGACGGTTTTTGACACCCGTCCATCGTCCTCACTTTAGTTCGCAATTTATTTTTCATAATTGTTTTAAATATAATTTATATTCAACACACAACCTAATACATTAGCAATATTCTATTGATATTTTCCCCATTTGGTATTATTATTCAAGTTGTTTATATATTTAATGAACCCTTAATGTTTTAAAATCCCATTGTGTGTTTCATCCAACAGGTTAGTATATATGTCGCACGTAATTTAGAGAAAATAAAAACTCATTCTATAAAGAAGGGCGGTTAGCTTTTCTATAAATATTGGTAGAATAAATATTCCAATAACTCCAATATATAAGCTTTATAAAAACCGAAATGGATTTCTATTATCATTTAGCGTTGTTTATAATGTTAATAAATGCGAAATAAACAATCAATATATTATATATTGGTTGATAATTAGCACACGTTATATTATGTTTCTGTTAGAAGTGTAAAATGTATTGAAACAGTCGCTGTCCTTCACAGAGATGACCGTTGACACGTGTCCAAGACTTGTACTATATGATGTAATCTCCTCCCTGTTGATGCTGTTTGTTCTAAATGCTATTTTCGCTAATTATGTTATTAACGGAATCCTATTAAATCAATCAGCATTCTGCTTCAACGAGTCACTCGTTGAATTTTCCAATAGCTTCAATACATATTGAATCATACAGAATAACTTCTCATAAGCGACTCATATTATGATCAACCCATCTGGTAGGCGATCCGTCTGTTGAGCGACCCATGTGATGAGCGAACTATCTGATGACCGACCCATTTCTTGAGTGACCCATCTGTTGAGCAGCCCTGTTGATGGGAGAACAATCTGATGAATGACCCATCTGTTGAGCGGCTCATCTGTTGAGCAGCTCTGGTGATGAGAGAACCATCTGATTAACGACTCATCTGTTGAGCAGCCCTGTTGATGAGAGGACAATCTGATGAATGACCCATCTGTTGAGCGGCTCATCTGCTGAGCAGCCCTGGTGATGAGAGAACCATCTGATGAACGACTCATCTGTTGAGCAGCCCTGGTGATGAGAGAACCATCTGATGAACGACTCATCTGTTGAGCAGCCCTGGTGATGAGAGAACCATCTGATTAACAACTCATCTGTTGAGCAGCCCTGGTGATGAGAGAACCATCTGATGAACGACTCGTCTATTGAGCAGCCCTAGTGATGAGAGAACCATCTGATGAACGACTCGTCTATTGAGCAGCCCTGGTGATAAGAGAACCATCTGATGAACGAACCATCTTTTGAGCTGCCATGGTGATGAAAGAACCATCTGATGAACGACCCATCTATTGAGAGGCCCTGGTGATGGGAGAACCATCTGATGAACGACCCATCTGCTGAGCTGCCATGGTGATGAAAGAATCATCTGATGAACGACTAATCTGTTGAGCAGCCCTGGTGATGAAAGAACCATCTGATGAACGACCCATCTATTGAGAGGCCCTGGTGATGAGAGAACCATCTGATAAACGATCTATCTGTTAAGCGGCCCTGGTAATGAGAGAACCATCTGTTGAGCGGCCCTGGTGATGAGAGAACCATCTGTTGAGCGGCCCTGGTGATGAGAGAATCATCTGTTGAGCGGCCCTGGTGATGAGAAAACCATCTGATCAACGACCCATCTGTTAAGCGGCCCTGGTGATAAGAGAACCATCTGATGAACGACCCATCTGCTGAGCTGCCATGGTGATGAAAGAACCATCTGATGAACGACTAATCTGTTGAGCAGCTCTGGTGATGAGAGAACCATCTGTTGAGCTGTCATGGTGATGGAAGAACCAACTGATGAATGACCCATCTGTTAAGCGGCCCTGGTAATGAGAGAACCATCTGTTGAGCTGTCATGGTGATGAAAGAACCAACTGATGAACGACCCATCTGTTAAGCGGCCCTGGTAATGAGAGAACCATCTGATGAACGACCCTGGTAATGAGCGATCCATCTGATGAGATACTAATATTATCAAATCCAAACTGAATTAAAGCTAATTCAACCTCTATTGAGTGACCACCTCCCGGACAGTCCAAGTTGTATTGCCCACGTTTTTGGGCGGGCCTCTCATAGGAATTTCTATTGTATGATTTTCTCTTTACGTGGTGTATTATTGTTTTCTTATATATTGAGCGCGAAAAAAATATTTTAAGAGAGTCATTAGTGTTATAAATATAATTTTCTTTTAAACACAAACAGAAAACTGATTTTTCAAAGTCAATGCAGCGAATATTATATAAAAACTAGTGTTTTTATGAGCGTGCCTTAATAAAAATATATTATCTAAATAATAAATGTAACCACACACATATAAATAAACGATAAGACTCTGAAGAAGTATTTTTAATGTGACATTATAGAAGCATGAGCTTGCGAGGATCTCTGCCTTTCATCAACAGGTGCCAAATGTGTCAATACGCCTTCTAAGATGGAAACAAAAGAAGATTTCCTCCTGAAACGTCTTGTTTAATCATATTTTCATCAAGGTGAGTTCTCTCAAATATGATCAGGTGTATGTTTACTTATAAAACAACTTGTAGGAAATACATATGCTCCATTTCCCAGAGAAAAAAAATGTCATATAAACTTACTATACACCTTTTAAAAGGCTTTTAAATTTTTATTTCGTTATACACGCTCGCGTGTGTGCAGGTGAACATTTGTTCTTATTTACAAACAGTTTTTATTTCTCCACTTGACATTGATAAGCCAGTAGAAGAGTGTCTTAGCTCGAAAGTTCGGTTTTTTACAATAAAATATATAGGAATTGTTCATTTTTGAATAATTTACAAATTTGAATGAATTATTATAAACCTTAGTAACGATATAGAGTTTTAAATTATTATCACAATGTGTGCCTCATTGAAAAAATACTAAGATTGCGTTTTCGTTTCTATTGTGCATGTTTGGGGAGCAAAAAACTCTTGGCTGAAAAAAAATATCCAGCGAAACATTGGTGATTTGGTGAAATTTTGGTTCCACGACAGAAGACAGCGTTGCGACCTTGGGAAGGACAAATGGAGGCCAATTATGCGTGCTTCTCTTTTTTGTCCCCTGACATTTTTAAACTAAGTACTTCATTTTTTTTTTTGCCTTTTTGTAACCTATTTCCATTATATTTTCTCAAATAAAAATGACTTCTAAAGAAAATTAACGTTAAATTGAAAAAGAAACGATAAAAAAATAATTATAGTTTGCGAGTTTTTTCTTTTTGAATATTTACCAAATCACAAATTTCCTCAATAAACCAGAACCTTCAAGATAGTGAAATGAATAGGATTCTTCTAACTCATTTTTAAAATAAATTAACGTGTCAAGAATATCCTTTTAAAATATTTCGGATCGCTATTATCTACAAATGCATAGCGCACCATTGGTTAATGAATTTTGGAACTATTAGCGTTATATTTCTCTCTTTTTTTTGCAAAATGATTCAAGTTATCCTATATTCCCTCTCTCTATAAGGCATAATTCATATATTTTATTTAATACAATTTTAGTTTGGATTCTTCTATTCGTAATTTCTGAACAATGCAGAGTAAAGAGATGAATGTGAGATAAGAATATTCCAAAAGTGAAATTAACTTGTACAGCAAATGCCGATCTTATGTGAAAACGTTGATTTAAAAGAAAAGGTTCGCTGTATTCATCAAAATGTATTTGTGATTTGATTCTTCTATTCGTAATTTCTGAACAATGCAGAGTAAAGAGATGAATGTGAGATAAGAATATTCCAAAAGTGAAATTAACTTGTACAGCAAATGCCGATCTTATGTGAAAACGTTGATTTTAAAGAAAAGGTTCGCTGTATTAATCAAAATGTATTTGAGAATCCTCGATTGTGTTATATTCGTTTTAATTATCATATAGTGTTATCATCTATATGAAAGTCGGTTATTATGGAATGTCATTTCACCCTTAAATATGACTACTTGTTGCACGCAGCAGGTCGCGTGCTTCAGGAAACTCTGAACGAATATGGACGATTGGTCCATCGAAATATTGGATAAATATAACTTATTAAATCCAAAATAAGCCTTATTTTAAATATTTATATTATGGATTGCTTTATATTCAGAATAAGTATATTAATTTTACTATGATAATGAGGCCCAACAGATTGCCTGATTGTTGCCCAAATAATTATCCAAGAAATTTCCAAATTAAGAAGACCACATTAAGATTACTGTATGCCGAATTACCGTAGAATTGAAAAGAGGACGTTGAGGGGTCAAAACGAGGTAAAAATAGTTTGCAAACCCTGCGCGGCACGCCTGAACGCCGGCGTTCCACTTCTCCCGCGGTCTGGAACTATGGTGCCTGTCGGCCCTCAGCCTTCGTCTAAGGTACGTTCCTGCCTCATAGGCCGTAACATAGACCGACCGTACTTAGATATTGTTTATTCATAGTACTATTATGATACATTAGCGCGCCATCTGTTATTAAAATTCGAAACTATTATAGACGCGTATGATTTTTTTTTTAATTAAACGATTTCTACTGCCCTTACTGCAATGGAAAAATATTTCCCATTAATTTTTCCATTGCAGTAAGGGCAGTAGATATTGTTTAATTTTTAAAAGAATCATACGCGTCTATAATAGTTTCGAATGTCCACAGTACTATGTATTGTAGTGGGTCTCTCTCTTTCTTACAAGGCCAAGAAATGAAAAACCGCAGCTATTTAAATGAAGCAATTGAATTTCTGGATAATGAAGTGATTTGTTTAGAAAGTATCTTCGGTCACATTTAGTTAGAGAATATATGCTCACATAATAAAGCATAGCTAAAGTCCTATTATATCATATTAAATGAATTCATATTTTAATATAATATCTCTGTCTAAGGTTGTGCATATTCTTGAATTATTTGTTATTATATATATGTTATATAAAAATATTCTTTTATTTAAAATTGTATTTCATAGATTAAAAAACTCTGTTAGACCGCAAGGAGTCGCCCTTTCCCTGTAGAAACTCATTGTTGTTGTGTCCCGAAGGCCGGCTAAAACCTTTATAATTATGTAAATAATATTTTGTTTTTCCTTGTTCTACTCGCCTTAAGACAGGCAGTACTTTTATCAAATTATGTTTTTTATATGTTCCTTTAGTTCAATTAAAGCTATTTTGATAACTATTTTTATTAATATTATTCAATTATTACTACGACTGCAGAAAAATATCGTAATATACTCATGGATTCCAAAATCAACAGCAGAAATCATTTTTAAATATAATATATATATACTAGGTGAGATACAAAAGTCATAAAAAAAATTAATAACTCAGCTAATATTTGCCCTAGAGCAATGCGGTAAACACCATTATGCTCAGGATGTAATGGGTATTTCAAAGTAAATAATGAAAAGGTCTAAATTGATGCCATTTACAATTTAAATCGCTAGATGTCGCTATACCAGCATCAGAGAATCAGTGGCCAAATTGTTTGATAAATTCAAAAGTTATAATTGATCGACGCGTATTTTTACTTTTAGAATCCCAGGAAATAACCCCAATAATATCTTATTATAGGTTAATAAAATATCAATTCGCTAAAAGTAGAAAAATTGTGTGACAATTTTTATATGCAATCCGAGGTATGTAAAATACCGGGCGGTTGGCGTTTCTTGCGCTCCAGGGGACTGGGTTATCCTTATTTCTCTCAATGTAAAATAAGTAAATGTAAATTAAACAAGTAGCAAATAGAATATAATGCGATTTTTTGGAATCCTTTGCGATTTAAATTTGAATATAATAAATTTCCATTTTAAATAAAATATTTTAGTATATGTAATTCACAGAACATGCAAAATAGACGAGACTGCGGCTGCCATAATTTCTATTGGCTCTTTAACGGCCGCCCAGGCCATGTTAAGCGCAATTTCAGTGACCATAGACAATGGATGTAGAGATCCGAAAGATACTAACAAAAATGAACAAGCGACGAAGATGCCAGACCTACCGCAGACATTCGCTGTGCATAAACAAGGAAGATTCCGAGACGCCATTCCATTTCTCTAGGCCGCCATATAAGATGATCCTCACGCCGTCAAAATAAAGGGCGCGACCTTTTCGGAGCTAAGGTCACAGGGGTGAAAATATCCTCCTTCGAGTACAGCCGCTAAATTAGAGAAGATATATGTTGAAATAGTTATTGATGACACTGCATTTTTTAATTAATCGATTCAAGATTTTAAATTTCAGTTATCTCTAGAGGGTTAATACGAAACTGATTTTTTTTAAATCGAGATATTGTAGGATTTCGGAATTACTATTTAGTTTTGCTGATGACAAGAAGTTTAAGCCAATCGGCCAATGCACACTGCGTTTGAACATTAATGGATTAAGACAGCCCCATTTTATTTAATTATTTTCTTCCTCATTAGTAACCTATGTATCATACTCAGATTGAATTTTTAGAGCCTAAAACTCTATGATCGATTAAGTACGCGCCTTAATCAGACTGGAAAAAGCCAAACATGCTTTTAATTCGACCTCTTCTATGGAAAAGGTTGTATTTACTGGAATCGTCAATAATCCGGTATAATCAATAATATTATGATGAATTAGCGCGCCATCTGTTATGAAAATTTGAAACTATTATAGACGCGTATGATTTTTTTTAATTAAACAATTTCTACTGCCCTTACTGCAATGGAAAATTTAATGGGAGGGCCTGGCCCGTCAGTGGTGAACCCTTCCAGCGGTTTCACTATTATTTTTTCCATTGCAATATGGGCAGTAGAAATTGTTTAATTTTTTAAAAAAGAATCATACGCATCTTATATAGTTTCGAATTTTCATAATCAATAATGCTGATAGATTTTTATTAGCGCAGAGCTCTCTTAATGGTCGAGTACTTTTGAAGGATTTGTTAGGAAAATACTTCTCACTCTCTTGCCTATTAGTCACGCTCAATCACAATAAAAGAAATCTGGGTCGAAAATTCTAGCACTACATCCCAAATAGTTATCGCAAATATGCCTAAGAAAAATCAAAGTATTTGTACAAAATCACTTGACGGCTTACACAGAGGGTATGAACTAAATAGGAATACGAGTCACGTTATTTGCCCTGGAAATGTTAACAAATGTGACGTTTCATTTTTACATATTTTGCTGAGTAAATGATTAAAGGGCGGTCTTTTGGGAGCAAATTTTTCATTAAAAATGTACTGGGAATTCCAAAATATAAAAAAATAGATTCCTTATTGCTCATATATAATATATTTTTTAAAAACTTGACAAAATGCTAGATGCTGACATCATATACCACCCAACCCCTTCTTCCCCGTGGTCATGGCCGATTAATTTATTAAAGAAAAAGGACGGTAACTTTCACTTCTGGGTCGTTAAAAGACGATTAAACAAAATCATTAAAAAGAACATTTACAAACTCCTTCCTTGTTCATCGATGGACCTCCGTTTTGAATATTGTCAAATAGAAAATGTGACGAAGTAGATAGAGAAAAAATCATCTTCATTACTCATGACGGGCTGCACAAATTTCTAGTCATACCCTTTGACCTGTGTAATGCCCCTGCATCATTCGAGAATGTTTCATTAAAATGCTACACGAACATTTAAACCAGTTCGAAATCGCACTACACTACCTCAACAAAGTCGGGTTTCTCCTATTTTGCAATCAAGCTAATCGGATGTTTGGATACCTCGTCGATTGTAAAGGCCTTTGTCCTGACATGGAAAAGCCGGACTGCGTGACTACACGGTTTAAAGTTAACCACGCTCACCACGTGGTATTGCGACGGAGAACATGGTCTACGGCCTAGGAATTAGGATTCATAGTAATATAAAAATACGATACTTTTATTTAACTTAGTACTTAGAAAAATAATGATGACAGAGAAGAGTATATACATAATTATCCTACCACTATTTTCTCTAGTAATCTGAGTCAAATTAATAACACATTTAAAGAAAGTGTGCTTATTAAAAAAATAATGAAACAATGTTTTATAGAAATTTGTTTTGAATGCTACAGTATTATTTTCAAAAAAGCAAATAATTCAGACGTAAACACCACTGTACGAAATATATGGATGATATATTTTAGTAAGTTATAGTGGTCATTAGGAAATTTCTGTCGGGAAGAAAGGGAGTAATTATTTATAATGGCGCAAAATATAGCGATAAATTTTATGGTGTAAAGTTGCTAAGTTTTGTTTTTTCTCTTTCGAATGGTTTTTATACGATGGATGTTATACATAATTGAGTTCAAAACATTTTTAAAACTGAATGAAGTATTGAGTCACACACTTGTGACTATAAACAATATGCATTTAAAATTTTTTTAGAAATTTACTTTAGATGGGATCTATGACAATATATACGAGGGTATTTCATTAAGTACCATTTTTAGATAGAGATGGCGTTTACCACCAGACGTTGATATTTTTAAGCGTGCACTAGCAAAATATTTAATTGATTCATGGCATTATTTTGATTTGGCAGCAATTTCAGTGAGTGCTTTCATGTTATTTAGGCCAAGTTGAAGAAAGTGTAGTACCTTTTACTGTTTCGTTTCTGGATTGAAAACAAGTGAAAATAAAACCAAAGGTGAATAATATTTATGGGAACCATTCGCCATCCATGACGTCAGTTAGATAGTGATTTAACGAATTCAGAGGAGTGCGAACATATCGGTATTGGATGAGGATTGCCCAGCTGGTTACCGGGTAAATCACAGAAAAGGCCAGGACATGATTGAGACCGACAAATGAAAGCGCGCGAAATTACCGAGGCCACAAGTGTGTCAAGGGGAATGGCATTTAATATTTCAAATATACATGAAAGATTTTGGACATGAAAAAGTTGTCGGCCCGATGGGTGCCGCGATTGTTCACAGAGGATAATAACCGGCTGCGACTTGCGGTTTGACTAATTAAAGCGAGATTCCAAGGATTTTTTCCTTCGAGTTGTAACCAGCGATTAAACATGAATTCATTATTGTACCCCAGGAAACCAATAACATTCAAAATATATAACTGGTTGTTTTCAGGGATTTTGTTCTAAAGATTGAGAAGATGGTCCTATATGCCGGAAAGGTTATGGCGACAATTTTTTGGATACAAAGGGTGTTCTTCTTTTAGACTCCTTAGAAAAGGAAAAATCTATCACTCTCTAGGTAATACTGCAATAAGTTATTAGACTTCTTTGACAAAATATTGACGGAACCATGGTTCCATTTAGAGAATTGAAAATATCGGCAATCTGCTATATAGTCCAAGTATGGGTAAATATATTATTTGGTTCTGATCCAAAATAGGCTCTTTTAATTAAAGCCTAATACACAATATAAAGAATGGGGTGGGTGACGTTGTAACTTTTTTTATTGTGATATATATAGTAATAAAACTTTATTTTTCAAAAAGGCTCCAAGTGTTTCTCCAAAAAGTGATTTGAATAGTCTATTTGCATATTCTTCTTTAGAAAATATTTTAAAAACAATTTAAAACCAATATATTTACAATTTCAATTTACACTCCGGGTAATTGTTGTGCTCCTGGCGCTCGCAGATTTGTCCCCTGATGTCAGCAGTTCTTCTATTGGCCTGGTGGTTCCTCAATAAAATGGTCCCCTGAACTTGATAAACTACATTATTAGCTAACAGATCTAGATGATCTAAAATATTGAAAGTTATCTCGTTGGTTTCCTAATCTTTTATCAATCTAAAGGAAATTACTGAGAATGGAAATATGCGAGGAACTTCTTAAAATTATGAACATCTAAGAATTTTTAAAACGTAATGAAGAGTAGTGTAAAGTAGCTGTTCTAATATCATCCCAATCTAAACCACACAGCAAAAATAGAAAAAAGAAAAAATCCCCCCTCCCCAAAAAAAAATTTCAAGGTCGAGTGAGATCAAGGCCACCTTTTGCTGGGACCAAGATGGGGCATCACATTTTGAAAGTATTCTTATAAAATATATTACATTGTCTGACCCTATATAAGCGCAAGCAAGTTTAAAATAAAATTTCTTAATAAAAAGAAAAAAATTAAAAGAGATCAACAAATTCTCATCGTGTGTCACGTGTGCTCGACGTCTCACTGCCCAACAGACTCTAGATACGGCCAATAGTTGAAGCAGATTTTGATGCTTCCTCCTGCCTATTGTCCAGACTTTCGATCTTCGAGACATCGAGGTAGATATGCCTTAGATTCTGACGAATAACTTGGGAAACAAACAAAGTGGTTTTAAAAAATTAGGTTTCATTATGGAATATATGAGGATTTCTATAGAGTTGAAATTAAATATATAATAAATTTTAGGGCGTTTCGGTTATGTGAGCAGACACTTCGCTAATGTACTTCTATATCTAATCTATAGAATTGTGAAAAGAAAACTGGAAGATCAAATATCTACACACATGAAGTTCTTGTGCAATGCGGAAAAATCGAGGTGTATAAACAATCTCATACAATTGTATGTTGTGAGCTTTATATAGGAGAGCTGGCTCAATGAATCGTGCATTTAATAGAATGGGAAAGTGATTCATCTTGTGATATACATGTGATGACTGGCCGGCAAAAATGCTGTGTCAATAGTCACAGATATATACCAACAAAATGTGAAGAGAGAGCGCTACAACTATTTAAAAAATGAACTTATCAGGATTCGAAGTAGTAAGTAGTAAGTAATCAGCGAGTTATCAGTTGCGGACGAAACCAATAAAATCAATCATTTTAGCATATGTTAATATGTTCCAAAAATATAGTCATCCATATTTAAATCTTTAGATAATAAAAAGACATATATTGAATTGAATAAAAGATTTATTTGCCAATATTTCGGTTGGTTGAATGCCAACCATTGTCAAGGAATTTCATTGAAATATTGAAAAATAAATATTTTATTCATTCCAATATATACTTTTTATTATCTAAATATTTATATGTATTATATGGAAAAAGCTTCGCTTGATATACAAGATGTAGACAAGAAACCCAAGTATAACTAACGTACTTGTGATTCACCATCAGATAAATTAAGAGTGTCTAGGTGAGTCACGACGTACGTTGGTGCGACAAGGAAGGACGTCCAGACAATTTAACAAAATTGCATCGTTGTAATGGCCCGCGACAATTTTGTTTAATGTCACCGCACTATGTTCTCGACGTTGCCCCAACATTTAGATTGCGTTGCTCTCGCCAAAACCTGTCGCACGCCAATCATCTGCTTTCAAAAATGTCAAATGTATGACCATTATGGCGTAACTAATAGCAAGTTTTCAACACAATGGAACGCTAGGTAAAACTCAAAGGTAAAAATACCTCGTTTATATGTATACTAAAAGTTACAAATATTGCGTCATATATTGAAATATAATGGTGAATAATAGAAACGAAAATTCATTAATATTTTTTAAATATTGATAAATCTTACAAAGGAGCATTTTATGTGAATATATTAATATGAATATATATGAATAAATTGATATTTTATATATAAAATTAAAAGGACTATATTATAGGAAAACGGAAATTAATGTTTAAATTTTTAAAATACACGCCCACTCAAAAGAATAATAAAATAACAAAGTGCATCAGGTAAATTGGGAATAATTTTGGCTTTCCATAAGAAATATGCTACTTTAGATTTTCAAAATATTGATATTTTTCATTCCAGAGTAAAAGTACATGTATGTGCAGTGTAGTGTTGAACACTAATCGATAATTCGAAAATCGAGCGATCATCATCGTTGATCTGCGCACCGAAAAGAGCCCCAAAGAGATACTGGACTTTATTATGTTGCCCAAACCACTGTTTATCGTGTGAAGAAGCTATTTGATGAGGCTGACAGTAAAAAAGAGGAAATGGATTCAAGGAAAAAGCACTCGAGTCGATCGGCCAGGGTAAGAGGCAAATAATTTATCAAAAATTTCAAGTAGAATAATGATGTAAACTTTGGGAAGAGCATGAGGACCATAGCCAAGGAAATGGACGTTGACACTATGACAAGTGTCAGGACTATTCCCGAGGACTTGGTCTCAAGTCTTATGCCCTTCGGAAAGGCTAGTCTGTGACTGAGAATATGAAGGATAACAGAAAAGAAAGGCTGCTGCCCTCCTCATCAACCTGAAAATGACTCTTGTGGCATGCTGAAGTTCTCTTATGAGATGAACTTTGACGTGAACCCAAAGGTAAATCCAAGGAATGATAACTGGATATATAAAGACCCCTCAGAAGTATTTGTCTTGATGCACACGAAATTCCCTGCGTTTATGATGGTCTTTGGCGTTATCAGCAGTGAAGATGATGTCATGCCTTACCATTACTTTGAGAAGTGCTTTAAGATGAACGCTGACGCCTACATCAATGTCTTGGAGACCATTTTGAAGCCTTGGATGGACATTGTGGCTGCAAAAAAGAAGAATGTCTTTTAGCAGGATTCATCTACAGCCCACAAGAAAAAAAAAAGACACAATAGTAAGTTTAACTGCGTGCTACTTGCCAACGCAGCATGTTACACAAGACTAGTTTGATTCGCTTTTTTCAATTTGAACATAAATTTCAATTTTAATGTATTCAGTTCTTATAGTGTATAGTCTCAAACAAAAACACAAAAGCTAATTTAAAAAAGCATCTCCTGATAGTAAAAAGGAGAACTGATTTCTTGCGCCATCTGTCGGAATAACTATCAACTAATCTTTAATTTGTAACTATCCCAGATTATTGGCCAAATACCCTTTCTTGATAAAACAAGAAATGTCAACTACGTACGCATTCCAGACTGCTAGTTCTGGTCAGTATCGTGCAGGCTGTACCTCAACGACCACCTTTATCAAGAAAGAGCATTTTGCCAATATTCTGGAATAATTACAACTTAACGATTAGTTGATATTTATTACGACAGATGGCGCAAGTCATCAGCAACTTTCACTTTCCAGATCAGGGAGATTATTCTTCTTAATATGTTCACTAATCACATTCCAATTTGACTTTTTTATTATTTTTTCATAAAAATATAGATGTTTATTTTCGGAGAATATTCTAACAAAGGAAAAAAATCTACAACACACAGTAAAGCTTGAAATATGGAATTAATATTTACATATTCATACAACAGCATATGTTCATTTTCCGCTGGCTCCCCGCAGTGTTTACAAACATATGGATATTTGGGCTGTTGAAATTCATAGCTTATAAAGATTAAATAATGAAATCTATAGTAGGTGTATTTCAGCAAGATATGTTGATTATTTTCGTGTTTTCTGCCTTCCAAGATGAAGCTTCGAAAGCTCGATCCGTAAAGTATTTGGAAGCAAAGGATTTGTGTTGTTTTTCTTCACGATTTATCATTTTTGGATTTTCTTCTGGATTGATTACAGTGTTAATTCGGAATATATATATATATATTGTCCAAAAATTGTTATATTGAGACAGAAGAGGTTTACGATATATTAGAGTGAATTCCAAGGGATTTATTCAGATATTTTATTATTTATTTTTTTAGTTTTAATATATATCCGATTTATAGAAGTGTGTGTACAAAGTAAGTTTATTGAATGTCTTAATATTCATATTCATGATGAAAATTTTAAGGGCGGTTTCTAGATTATGTTATACAATTTTTTATTGCGTTTATCGTAGATATGGCTTTGGTTTTTATATTTAAAGTATGTTGGAAACAAAATACTTTGCACACAATTTTCTCTCCCTCTCTTTGTGTCCGTAATCACTTGTTTAAATCAAGTGTTTGAAGAATAAATTTCGACACCTTGCTTTCCCTTAGCAGGTTTTGTTTTGGATTTCTGTATTGATAAGTCTCATTTCTATCATTTTTCATTTTTGTAAATATGTTGATGGCACAAGGTTCGTCTGATATACCTTCATGGACAAAATTTAAGAGAGTGAAAAGTCTTTAATGTCGCCGATTGTCTGTTTCTTTCATTTTTTTATTTTGAAGGGGACAGAGGCAATTTTGTTCACACTTTATTATCTCGTATGTCTTCAATAAAGGTCACTGTATATAAAATATCTTTCAGAGTTATTGTCTGAATACCTATATACATACCAAAAAAATACAACTTCTTTAAGTTTTGTTGAAGACTGTATTTTTATTGCAAGTGTAGACGATTTCTAAAACTCATTCCTCAGAAACATTTAAAGTGTTTACTATTTCCAAAGACTAATAACTTCAAATTTTCTTTTCTAGACAAACTTAGCTCCTACCATACTTTTAAACCTTTGTTTTGGTGTTGTTATTTTCAACTGCATCAGTTATTATATATTCAGAAGTCTTTTGGAAAAATTTTGAAGAAATATTGGTTTAGGCTCTGTTAAAATATCAGCACAGGACGTCTTGTAAGATATTTTTCAATACAGAGATTTTCCATTGGTCTCTTTGGGCATTTTCTCAACCAACCGGAGTTAGCTTAGATTTCAACTTGTCACAAACTATTCGTAAATTTAATTATTATTATTTTTAAAACTATACCGTAAATAATGAGGTTTTCACTCGAATAATTCAGATCCACTATAATCTTCAGCCAATTTTTAAAAGGGCACCTTTTTAGAACTTTTCTGTATGGCGCAATACCTTCAACTTCATTCTTAATGAGCTCGTGGCTTCTTTATACTTGTTGAGGCTGCACTTACACTCATGGACAAAAATTAAAGAAGTGGGGGGAAAGTCTTTGATATTGCCGGTCGTCTATATAATTTTTTTTTTATGATAAGAAGAAGGTAGAGGATTTTTTTTTTACACTTGGTCATCTCGTGTGTCTTCAATAAAGGTCACTGTGTATCAAATATTTTTCAGAGTTATTGTCTGAGTTCCGACATACATGCTAGAAGGTACTACTTCCTAAAGTTTTGACAATGAGTGTATATATGTTGTGATATATAAAAGAACACTATATTTCACTGCAAAATAATATTTATGGTATTTCATTTTGTGCATTCTTCAGCAGCTCTTCCCCGTTTTCTACAGCACGTTTGAAACTTTAGATAATAAAAAAGCATATTGGAATCAAAAAAGGATTTTTTTTTCCAATATATCGGTTGACTGAACGCCAACCTTTGCCAAGACATGACAACCTATTTATTTTGTATAAACGAGTTTTATATACAAAATAAATACGTTTTTATGTCTTGACAAAGGTTGGCGTTTATTCAACCGATATATTGGCAAATAAATCTTTTTTTTAATACACACACACTATATGCCTTTTTATTATTTAAACAATAATTTATATAGCAAGGAAATAAAAAATTGTCTCTGAGAGTAACCCTGGAATACAAATTTATTTTAACATAGAGAAATGATTTTTTATCTGAGAGATTCAATAAAACTTGGTTAAATGAGGTATTGGGGAGACGAATGAAAGTTCAGATATGGAGGTAATAATATTATATCGCCTACTACTATACACTCGCTTTTAGTTAAGCCATGTTTTGGATGCTGTTTATTAAAATAAAATGTTTTAATCCAGCACATTATATTATGATTACAATTTCGTATGATTATAAATCAATGGTTTAATAGATAAATGTAGTTGTGGATCTCTATAGAGAGAAATCTTTAACTCTTGTGTAAGGCGATTAACTCTGTGTTCAAATTACTTAGCCGTATGAACAAAGTACGCTTCGAAAATTTAAGATTTGATTTTTAAAAACTTCAATAGTCACCTTTACTTTTGGTGTACGTGTGTATTGATTCAATCGTACTCTAAATTCGCTATTAATCTATACGACTCAGACATTTATATAATTTTGAAAAATCAATAAGGAATCAACGGTTTAGTTTCTTTTCACATTTCTTTTATTTCTCGAGATTTCAGGCTAATATGTCCTTTCAACACGGAGATACAGAAGTACAACTTCTAGCCAATTATAACAAGCCGAATTTATATACAAGTTTAGATATATGTGCTAAAATCTATTTTACATATTTTAAAACCGTATATATAATTGCTGTTGACTTTGTGTGTTGTAAGCTCGAGAAATAAAAGAAATGAGAAAAGAAACCAAAACCTATATTCCTTATTGATTGTGTCAGAATGTAAAAGCAAGCAAGAATCTTTATTATATATAATGTCAAATATTTGTCCTATTGCTATAGAATAATTCAAACATATTGATGTATATAGTTGTTTATTTTTTTGCATAATATTTCATTTATAAATTAATCTCATAATTCAGTCTGTGAAAATAAAAATATTGGACTGGTGACCCAACAAACTGTAAATAGATGGCTTAATGTTATATAGTTATGATATATAATTAATTGTGATGTTTATGTAATTTTGATCTTCATTGAATAGAATATATAAATTTTAAATGTGTTTTAAACTTTAATAACAAGCACAAAACACATATTAGTCCATTTTTCCATTGATATGGTTATTCCAGGTTGTACCGCGGTGGGGTCTAGCAGCCTTGGCGAGCGGTTCGGCGACGTTTGGGGTGGGCGTGGCAGTGGTGGTGGCGTTCCCCGCAGCGAGCTACGCCGGCCTCGGGCTGGTCGGACTTGGCGCCGCACTCTGCTTCGGCGGGCTCGGGGTGCTGGGCCGCTCTCTCGCAGCCGGCGACCGTCAGGCGCGGGCTCTGGAACTGGCAGCGGCCAGGCTGTACCTCGCATCTCTGGATAAACCTTAAACCACGGTATGTTCTATATCTCATGTGGGGTAGTAATTAATTATATATAGGTTTAAATACTAAAACAACACATTAAATATATCTCAATATAATGCGGCTTATGATTTTAAAACGACGATTGAAAAGTATTTACTGCAAATGGTTCTTTTGAACGAAAAATCGTAATTTATTTTAAAGAGAAATAACGACTATTTCTATCCTTAGGGATGAAGTATGAAAGGGTGAATTGTAAAGAGTAATAATGAACGGAAAAATACAAGTTCCCATCCCTGGACACTTTTATTTTTCCGTTTATCATTACTTTTCACAATTCATCCTTTCATACTTCATCCCTAAGGATAGAAATAGTGCTAGAGCAATTAAAGTGCTAGAGCAAGAGTAACTATAAACGTAATTATGTTAATGTAACATATTTTATGAAAATTTGAAACTATTATAGACGCTTATGTAGCGCGCTAATGCATCATAATATATTTTAGATTAAATATGTTTAATTGACAAGATATTTACCTTGATTTATAGAGAGATATTTGAAAAAGTGATAAAGCTATAAAATTGATCGTGCAACTAAAAGTTTCTGATGGCTTGTACCATCTGTCGGAATAAATATTAACTATTCGTTGATTTTTAATTTTTCCAGACGAGGGTGTCGAGGGCCAACAGCCCGAAACGCGTACGTGGTTATCTTTTCTTGATTAATCAAGAATGGGTATTTGGCCAATTCTGGAATAATTAAAAATCAATAAATAATTAATATTTATTCCGATAGATGGCTCAAGCCATCAGCAACTTTTAGTTCCACAATCAGAATATACCTTCTTCTTAATTTATCCACCTGATCCAAGTAAAATTTTACTTTTGGACTATTTTGGAAAATTGAGATAACATAAACTTTTCTCTCTGTGAATAAAACAGTTCAAAAACATAATAGTTATTGAATAAAAATATTTACTAATAAACGCGTTATATATTAGAAATGTGAAATACTTATAGCGCGTATGTTTCTTTTTTGAATGAAACAATTTTCTACCGCTTTTTCTACTTATATCTACTCTATATATACGTATATATAAACTCATGGAGACAGAACTTATGAAAGTGGAAAGTCTTTGATATTGCCGGTCGTCTGTGTGTGTATTTTTTTTTTTTTTTTTAAGGAGACAAAAGAAAAATTTGTCTCCAATAAAGTTTGTCTTCAATAAAAGTCACTGTGTATCAAAAATCTATCTCCTTAAAAAAAAAAAGACAACCGGCGACATTAAAGACTTTCCACTTCCTTATGCTTTGTCCGTGCGTGTAGGTGACGTAGATGTCCTAAAAATGATAGTGTGCGATGTGGCCTACTGGAGACGAGAGAGGGACTAAGAGAAGGAGAAAGAGAACCAAAATACGTATGTGGATATTTTGTCTCGGAGTGGCTAACGGTATTACTGGAGGGAGGCAAGGTCAGTATGCTGAAGGTCGACATGGAGTTTATGGACAATTTCGGGAGAAGACTGGTCCTGGAGAGGAAGCTCTCTAACGACAACAAAACTGTCCACCAACCTGTAGATTGAAGAGAAACGTTCTCCGAATGTCGAATAACAAAGCCAGATCTATTATTTACAGATTCACACAAGTACAAAATATCGTATGATAATAATGAACCTAATTTTAAAATGATATACTTGCTACTCCATTTTGAAACTTAGTGTAAATGGTAGTTTTAAGACTGCCTGAAATGTATCAGTTCAGTAACAGTTGGTACTTGTTTGAAATATCCGTAATTCTAATTATTGTTAGACTAGCAACGAGATAATTAGAGAGCCATCATTTTTGTGCTCGTTCGATATCTCAACTTTAGAAGCTGTCTATTTTCACACACACGTACACATGTATGAAATCTATCGTTGCCTTCCATAATGAATATATATTTTTTTTATTGTGATTGTTTTTCATTTTTAAAAATGATCTCACAATTTTAGTGATTTTCAATGTTTTAAAAGATCACATTTTGCGCGCGTGAAATTCTTATTCTACTATTAATACTACTTTTTTTTTATTGATATCTAGTCATTCAAAAATATTTTATATAAAACTAAATATAAACTTAATTAACTTTTTATTTCATCGAAAAGCCTTTGTTGTAAGATTCCTGTCAGTAAAATTTTTAAGCAGGCTTATTTTATGCGACTAACACCACATTGACCCGTTTTTTCTTTCCGATCGCAGCCCTCGGTTGAGCGGGAACCTACCGATCACGACCCTATATTGACCGGGAACCTGTCGATCACGACCCTCTGTTGAGCGGGAACCTATCGATCACAACCCTATGTTGATCGGGAACCTGTCGATCACGACCCTCTGTTGAGCGGGAACCTATCGATCACGACCCTATGTTGACCGGGAACCTGTCGATCACGACCCTCTGTTGACCAGGAACTTGTCGATTACAGCCCTCTATTGAGCGGGTACCTATCGATCACGGCCCTCTGTTGACCAGGAACTTGTCGATTACAGGCCTCTGTTGAGCGGGAACCTATCGATCACGACCCTATGTTGACCGGGAACCTTTCGATCACGACCCTCTGTTGACCAGGAACCTGTCGATTACAGCCCTCTGTTGAGCGGGAACCTATCGATCACGGCCCTCTGTTGACCGGGAACCTGTCGATCACGACCCTCTGTTGAGCGGGAACCTATCGATCACGACCCTATGTTGACTGGGACCCTGTCGATCACGACTCTCTGTTGACCAGGAACCTGTCGATTACAGCCCTATGTTGAGCGGGAACCTATCGATCACGGCCCTCTGTTGACCGGGAACCTGTCGATCACGACCCTCTGTTGACCGGGAACCTGTCGATCACGACCCTCTGTTGACCGCGAACCTGTCGATCACGACCCTCTTTTGACCGGGAACCTGTCAATCACAGCCTTCTGTTGACCGGGAACCTGTCGATCACGACCCTCTGTTGAGCGGGAACCTGTCGATCACGACCCTCTGTTGACCGGGAACCCGTAGATCGCAGCTCTCTGTTAAGCGGGAACCTGTCGATCACGACCCTCTGTTGAGCGGAAACCTGTCGATCACACCCCTCTGTTGAGCGGGAACCTGTCGATCACGACCCTCTGTTGATGGAAACCTGTAGATCGCAGCTCTCTGTTGAGCGGGAACCTGTCGATCACGACCTTCTGTTGAGCGGGAACCTCTCGATCACAGCCTTCTGTTGAGCGGAAACCTGTCGATCACAGCCTTCTGTTGAGCGGGAATCTGTCGATCACAGCACTCTGTTGACTGGGAACCTGTCGATCACAGCCCTCTGTCAAGCGGGAACCTGTCGATCACGGCCTTCTGTTGAGCAGGAACATGTCGAACTTGGCAAGGGCCAACAACAAATCAGTTAGCGTTTTTATTGACCTGATGTTACCCACATATATTTGAAACATAATTAGTATTAAATACTGTTATGTGTGTGTTATTTTAAATTATTTCAATAACATGTTGTTCATTTTGCTATAGAAGCTTGTAGCATCAATGCTTCAGGAGTCTTTCTTTGTCTCTACTCTAGCGTTCTGAGGAAAGCAGGTCCGGTGGAGAGTAGCCCAAATCATTTTACCTCTATCCACTAATAATACCAATAATATCAGCCGAATTTCTAAGCTATTTATAATTGATTTCTCTTTATCTCTTAAAAATATTCTAAACCCAAACATCACCTGTCTACACTACAGCAGCAGATCTGGACTTTTGTCAGTATGAAATTATTATTACTGTTTGATCGATATATGCTTATACTCTTTAAAACATTTTTAGTCTTTTTTAATCTTTCTATAATCACAAGAATGGTATTATGAAATGAGCAGACCAATTATTAGACGTTAATTTTTTTACGTTCAGGTATCATATGTAAAATATCTCATATACCAGGCATTTATTGAATTAGGTTTATATATTTGAGATATTCGAGTTATTTTAAAATAATTCTTTCTAAAATAAAGAAAATCGAAGGTTTCAAAATAAATTTCCAAGCATTCGAAAACCAGCTTATTTCCTTGTAAATTATTTATTTTCCATAAAATCTAATGGGTGCATAGACTTTCCCTAATTTGGAATCTTTTTAAAATTGCTTATAAAAGTTTTTCCTTATTCGGAGGAGTGTCAACGGTAATTTGTTTGTCTATCAAGTTGCGAGAGTAAATGGAAGGTTTGGAGAGAAGAGATTTGATGTTAACTTCCTTGTGAGACACGGTTATCATTAACTTCAGATGACCTTCTTGTATTGGCTACTTCCTTTTTATACCCATGTGATGTTGGTTCTGTCTATATAAGGAATGTTCTTTTATTTGTTATTTATATTGAATGCTAATTAATATAATTGATCCTTCATAGTTTTTTTGTGCGAATCAAACCGTTAAAATTACAATAAAACCTGTTTTAAACCAAGCCTAAGCGGAAACTTGTATGCCATCGATATCTGTATTCTCAATCTATTTTGTCTTGATTCCTTAAGAAGCTACCTAAAGCAGGTTTGACTGTATATTCTCACACACACAAAGCTTTATTAAGACCAGCGGTCTTATACAGATTCACCACAGGAATAAATAATAGATGGAGATCCTATACTCCAGGTAGCGCAGCACCCAACAACAGCCTCCTGGTCCGACGCATGTCCAATGGCCACACGTTCCTTTGTGCATACGTCATGGTTAGCGAATCACTGAACAGGCGAGTATGGAATCAGCCGCGTGTTTGACTGTATATTCTTCATTTCAATATTTTATTAAAAGACTGTTTGTTTTCACACAATACACAGGCTCAAAGATTTACATTTCTAATAACGTAATTTGGGGATATAAGATGACTCAATCATTTTCACGATTATTTCGACTATTTATATATGTATTTAACTCTGTATTTATCACATTTATATATCCTTATGATTTAAGCTCTTAAACTCCTAATTTTTCTTTTTTTTTTTAACCTCTTAATATCTAATTGAAGAAATGTATTTTTTTCCTTCTTCTAGCTGCTATATTATATTTTCACCGCGCGCGCTATAATATATAATATTAAAATAAAAATATCGCGCTTTATATATGTATATCATTTTTTCCTCAAAGTACACACACACACAAAGCTTTATTAAGACCACCGGTCTTATACAGATTCACCACAGGAAGAAAGGAATCATAGATGGAGCTCCTATACTCCAGGCAGCGCAGCACCCAACAACAGCCTCTAGGTCCGACGCAAGTCCAATGGCCACACGTTTCTTCGTGCATACGTCATGGTTAGCGAATCACTGAACTGGCTAGTGTGGAATCAGCCGCGTTCTAGTCTTCGCTTTCCTCGTCCAAATGGACCACGGCATTCGGCGATTCTATTCCTCCGAACGGTGACTTTTCCTCAAAGTAAGTCCACTTATTGTGTTTATATATTGCTACTATAATATAATAGAGAATAAAGGCCTCTTTAACGACCACGCTAAGTTAGCGAACACTTTTTAAAAGTCTCGAGAGTCATCTTCATTAAATTTATGTCGTAAATAACGACCAACCCCTTAAATCTCAGACCAGAAAACGCTATATTTGTTCCTTAAAGATACATTTGTACATTAGACACATCTGTCGCTATTTTATTTTTAAATAACCTCGTTTTAAAGAAATAAATAGTAATGATAGTTATAAATTAGATACAAAAAATCTTTATCATTAAATATATCATCATCAAGTGCCATCTTCTATACGTAGGTCGGCCATCATGGAATACCATTTCACCCCGTTCAAAGCAATTCTCTTCACATCTTCATATCTTTTATTCCAGATCATTCTATTGAATTATCAAAACAATCCTTCCTTTAGAAAGAAGGAATCATATATCGCCGCAACTCTTTTTATTATTATAGCGGTTAAGGAAGCTTTCGGGCAAGCCCTTCTTCAGCTAATTATATTGTACAAACAAAGAGAGATTATATATCGTTTTTAATATAAATCAAAATAAACGAAAAGAAATTTACCACGCCCCTTTCGTTTATTTTGATTTATATTAAAAACGATATATAATCTCTCTTTGTTTGTACAATATAATTAGCTGAAGAAGGGCTTGCCCGAAAGCTTCCTTAACCGCTATAATAATTAAAAAAAAGAGTTGCGGCGATATATGATTCCTTCTTTCTAATTGTCGAAATCCGCAAGCCGTTTACCATGAAAATCCTTCCTTTGTCTACTTATCTTCAAGGCGTACCCCTCCAGTAGACTCAATTGACACTACCTCCAAATGATAACCTTAAAATATAACTCATTAAAGACTCTTTTCCCCAATAGTTGTCTTTAATGAGCAAAAATTAGAAAATCGAATAAATAACCTATGATGTTCAAGTAAAAGAAAATATTAAATAAATAAAGATAAAATTATATATGAAAGAAATGGGAAAAATATTATGAAACGTTTATTTAAAAAAAAAACGTAGAATCAGCAATAAAGAGAGAAAGATGCAGAAAAATATATTTAAATATATCTATGTTCAATTAAAAAGGCAAATTCAGAAAAAAAAAAGAAAATCGCGCGCGATATACGTACTTTATAAGTTTATTCATTTAATAATAAAATAAAGAAATTTATTGCGTAAGGAGTTTTCAGATAGTTTTATAAAAAATCATATATTGAATCAAAATATAATTTATTTACCAATATTTCAGTTGGCTGAACGCCAACCTTTTTCAAGCTATTACAACATACACTGCGTGACATTGAAAATGGAACACCAAGAAATAGTGGCCAGAAAGTGATGAAACTCGGCAGACAGAGAGAGACAGGGACGAACAATAAGTGATCTATATTTCAAAATGATAGTCATAATACAGAGCGAGAACGGCGTCGGCTTAGTAGCAAGTAGGACCACCGCGGACGGCGATGCACGCAGCAACACGTCTAGGTAGAGAGTCAATCAGAGTACGGATGGCGTTCTGAGGGATGGCTCTCCATTCCCTCTCAACCATTTGCCACAGTTCGTCTTCTGAACGCGGCTGTGGCAAGACATGCAAACGGCGTCCAATGATGTCCCAGACTTGCTCGATTGGTGAGAGATCAGGAGAGTACGGTGGCCAGGGAAGCATCTGTACATCTTGCAGAGCTTGTTGGCTAATGCGAGCAGTGTGCGGTCGGGCGTTATCCTGCTGATAAAGGGCATTGGGTACCCCCTGAAGGTAGGGGAGTGTCACCGGTCGCAGCACATCATCAACGTATCGTTGGGCCGTCATAGTGCCCTGAATACGAAGTAAAGGTGACCTGGAATCATACGCGATTGCGCCCCAAACCATGATTCCACGTTGTCGCACGGTGGGGTGTTCCACAATTGCTGCCGGATTGGACCTTTCTCCACGTCGACGCCACACGCGTACACGGTGACTATCACTGGACAAGCAGAAACGCGACTCATCTGAGAACACGACCCTGTGCCATTCCGTCATCCACGTCGATCTAGCCCGGCACCATTCCAAACGTTGGCGCCTATTCGGTGGGGTCAATGGCAGTCTTCTTAGCGGACGGCATGAGTGCAAGCCATTAGCAACCAATCGACGGGAAATGGTTCTGGTCGAGATGGAATGATCTAGGGTGTCTTGCACATGTTGCAGGATGGCGGTACAAGTGGCTTGTGGGGCCGCCACTGCTTGTCGAAGGATACGCCGATCCACACATGCTGACGTTACTCTGGTTGCACCGGCATTCCTATAAATTGCCACATTTCCTTGTTCCAACCATCTTCTCCACATTCGGTGCACCGTGGACGCACCAAGGTGTGTATCAGCTGCGATTTGACGTATGGACCAACCTGCCCTTTTCAGTCCGATCACCATGCCCCTCGTAAAAGCGTCTGTCTGCTTGAACTGCCTCCGTTTACGATGACCTGGCATTCTCTGTTATTACACGTGTCTTTTGACACAAGAACAAAATTTCTACAATGATTTTCCTTGAAGAAATAACGACACGAATACTGTCCTTTCTGCAAGTTCCTTCCCTTATATCTTACTCCATGTGCGCACGAGAGCTGCGCATTTTACATCATTTGCATAACTCGGTTAGGCGCGTCTACCCTGAAATTTGCATAATTTTCTGGCCACTATTTCTTGGTGTTCCATTTTCAATGTCACGCAGTGTATTTATCTTCATTGGCATTTTGTAAGTAAGAACGTAGAATTTAATGTGTAGAAAACTAGTAAAACCGGGCTCATAATAATTTATGGTCATCTTATGAGCTGGAAAGTATAAGCAAATGTACACACACAGAATAATTATTAATTATTAAAAATTAACAATTCATTTCTTTTTATTAGAAAAAAATATACGCAATGTTAAATTTCTTATTAATTTGAATTATTGTTAACAATTATACTTAATGATTTTAAATATTTATGTACACAGAATTTCACAAGGAATGTGACAAACAGAAATTTGAGAATATGTTTGACCAGGTGCATACATTCTAAATTTTGACCAAAGATTAACTTAAATTATTTAATAACATTATATATATGAAGAGGTATCTGATCGTCTGATGAATGATGAACCGTTTCAGTTGGCGCAGAAGACAATGAACATTGGTCAACGATAAGTCGATATATACACCACACGCTGGATTCGAGTGTAATTCAATAGAATTGACAAAAGTTACTAATTACGGGTTATCACACAAAAATGGAATATACTAGGGCCTAAAGTAAATGTAACTCAATGCACAGAAAAGCGTACACTCAAGAGTACAGCACCAACAACAAGAAGGAGGTAAATGAAACTCGCGATTGGTAAAATAAAACAAAAAAGTACTTATATTTATTGTAGGTTGGTAGGGATCGGACTGGGGTCACACAGGGATGCGAAGAGAACAGCCAGACACGGAAAAATCACGCAGAAAAACACTTTAAGCTTCTCCACACCAATTCTCCACGCTCTGGGCCCCCTCGCATTCCCTTAGTCCCCTCTTATATACAGACATGGCCACATTCGTCCAATGATAAGGCGTGAGAGATTGGTTCACTAATAAACGAGGACAACATTCTTTCCGCTAAAAACTGATCAGAAAAAAACTGAAAATGCTTGTCAATATAATTTGACAGAATTTACTTACGTTTACGGCTTTTCATAGCCGGCAATGCGGGTATAAGAAAGACCTTGTTCACCTTCCTAAAGAATAAAGTAAATCGATGCTACAGAAAGCAAGTAGTCAAAGTATGTGTATTAATAGGTGCAGCAGATCCTCTTGATAGATGATCTACACTACACATCACCGTTAAATTACCAATTTTAAGGAGAAAACTATGTTGTTAGGAGAAAACTACCTGAAACTGATTCGTCGACAAAGAAAGGATATAGAATTCATTTCCATAGTTAAAATTTCTCCGGTAGCATGTATGAAGAGTGTTTTATGATCGATTCGCCTCTCAAATCGATTTTTTAAAAACGATGAGGTCGTCTTCAAAATAATCAATGTTATTTTTTGGTGATTTGATACTTCTACCTCCAGTGTTGAAGAGCTTAGTTTATATATTCTATAATATATCTTCTCAATTGGATAAATATGTAAAGTCAAACTTCTTTAATTCAACACCCCAAGAGATCAGAATTTTCAGTTGAATCAAATTCGTTGTCGAATTATACCCGGCTATGATATTAATATTGTCGCGTATAAGGCCTGAAAACACCTACAACCTCGGCCAATAGATGGCGCTTTCACCTGTTTCCGATCTGAAACTGGTGTGGGAATCGCCGACTGCTGTGATCCTGTTTCCTGGAGTAAATAGTTGTAAATACACTTTTATATTGGCCCCAGGAGGTGGCGTAATGTAAATACCTGTTGTTTATTATTCCAGTTATATGTAATGTTTAGTAGAAATGACAATAAAAAAGGAGTGTCGGAAGTATTTGTGCCACTTGCTGTTGTTCCTCTCGCCATCGCTGCTGCTACTCTTCTGGTATGTCTCTCGTGTCCCCCCACAAGTGGTAAGGCCGAGAGACATACCGATATAAGTCGGTGGATGAGAGGGTAACACGCGGGATCCCGCGTTAAAATTTGTCTAATATGTGAATAACCTTCACATATTATTCACTGTTTCAATTATCATGAACTAGGTTGCTCTTGCTGAGCGGTACCTATTAATGTGATTTTGAACCAGAATAGCGTTCTTATTTTTATAATGAGCTAAAAAGAAGAAATAAATATTTCAGCTCTACCCCACACCATTTAAAATTATATTTATATAACTAAAACTAAAATCGGCGGGGGGCGATCCTAATATATTGAGTGAAGAGGAAAAAATATTTTGTAAAACATGAAAACTTGCTCTACACTGTTGCTTCTCTCACATTAAAATCACATAGAGTCAGAAATTCAGGATGATTATTCCCCGCCGCTTTTATTTTATCTATAGATCTTATTTTGTGATAAAATAGTACAAATGTGATATTGTACTGGGATAAGTTGCATAAATTATGAAAAAAGGCATCTCCTTATCGTGCAACTGATAAATGACGCAAGCCATCAGCAACTTTCAGTTGCACGATAAGGAGATGCCTTTTTTCATAGATCTAATTTTGTTTAATGAAGATAGATGAAATATTTCCCTACTTTATAGTGCATTTTTAACAAAGCTTTTTCTCTTATTATTTAATTTTCTCTTATTTTCTTACGGTACAATATGTGATATTATGAATAGATATGTGGGGTATAGAATAAGTAGGATTGGTGGTAGTCGATTTTTCTGGGAACTTACAAGAGCTCATAGAGTTTGTATGATATACCATTTTGTAAACACTTCATTATTTTATGATGCATTAGCGCGCCATCTCTTATCAAAATTCTAAACTATTATAGACGCGTATGATTCTTTTTAAAATAAAACAATTTCTACTACCCTTACTGCAATGGAAAAATTATTTAATAAAATATCTCTTTTATGACACAAAAAGGTTCCTTAATAAATTAATAAAATTCATGATATCAGTATTGTTCCATTAAAAATATTTGCCTCACGAATTGAAATTTCGGGTTAACGAATGGAAAATAACGTTTGGATATTCTCTCATTAAAAATGTGTATGAAGGAGTAGAGAGCGTTGTCTATCAAACCCCGAGGGAAACAAACCAAATAGAGATCGGTTTGGAAATTTGAACGGAGGCTGAGTGAACGACCCTTCATGTCCAAGGTAGTCGATCTTGGGCAATGGAACCTAATGAGCGCTAATTTCCCTGTGTCTCTTGTGAGCCGCCATGTTTCGCCACGGAGATATTTATTTGGAGTCGGAACCCCATTTTAAATGCAAATAAGCCAATTGACATATGGGTCATTCTAACACTAGATGCCTGTGGCGCTTACAATTGAATAAAATAACGCTTAAAAATGCCTACAATACATTGCTTGAGGTAAATAAAGTGGTATTCATAAAGTCTAAGAAATTACAAACAATGGTTTCAATATCCGATACACCACATATTTTATTCAAAGCGATTTATATATGTATTCTTTATAGATAAAAGGGGAAGAATACTTTATACATATATATATAAAAAGCTGTCGTTAATCAAGGTATAAATGTCTAAAATCTTAGATTAACATAAAAGTTCTATAAATTTCAGATTATGAGAATTCTAAACTATTATAGACGCGTATGATTCTTTTAAAAATTAAACAATTTTCTACTGCCCTTACTGCAATCAAAAATTAATGGAATGGTCTGGCTCATCTGTGGTGAACCCTCCCAGCGGTTTCGCCAGTTTAATCTACCATACCGTTGTTATATTTCATTTTTACTTTTCCTTTTATACTGATGTTAGACTCTTGTAATGAGTATTTTAAATGAACTATGGACATAAGTTTTGAGGACAGTATAAATACATACAATTATAAATATATAATATATTTCGAGAAATCGCTCTTCAGATTGCTTTTAAGATAATGAAATCGGCAGTACGTTGTTTAATGTGGAAGTTGGGTACATCGCAACAGCTTTCGCATTTGTTTCAACCAATTTGGATGGCTGGAGCATCGATGGCCACTTGTCAGAATATTCTATCTTTATCTCACTACAAAAAAGACCCATGAAATAAAAAGATAATAAATCTATAAACAAGATGTTTTCTTTTAGAGTATTAAATATCCATATTCGCGTCATAAATTCGTTAACGATCAATGAATTGGGTAAA
This sequence comes from Cordylochernes scorpioides, assembly GCA_030710605.1. Lineage (NCBI taxonomy): Eukaryota > Metazoa > Arthropoda > Arachnida > Pseudoscorpiones > Chernetidae > Cordylochernes > Cordylochernes scorpioides. Next base: position 147,358,463 of record CP092886.1, read on the forward strand.
CTTATGTGTTGATGTGACTTGCTGTAATTTATACATTATAAACATATAAAGCTATAATATTCTTTGACGAGCTGCGATTCAGCGCACATTGAGGCACACATATATAAACATATAAATACACGCTTGTTCGGCTGTACATATACTATAATAGGAACGATACAGAGAAGAATAGCATTCCCTTGCGCAAGGATGACAAGCAAAATCGTGAAGCGTTCCATATAAACATACGAAGCAAACAGAGAATGGTGGAAATAAATTACTAGACTAGATTAAGAATCCTACAATTTCCTCGCAGCTTGCTAGCGCCACACTTATTTCATTTTAATTAAAATCAAAATTTAGAGCCTTCCAAGTATTTGCCTGAAGTTTATTTGTGATCTGACGGTTTTTTCCTTATTGCCTTCACATACGCGGTCTTCCTTGTTGACGACCCTCTTAGCTAAATTTCTTCATGTGCCTTAAGTAGAATCAAATCATATAACTTTCAAAAGTTTAAACCCATTTGGATTGATTAAAATTAGAAAAATTATTGAAAATGAAGAATTCGATTAATAATCTATCAAACTTCACAAGGATATTTACATTTTATACTAATGCTGTTTACTAATTTCGAATTTTTATAGGCAGAAATATATAATATAAAGTTGCGGGAAAATGGTATTCGTATACCAAAAAAGGCATCTCACTCTCAATTAAGACAATGCATTTTTAGTACATAAATGCCATCCCCCCGTAACTTTATGTTGTATTCTAGCCTGAAAATCGTCCCTGCAACTTCACCAGCTAAAAATATTTTTGTAAAATTTTACCGATTTTATAACTCCTCTTATAACCGCCCTGTACTGATGATGGCCATACCCCAAAACGTATATAGGTTGACCTTTGTCTGAATTCGCCAAAATTGGTTCTGTGGCTCATTATTTATCACCACCTTTAAGTTTGTTTACAGGAGTGATAAACAAAATGCATTGCTTTTATGCATATTTAAAGGAAGAGGTGCTTGTTTTGGTCCAGAAATATATATATTTCATAGTTTTTTTTTTCTCTAATTGTTCACTTTTCTCTTTCCATACAGACCAAGTATCATTTAAAATTGAAATACCTGAAACTCCATCTTCTTTTCAAGGGTTATTTTGCAAGTTTTCCCAATATTTTATGAAGCATCAATATATACCATTTATGGAAATTAAACTATTTTAGAAGCGTGTGTTTCTTTTTAAATTCAAACAATTTTGTACTGACGGAAATTTTGCCGGGAGGAAATATATCTATAAAGGTCATCTCTCCCGTCAAAAAAGACGTCAAAGTTCGACTTATCTATTGGCCGCCGCCGCAAACTAGCGGCATCGGGCCGGTGACAAAGCCACAACACCAGCTTTGGCAAACTGAGAGGCGTCCACCTAGAGACAATGATTTCGGGTTAATGGCCCTCGTTAGCCTAGGGCGGACTTTATTCCATGAGATCCACAAGGGATCCAACGGAGTCCTCACAATCTACCAAAGAGATCTTTAGCTGGCAAAGGGCTAGGCCAAATCAATGGCCAAAATATAGATGGATATTTTGCCGGGAGAATATATAAATCTAAAGATTTTCATTTTTAGAACAATTATAATATGATGCAATAACGCGCCACATCTGTATTATTTCATTATAAAATTATTTTATTTCAAAAAGAAACATAAGCGTTTAAAATAGTTTCATTTTTTTTTTTATAACAGATGGCGCGCTAATGCATCATATACCTTATAGGTTCATACGCTGTTTTACTCAAACTTTGAAATTGAGGTCTTTTAAGGATAGAGAGTGTGATTTTAAAACTTTATGGAATATTATTTCTAAAAAATCGAGTATATATTTTTAAATGATATAGGTTACATTTTATATTGCTTAACCGCAGTGATCTCCTAAACGGGAATTCCTAAGGCATATTGTTACCCCAAAGGCAGAAATTCCTGTAAAATAGTATCAATCAAATAAATTGTGATGGAAATATTCAATGAATCCGATTGTGGGATGGTTGCGTGCGTGCTGGTGTGGCTTGTGGAAAGGCCGCTGATAAGATTGTAATTATTTTTATAAAATAAATTTATTTATTTAAAGCACCGAAATATATAGAAAGGAAAGAAGTAACGGTCGCTGGAAGCAAGCCTTGTTGTTCGAACGACGCGCGTGGCAAGAGTCCCGGATGCCGCCCGCGCATGCGTAGTGAAGTGTTCTCCCAGCTCGCGGTTGCCGAGGCGAGGTGACGCTGCCACACTACTGCCCGTATGTGTAGTGAAGCTTTGTCCCAGTCCGCGCTCGCTGAGGCAAAGTGTGGTCGCCACACGATAAATGCGCTGTCAATTCTACGCACGTCTGGAGCGAATTTAGCTCAAATGTCTTAGTAGTGTACAATTCCTATGTCTCGTCAAACCTTTCTCAGCATAAATCCAATTCCAATTGTTGTAAAAAAATTGTATTATTTCTATTTAACATTGAGGTGTATCTCTGGGGAAGAAAGGCCAAGAATCATCTTTATTCGGAATCATTGGTGGAAAGAATGTGGATGATGAAATTAAGCGGTCTGAAGTGTTTGATTATATATATTTCAGTATATTCTGACGGATTAAGACGACAATTAAAGAAGACAATGTTCAAGGATAGCGGATAAAGTCGCTGATGGCAAGAAGGTCACGTCGATCGTCGATCACGTCCGATGTCCAATCAGTTTGAGTATTAATGGATTAAGACCTTGAGTTTATTGTCCTCCCCAATAATAACCCAAGCATTATGCTCGGATGGGAATTCTTAGAAGCAACAAATGCCATGATCGATTGTGGACATGCTGAAATAAGGTTAGAAGAGGAAAAAATGCACAGAATTCCCCAACTTCCTGGGAAATTTGGTAACTAGTGAAAATGTTCAGATCCCAGTCGAATCAATAAAACTAATAACTGTTATGAGCAGAGTTCAATGGTTAAATTCAGGTTATTTTTCAATTAATTTCTCGCTTGTATATCTGGCTAAGGATAAAATAAACATGTGGGTTCTATTGAATCTCGGGGTTTGGTCGTACGTGGATCATTTATATACTCTCTTGAGGGCATCGTTCTTTTTTAAGGTATCCAATTTATCGCTTGACAAGGGATTATATTTCTTTGTGATATCTCTCTATGTTCCACCGATGAAAGTTCCCCTAATCATAAATACACACACATAAAAGCCTTTATTAGGGACATGCCCCATACAGATTCTCCTAATTGGGTAAGGTACTAATCATCTTGTGTTATTTACATATAAATTGAACTGGCTTTACTCTTCGTCTCAAAGTCATTCACTTGTTGACCGGTCCTTACATAATGATAATCTAAAAATGTATAGTAATTTATTGCCTTAGATTTGTTTGCTGATATTTTTGAAAGCAAAACGTAGGGTGAAGTGTTGGTACATTTAATTTGTTGCCCTCATCATAAATAAGATAAATGTCATTTGGTAAGAGCTAACGAGACAAATTTTAATGCTATTCAACTAAATTCCATGTAATTTCAATCAGATTTGAAAGGATAGTATTTAAGGACAAGGTAGATTTTCTCTTAACTTACAT
>CP092886.1:147362146-147383689 GCA_030710605.1 Cordylochernes scorpioides
GGAACCTGTCGATCGCGGCCCTCTGTTGACCAGGAACCTGTCAATCACGGCCCTCTGTTGACCGGGAACCTGTCAATCACGGCCCTCTGTTGACCGGGAACCTGTCGAACTTGGCAAGGGCCAACAACAATTCAGTTTGCGTTTTTATTGACCTGATGTTGGCCATGCATATTTGAAACATAATTAGTATTATATACCGTCATGTGTTATTTTAAATTATTTCAAAAACATGTTGTCCTATTTGCTATAGAAGCTTGTAGCATCAATGCTTAAGGAGTCTTTTTTGTCTATACTCTAGTGTTCTGAGATAAGCAGGTCCGATGGAGAGTAGCCCAAATAATTTTACCTCTGTCCGATAATAATACCAATAATATCAGCCGGATTTCTAAGCTATTTATAATTGATTTATATATCTCTCTCTCTTAAATACTCTAAGCCCAAACACCACCTGCCTACACTACAGCAGCAGATCTGGACTTTTGTCAGTATGAAATTATTATTACTGTTTGATCGATATATGCTTATACCCTTTAAAAAATTTTTAGTCTTTTTTAATCTTTCTATAATCACAAGAATGGTATTATGAAATGAGCAGACCAATTATTAGACGTTAATTTTTTACGTTCAGGTATCATATGGAAAATATCTCATATACCAGGCATTTATTGAATTAGGTTTATATATTTGAGATATTCGAGTTATTTTAAAATAATTCTTTCTAAAATAAAGAAAATCGAAGGTTTCAAAATAAATTTCCAAGCATTCGAAAACCAGCTTATTTCCTTGTAAATTATTTATTTTCCATAAAATCTAAAGGGTGCATAGACTTTCCCTAATTTGGAATCTTTTTAAAATTGCTTATAAAAGTTTTTCCTTATTCGGAGGAGTGTCAACGGTAATTTGTTTGTCTATCAAGTTGCGAGAGTAAATGGAAGGTTTGGAGAGATGAGATTTGATGTTAACTTCCTTGTGAGACACGGTTATCATTAACTTCAGATGACCTTCTTGTATTGGCTACTTCCTTTTTATACCCATGTGATGTTGGTTCTGTCTATATAAGGAATGTTCTTTTATTTGTTATTTATATTGAATGCTAAATAATATAATTGATCCTTCATAGTTTTTTTGTGCGAATCAAACCGTTAAAATTACAATAAAACCTGTTTTAAACCAAGCCTGAGCGGAAACTTGTATGCCATCGATATCTGTATTCTCAATCTATTTTGCCTTGATTCCTTAAGAAGCTACCTAAAGCAGGTTTGACTGTATATTCTCACACACACAAAGCTTTATTAAGACCAGCAGTCTTATACAGATTCACCACAGGAATAAATAATAGATGGAGCTCCTATACTCCAGGCAACGCAGCACCCAACAACAGCCCTCCTGGTCCGACGCATGTCCAATGGCCACACGTTCCTTTGTGCATACGTCATGGTTAGCGAATCACTGAAGAGGCAAGTGTGGAATCAGCCGCGTGTTTGACTGTATATTTTTCATATTAATATTTTATTAAAAGACTGTTTGTTTTCACACAATACACAGGCTCAAAGATTTACATTTCTAATAACGTAATTTGGGGATATAAGATGACTCAATCATTTTCCCGATTATTTCAACTATTTATATATATATTTAACTCTGTATTTATCACATTTATATATCCTCATGATTTAAGCTCTTAAACTCCTAAAACTCCTAATTTTTCTTTTTTAACCTCTTAATATCTAATTGAAGAAATGGAATTTTTTCCTTCTTCTAGCGGCTATATTATATTTTCACCGCGCGCGCTATATAATATATAATATTAAAATAAAAATATCGCGCTTTATATATATCATTTTTTCCTCAAAGTACACACACACACAAAGCTTTATTAAGACCACCGGTCTTATACAGATTCACCACAGGAAGAAAGGAATCATAGATGGAGCTCCTGTACTCCAGGCAGCGCAGCACCCAACAACAGCCTCTAGGTCGACGCAAGTCCAATGGCCACACGTTTCTTCGTGTATACGTCATGGTTAGCGAATCACTGAACAGGCTAGTGTGGAATCAGCCGCGTTCTAGTCTTCGCTTTCCTCGTTCAAATGGACCACGGCATTCGGCGATTCTATTAATCTCCTCCGACCAGTGACTTTTCCTCAAAATTAGTCCACTTATTGTGCTTATATATTGCTTTTATAAAATAATAGAGAATAAAGGCCTCTTTAACGACCACGCTAGGTTAGCGAACACTTATTAAAAGTCTCGAGAGTCCTCTTCATTAAATTTATGTCGTAAATAACGACCAACCCCTTAAACCTCAGACCAGAAAACTCTAAATTTGTTCCTTAAAGATACATTTGTACATTGGACACATCTGTCGCTATTTTCATTTTAAATAACCTCGTTTTAAAGAAATAAATAGTAATGATAGCTATAAATTAGATACAAAAAATATTTCATCATTAAATATATCATGCACTAGCGCGCCATCTGTTATCAAAATTCGAAACTATTTTAAAGGCGTAAGATTCTTTTTGATATTAAACAATTTCTACTACCCTTACTGCAATGGAAAAATTAATGAGAGGGCCTGGCTCATCAGTGGTGAACCCTCTCAGCGGTTTCGCCAGTTTAATCTACCATACCGCTGTTATATTGCATTTTTGGAACTTCCTTTTATAGTGATACTGTTGATTGACTCTTTGAATGGGTATTTTAGAAGAACTATGAACATAAGCTTAGAGAACAGTAGAATTACATACATTTATAAATACAGGGTGATCCAAAAGTCCCGCACTATTTTAAAAATTAATAACTCCGCGAATATTTGCGCTAGAGCAATGCGGTAAACACCATTATGATCAGGATGCAATGGGATTTTTTATGGCAAATAATGAAAAATTAGAAATTGATTTTAGTTACAATTTTATTCGCCAGATGGCGCTCTACCAGAATCAGAGATTCAGCGGCCAAATTGTTTGATAAATTGAAAAATATAACTGATCGACACGTATTTTTCCTTTTTGAATACCAGGAAAGAACCCTAATAATATCAAATAATAAATTAATAAAACACCACTTCGCCAAAAGTATGAAGAATTGGTTAACGATTTTCAAATACATTCAGAGATATGTAAAATAGGTAAATGCAAATTAAAACATGTAGCAAAAAGAAAATTGATATTTTAGATACGGTTTGTTTCTAAAGATAATAAATTTCTAATATTTTTAATTCAACTCTCACTCAGTATCGATTATATTTATTTTAATTCATTTGAAAAATATGTATCTATCTCTGATAATTTATTTTACTCTGGAATGCTGCTATTGTTGTCGTGTCCAATAAAGAGCCTCAGATGTATCCATGCATCTCCATCACAGCAGCAGCAATGTCCACTATCTTGGGTGTGTAAAGCTGCTGCTCTGGGTCAATGTCAAATTTCTGCAAGGCTGCGGCCATTGCTGGCTATGAGAATATGTGGGTAGGTGTAAGTTCCACACCAGGACAATTGTTGCATGCCCTATAGGTTCTTGTGCTATCTGGATGTATTGTCATTCCTTTATAGTGTTTTGTTCTAAGTCTTGTTATAGTTTTTGTCATTTATCTCTCAGAGTTTATTTCGCATTTTGATCTTTTCTTATTTTTTGTTTAATTATCTTGTATTTTGACAAAGAATCAGCGTCAAATAATGACATTTGTTCTTTCCTTTGGCTCAACTTTCTGGCTTCCTTTGCCAATTCAAATGCCATTTCATTACCCCCGATCACAACATGGGCAGGGATCCAATGTAGAATGCAGTTATTCTCCAATGGTTCCAGTTGGGTAAGTAACGAGTTTTTTTTTTCCGTGTGATTTTAGTATTGTCCTTTTGAATTGCTTCTAGAGCGGATATGGAGTCGCTGTATATTAAAATTCCTTCTGCTTGATGCAGGGATGGTTGGTTAAGGCATAGATCAAGGGCTTTCCAGATAGCTGTCAGTTCACAAGTGAAGTTTGACGAAATCTGTCCTGCTCCTTCTTTGATTTTGATGTTTGCTCCATCTTTAGTATTATGTTAATTCCGGCCCCTCCATTACTCAGGGTAAGGTCTGAAGATCCATCTGTATATGCTGTTAAAGGGCGTGGCCTAGCATTTTTAATCAAGAATTTGTACTATGAGGACATAGCCGTTAATATTCCAAACACATTAGACCTCAAAGCCCAGGGTATCAAAGTCTACCTCAATCAAAACAAAGCCATCAACATATACAATATGTATCACCCTACAAACAATACATTTATTGACGATGGAACAATGGCTCAATTTCTTACAGACAACACTATTATTGTAGGTGACCTTAATGCCAAACATCAACTATGGGGATGTTCTACGCCAAAAACCCAAGAAGCAAAATACTATCAAACATATTTGACGACAATGCCTTCATGTGCTTAAATGATGGGAATCCTACCCATCATTCCTACAAGCTATAATACTGCACAAGCCCTTGATATAAATTTTTACTATCCTGACATTTTCCACAAATGCAAATAGCAAAAATTAAAAAGTTTTGGAAGTGATCATTTGCCTAATTTGATAGATATTAGCACAAAGACCAAAACTAGCTCAATTAAGAAAAGTTCTGGAACTTCAAAAAGGCTAATATGATATCTTTCGAAAACACCATTATAAAATAAGCCAAAGTTTCAATACCAAGAGGTAATATTAAGAAATGGATTCCAAATTATACACACCAGGCAAAAATATTCAAACACTTATAACTAAAAGAAATGAACTACAAAAAAGTGCACCCAAAACCAAACAAATTGTAAAACTGAACTGAACATTGTGATTGCAAAAAAAAAAAAGATTATACGTAAATGTGAAAAGGGAAAAATGGAAACAAACTTGTTAAAACCTGAACCCAAGAAACCCAAATACAAAACTTTGGAATTTGGCAAAACAAATTGACAGAGTCCAGCCACAAACTGAAAACACAAATATGATTAAGAATACAGATGGTACACCAGCAACTAACGACAAAATTGCTGCCAATCTTTTAGGTAATTCATATCAAATAAGTAGTAGAATCAAGGTTGAAAAAGGCCCGAAAGATTATTCATGACTGTAAAAATGTCACCAGCACTCATAATATTTTCCATTAAAAAAATCAATATGAAAGAGCTAGCTTATGCATTAGAAAACACTGACCTAAACAAGACTCCTGGGCCAGATGGAATACATGGCCGAATGATATCAAACTTGGGCAAAATTGGCAAAGAAATACTTTTTAATATTTTCAATAACTCCTGGAAAACTGGAAAATTGCCTCAAGACTGTAAAAATGCAAAAAGAATTCCCATTAAAAAAACTTGACAAATCTGCTGATAACCCAAAAAACTACCGACCTATCTCCCTCACAAATATTTGCTGCAAATTAATGGAAAATATTATACTTAGACGACTCACCTACCACCCCGACACAAAATATCTCTTACCAGAAGAACAATATGGATTTAGGAAAGGACATGGGACAATAGAACAACTCTTATTTTTCACACAAAAGGTAAAAGATGCACAAGACAAAAACCAACTAACCACACCATAGCTGCTTTTTAGACCTTACACAAGCGTTTGATAAGGGGGGTATGGAAAAACAAGTTAATTACAAAATTATACAAACAATTCAAAATTGATGGAAAAGCTATAACTTGGATAAATGATTCCCTTAAAATATATACATCAGGGTCAAATATAATGGCACTCTATCTAAAACCTTCATATTGTACCAAGGAATACCACAAGGATCAGTCCTTAGCCCAACTCTCTTCACCCTATTTATTGCAGGCATAGAAGAAAGAGTTTCACATAAAACCAATATTGGACTTTTCGCTGATGACATTATTCTATGGAGCAGCAACACTAACTGGAAAAAAGCTGAAAGAGATTTGAACAAGACTCTTCTCCACCTAGAAAAATTTGCTAATAAACATAAATTAGAATTTAACCCCCAAAAATCTGAAACCTGTCTTTTTACTACCGATAAGAAAAACTATACAAAATAAGACCAAATATTATTCTGAAAGAACAACAATTGCAATATAATAAACATCCTAAATATCTTGGCTACACCCTGGATCCAGAAATTAACTCCAATAAACATATTGAAGGAGTTGTTAGAAAAGGAAGAGACCGACTAAAAATCTTGAAATATATTTCCGGAAGAGTGGGGAGCTGAAGCAACAACACTGAAATTAACTTACACATCTCTAATGAGACCTATCTTGGAATATGGATATCAAATCTATGGTGCAGCATCTGAAACAAATCTAAAAAACACTGGAAAGGATACAACTAAATGCAGCTAGAATTATTACAGGTCTTCGAAATACCTGCCCTAATAATATTGTACTTTACGAGGCAGACATTATGCCCTTAAAGGATAGAATAAGCTACAATCTGCCAAAATATATAAACAAAATCAAGAGTTATAAAAACAAACACAGAACTTCCAATAACATACTTAATTGAGAATCCAATAAAAGTCTCGAAAAAGAAGGCCCTCTCCACCTGGCCAAAATTAATGGATTTTTAAAATATAAAGTGGAAAAATATTATTGAGCTAAAAATATCTCCATGCGAACCACTAAGAAAATGTTATTTTTAATGCCACTTTAAATGAATCTACCAAAAAACAATACCCAAAATCCAGAATACTTAATACACACTACATACTACAGAATACTCAAACAATTATCATTAGAAATAATTAATAAAATTCCTAAAAATGCAATAACTATCTATACCGATGGTAGCAGAGACGAGTTGGGACACATTGGCAGTGACTCTCTCATTAAAACCACAAATGGCAATGAGAAAATAAACAGAAGAAACCCAGAATTTTGCTCAGTCTTCAGATCAGAAATTATAGCCATCTAGGACGTCTTAAAATCCACCAGAAACACTAAACATCACGATATATGGATTCTTACTGATAGTAGAAGTGCCATACAACACTTGAGTCACACAGGGGAATTTAGAGACAAAGTAAGCAGGAACATAATTGGTTATCTCCAAAAACTCTCAATACCTTAAAAATTCACCTTCAATGGATACCCTCACATGTTAGCATTGAAGGCAATGAAGCTGCTGATGCGCTAGCGAAAAAAGGCACAAAAGAACCCTTGCTACAGAAAAATAAACTTACTTTTAAAGAAATAGAAACAGTAGCCAAAATAAACAAGAACTGGAGGATCCCACCTAAGCACAGTTGGTACACCCTAGAAGCAGATGGCCACCCAGACCTTTCGGTCCACAAGCCGGCATGCGAAGCATGCCCTTCGCTGCTATTCAGTTCAACTCATAAGCCAAGTAACGGTATCCAAGATAGTGCTTGGACATTGTACCTGGAAACACCACCTCCCAGACAACGTGTCTGGAAGGATTTCTATACCGGTGGCCTTTAATCACAGCAAAATAGGAAACTATCTACTGTGTCCAGCAGGGACCGCGGGGAGGCAGCCCCCGGTCGACTCTGTTCACTCACAGCTGAGGAAAAGCTCAGCTGCCACATCGTGGGCTTTCTCAAGAAGCTTGCTGTGATTTCTCAGCAGCTTACTCTCGATCGCGCCCCTCGCCCTCCTTCTCTCTTCCTGCACACCCACTACCCTTGGAAAATCCAAGACGTAGTGGCGTGCATTCACATTCCTTTCTCCATAGACGCAAACAGGGTTTCTCTTAATTTTAAATCTGTGGAGACTTGGGGAAGAGCCCATGTCCCGAACTACCCTAATGAGTTTGTGGGACATTACCTTACAGAGGTACTTGGGTGTTGTTACCCCATTGAATACCTCTCTCCCCTTCACACTGTTCCTCCATCTGTCCAACCATAAGTCCTGGACGTGCCCCCTGATCCTCCTATAAACTTCTTTCTTGGTCACTGGGGTCCTCAGTGATATACCTCTAAAGCATCCTGCCTTAGCGATCCTGTCTGCGAGCTCCTTACCTTCGATGAGGCTGTGTCTCCTAAACCAAGGGAGCTCCGGAGCCCGCGACATCATCTCCAGCTCCTGAATTATTTGATGCGCGAGTTGCCCTTTCTCCAGATTGATGGCGACGAGGGCCGACATACAATCTGAATAGAGGCGGTCCGGGCTGAAGTTCTTCTCGGCACACACTCTGAGGGCTACCCTGATCGCAACCAGCTCGGCTGAAAAGACCAATTCGTCCACTCTGAATGTTAAAATTTCTTGGAAGATCAGCTCTCCATCAGTGAATATCACTACCCCAGCTCCAGTATTGGTTCCAGACTTACTACCATCAGTGAAAACCTCCGTGCCAATCCCTGTCGGCCCTCCAGGACTCCAATTCCACTTTGCCAACCACTGCGGAGGCTTCCTTGGGTCGCTCTTCGATTCCAGGGCCCCCGCTTCAAGTCCCAGGGCATCTTCCCTGTTCTCCCAGATCTTCTGTCTGATGGTCTCCTCCTCTAGTTTCAATCCCAGGGGAATAAGCCCAGCGAGGACCAAAAAGTCCTCACTGCTGGTAGTGCGATATCCCCCTGTGATTCTGAGTGCCGCTGTCCTCTGCACTCTCTCTAGAGTTGTTGCCACCTTCTGATCCCTGTTTCGACGCCACCAAGCCCTGGAAGCATATAGCAAGATTGGCTCGACACAGGAGAGGCAGAGGTTCCTAAAAATAGTACTCTCCTTCTCCGCCCCCCCCCCCCCCCCCCCCTGTTGAGAGCCAACCAGGACAGGCCTGCACAACGCCTCCCTGCCTCTCGCCACCATCTCCTCCGCGTGGTATTGCCAACCCATCTTGTCATCAATGACCACCCCCAGGATGGTCATCCTATTGACCAACGCTACCCTCCGTCCTTCCATCCGGATAGCCGGCTTGTGTTCCCATTTGATCCCTTTTCTTTTAGTTCTTATGTCCCTAGGCTTAAAGCTGAGGGCTTTAGTTTTGGAGACATTGAACTTAAGGCCAGAGTCATGGGCCCAGATCGAGAAAATTTGGAGAGAAGTTTCAACACACTTCTCAGCCTTCGCTCTCGAAGCAGCCTCAACAATGAAGAACTGGTCGTCAGCATAGAGAACCAGCCTGGCTCCCTCGGGGAGCTCCTCCTAGAAAACGGTGTTTACCAGGATATTCCACAGAATAGGTCCGCAGCAAGAGCCCTGGGGGCAACCCCTAGCACAGTTTCTTTCCAACTTCCGCCCACCAAAACTGAGGCTAATCCGTCTATCCCTCAGGAAGTCACGAACCAAGCTACACAAATTATCAGGACAACCCATGTCCATCAAATTTCTCATCAGCTTGTTCCAGCTCATGGAGTTGAACGCGCCATCAATGTCCAGGGCCACGAAAAGAACCCAAGCACCCTTATTTAAGCCCATCTCAACCCCCTCTAACACCTCGTTCAGAGCTGTGGTTGTGGACTTCCCTTCCCTAAAACCATGTTGGAAAGAGGAAAGGAGCTCATTACTCTCTAGCCAGTGCTTCAGTCGCTGAGCTAGTAGGCTATCCAAGACCTTACCTAGACATACTAGTAAAGAAAGCGGACGATAATCATTAGGAGAATTACCCTTTCTACCAGACTTTTCGAGAAGCACTACTCGGGCAACCTTCCATGCCTCAGGAAATGTACCAGTGTCCAGGTACCTATTGAATAACCTGGAAAGAAGCGATGGGTGCATCCTTACCAGGGCTTTCACGACCGTGTTATCGATCCCTTCGGGACCAAGAGATTTCCTTTTCCCGAACTTGAAAGCCGTAAGTTTCACCTCATTCTCAGAAAAGGGCGGATCCACCAAACCACAAGTGGTCAGAGAGATCTCGTCCTCTGGTTCCTCGTTTCCGAAGTGCGATCCAAGTTGTTTTTATTTTGTCTTCTGCTTTCGAGCGAGTAGATCTAGAACACATTCTCTCTGAATTTTTTCATTGTTGGTGGATGAAACAGCACCAGTGATTATTTTGGCCGCTTTTGCTTGACAACTGTCTAGTCTTACTTTTAGTGATGAGCTTGAGGGAGCCCAGACCGGTTTTGCATATTCCATTATCGGCCTTATTAAGGTGGTATATGTTGTTCTGAGAATTCTGGGTTTTGTGCCCCAATTTGTTCCACATAGCCTTTTCAGAATGTTTAGTTTTCTGATAGCTCTATTTGAGGTGCTAATTATGTGTTCTGAAAATTCCAATTCCTCATCAATAATAATTAAAATAATTTTGTTGACATCTAGTCAATACATGCACAGTCTGCACTATTAAAAAAAGATAATATGCATTATATACACTATGTACAATGAATATGGCGCCTCTGCCAGCGCTGCAGAGTTTGGTGGAGAATCGCCAGTGGGTCTCCAGCGACACCACGCATTTTGCGATCTACGATGAATACGTACTAGATCGCGTATTTCGCCGCTTAGGAGATGGTGATGGCGTGGTCCTCGAGACCAACTGGAAAGATCCAGGACTGCAGTATCACACCTAGGTATTATGGATTTCTAATTTTATCAATTATTTGTTTGTTTATGCTTATTTTTTTGGTTATATTTATGCCTTTTTTCCTGTGAGTGGAGAAGAAGCATAGGTTTGGTTTTATTGGGTTTATTGTCATTTGGAGTTCCATTGCCCACATCTCCAGTCCTCTCATTGATGTATTCAGTATTTTTTACGATTTTTCTATGCTGCTACTTGTGTTCCATATGGCTATATCATCTGCATAACAGGCAACCTTTGTGTCTTCAGAGAGGTAAGGATGGATGTCGTTAATATAAAGCAGATAGAGTAGAGGACTGAGCACAGATCCCTGAGGTACACCAGCCCATGTTCTTCCTTCCTTGGAAAATTCTCCATTGACCCGAACCTTTAACCTTCTTCCCCTTAAGAAGTCTGCATTCCAGATTAAGGTTTTTCCTCTTACTCCGATGTTGTGCAGCTTTTCACGTAATTCCTCCCTCCACACTCGATCAAAAGCTGAGGTCATATCAAGGAATATGGCCGTGGTCTTCTTTGGCGGTTTTTCCTGGAAAGAATCTATTATTGATTGACAGAAGTAGAACAGTTGATCAGTCGTACAGTGCTGGGATCTATAGGCAGTTTGGTAGAGGTTTATTTTATTATTTTTAGTGAGCCAGACTATGAGCCTAGAGTGGATAATTCGTTTTGGTAATTTACAAAGTATGCTGGTGAGAGCAATTGGCCGATAGTTCTTGTATTCCTTGGCATCTTTGTTTGGTTTCAGTATTGGCACTATAATTGATATCTTCAATTTCTTTGGTAGTTTACCAGTTTGTCATGAAATGTTCAGTATTCGTAGGAGTTGATTATTAGCTTTGTCTTCAAAGTGTTCAATCATTTGACCAAAGATTATATTATCTCCTGGTGACCTCTTGGATTTTTTTATTGATGAGTTTAGCTCATTCAGTGTGAAGTCTCTCGAGAAAATATCTTGTTGATGGAAGTTTCTTGCTTGTTTAACTAACTGGTTTATATTATACTTAGAGTCCTGTCTTCATTCTTATAGTTGAGTATGGAAGTGCTTGAAAAATATTCAACAATTATGTCAGCCATCTGTTTGTTCTCGTTCTCGCTGTTCTATTCATATCGGTTAGAGTATTGGAGGATTGGTGTTGGTTTTGATTGTTCTCTAACACTCTAATCATATTCCAGTGTTGGCTGTCCTTTCTTGGATCCATTTCTCGCAGAATACTGCCATTTTTCTTGTTTGCATATCCAAATTTCTTGTTCTATTTTGTGACTAATTTCAATGAGTTTCTCTCTCTCTTTCTGTTTTCTTCAGTTTTATTCTTTAGTTAAGAAGTTCATTGATATTGTCTCTCTCTGCAATCATTGCCTCGATGTTGTGGTCCTTCCAGAAAGGTATCCACAGGTCTTTACGTCTGCCTCTAGGTATCGATGCTTTTGCAGCTTTGGATATGTTCGAAGAGAATTTTTCCAAGTTTTTGCCAAGCGTTCTGTAATTCAATTTTTCGTTGCACAGTTCTTCAAGCTTTTCTGTTAATTTTTCAAGTCGGCTTTCCTAAAGTTTCATGTTCTTTTATGCTAATGGACATTCTCAATTTTGAAGTTTAGGGTTGTTAAAATTGGTGTGTGGTCACTGATAGCACCTCTCAGGATTTTCCATTGTGTTGTGGGTGCGATGTTGTAATTTATCGCTGTGATGTCTATTGCGGATTCTGTGCCTGTGGACTTGGATAGATAGGTGTTCTCTCCCTTATTTAACGGTGTAAGGTCGAGGTCGGTTAGCATGTCCTCAACCTGCTGACTTTTGTTATCCTGGACAGGTGATCCCCAAATTGAACTTTTGGCGTTAAATTCGCCGAGTATGATTGTGATATCCGAAGACGCTTCACTTAATGTCTCTATTGTGTGTACCCATACAAAATTCAAAGATTTCACGAGCTGAAAGTTGGCGATTTTGAGATGCGTTAAGAATTCGCTGCATGGGTTTTCCGGCAAATTGATATTGATGAAAACTGGCTGTCGAATGTTCTGTGGACAGATGATACTCACTTTTCTCTAAACGAAGAATTTATCATTCAAAACAGCCGCATTTGGGCAACAAAAAACCCTAGGATTTTTACAGAAATGCCACTTTACCAGCATAGAGTTACAGTTTTGTGTGGGTTCACTTCTTTTATTATTGGGCCATTTTTCTTTGAAAAATCAATGGAAGAATTTTTAAACCCGTTTTTGTAACTGATGAACGTTATGTTCAACTTTTGAGAGAAAAGGGTATTCCCATATTGCAGGGCAAAAGCACTAAGCGAAATAACATTCATGAAAGATGGAGGACCTCCTCATATCTCCCGAGGTGCCAAACAATTGCTGAAGGATACGTTCGGTGAAAATCGTGTGATAAGTCGCCACTCTATATACCAGTGGCCTCCAAGATCACCAGACTTGACGCCTTGCGATTTTTGTTTATGGGGGTACATTAAATCGTGTGTTTATCGATGCTGGCCTACCACATTGGCCATGTTGAAGGCTTCTATCATATAGCACGTTTTATCAATTTCAACATATATGTTATTTAATGCTGTCCATTCTGTCATTTATCGTCTGCAGGCGGTGATTGAGAATGAAGGGTGCCACATTGAGCAAGGATTGTGACCTAATACAAGAGAGAAGGCAGTTACCTCATGTGTTATATAAGCCGCCATGTATTATATTATCTACCAATATTTTGCAGCTCTTTTTGTTGGGATATGGGAATAATAAATGCTGTCCTCACATCTTGACTCTTTTTTTTGTGAACAGTAATATTTTGTTTGTCATTTGCTCACATATTATGTCGTGCAAACCAGAGTGTTATAACTTCTCGCATAACACTGGTACACACACATTTTCCCCTTATGTTTAGTCTATCGCTTTTCGCTCATTAGAAGAAATAGCATAAAGAATATTTTCTGTACACCAATAACTTCAGAAATTTTGTGAAAAAAAAATTGGAATAAAGTACGACAAATATATTTTGTCACTCCCCTCTATATTTCATTTGTTGGATCATGACAACTATCCAGTTAAATAGTCAAGGGTCGCCAATCAGTCAAGAAACTACACATTTCTTATAGCAAGAAATCCTATTAATATTGCTATCATAATTTTTGGTACTATATTAACATTTCAAAAATTCGTGTATTGATATAAGCAGTGTTTTTCAAACATTCAATCTATTTCACAAAACCCCATATAAAATATAAATATTTTTGTTACATGTTTTAATTTGCATTTACCTATTTTACATATCTCTGATTGTATTTGAAAATCGTTAACCAATTCTTCATACTTTTGGCGAAGTGGTGTTTTATTAAATTGTTATTTGATATTATTAGGGTTCTTTCCTGGTATTCAAAAAGGAAAAATACATGTCGATCAGTTATATTTTTCAATTTATCAAACAATTTGGCCGCTGAATCTCTGATTCTGGTAGAGCGCCATCTGGCGAATAAAATTGTAACTAAAATCAATTTCGAATTTTTCATTATTTGCCATAAAAAATCCCATTGCATCTTGAATACAATGGTGTTTACCGCATTGCTCTAGCGCAAATATTCGCGGAGTTATTAATTTTTAAAATAGTGCGGGACTTTTGGATCACCCTGTATATAATATGCTTCGAGCAATCGCTCTTCCGAAAATATAAATTTCATCATATTTTTCCCATTTCTTTCATATATAATTTTATCTTTATTTATTTAAAATTTTCTTTTCCGTGTACATCATAGGTTATTTATTCGATTCTATAATTTCTGCTAATTAAAGACAACTTTTGGGGAAAAAAGTCTTTAATGAGTTATATTTTGAGGTTATCTTTTGGAGGTAGTATGATTCATATGATGAAAAATTAAATATATCATCATCAAGTGCCATCTTCGATACGTAGGTCGGCCATAATGGAATACCATTTCACCCCGTTCAGAGCAATTCTCTTCACATCTTCATATATTATATTCCAGATCATTCTATTGAATTATCAGAAAAATCCTTCCTTTGTCTACGTATCTTCAAGGCGTATCCCTCCAGTAGACTCAATTGACACTATCTCCAAAAGATAACCTCAAAATATAACTCATTAAAGACTTTTTTCCTCAATAGTTGTTTTTAATTAGCAGAAATTAGAAAATCGAATAAATAACCTAAGATGTACACGGAAATGAAAATTTTAAATAAATAAAGATAAAATTATATATGAAAGAAATGGGGAAAATATGATGAAACGTTTATTTTAAAAAATGTAGAATCAGCAATCAAGAGAGAAAAAGATGCAGAAAAATATATTTAAATATATCTAGGAATTAAATATGTTAGGAGAAAAATACTTGAGACTGATTCGTCGACATAGAAAGGATATAGAATTCATTTCCATAGTTAAAATTTCTCCGGTAGCATGTATGAAGAGTGTTCTATGATCGATTCGCCTCTCAAATAGATAAAAAAAAAACGATGAGGTCGTCTTCAAAAGAATCAATGTTACTTTTTGGTGATTTGATACTTCTACCTCCAGTTTTGAAGAGGTTAGTTTATATATTTTATAATATACCTTCTCAATTGGATAAATATGTACAGTCCAACTTCTTTAATTCAACACCCCAAGATATCAGAATTTTCAGTTGAATCAAATTCGTTGTTGAATTATACCCGGCTAAGATATTGATAGTGTCGCGTATAAGGCCTGTAAACACCTACAACCTCGGCCAATAGATGGCGCTTTCACCTGTTTCCGATCTGAAACTGGTGTGGGAATCGCCGACTGCTGTGTTCCTGTTTCCTGGAGTAAATAGTTGTAAATACACGTTTATATTGGCCCCGGGAGGTGGCGTAATGTAAATACCTGTTGTTTATTATTCCAATTATATGTAATGTTTAGTAGAAATGACAATAAAAAAAAGAGTGTCGGAAGTCTCGGTGCCGCTTGCTGTTGTTCTTCTCGCCATCGCTGCTGCTACTCTTCTGTTAAGTCTCTCGTGACCCCCCACCAGTGGTAAGGCCGAGAGCATTACCAGAAGAGTAGCAGCAGCGATGGCAAGAGTAACAACAGCAAGCGGCACCGAGACTTCATACACTCCTTTTTTTATTGTCATTTCTACTAAACATTACATATAATTGGAATAATAAACAACAGGTATTTACATTACGCCACCTCCCGGGGCCAATATAAAAGTGTATTTCCAACTATTTGCTCCAGGAAACAAGATCACAGCAGTCAGCGATTCCCACACCAGTTTCAGATCGGAAACAGGTGAAAGCGCCAACTATTGGCCGAGGTTGTAGGTGTTTCCAGGTCTTATACGCGACACTGCCTCCCCCTTAAGGCGGATCGTCCCGATCCGGTCCCATCGGTCTTGTCACCTTGATGACACGCTGGAATCGCCTATCTCGCTGGAACCGCCTCTCTTTCTGGAACCGTCTTTCTTGCTTGAGTCGCCTCTCTCGCCGGAGTCGCCCTTTCGCCGGAGCCGTCCCTCTTGCCGGAGCCGTTTCTCCCGCCGGAGCCGCCTCGCTGCTGCTACTCTTCTGGTAAGTCTCTCGTGCCCCCCCACCAGTGGTAAGGCCGAGAGATACTGCCAGAGGAAAGGAGTTCTACTTGAGCGGTGGTTCTCGGACGTCCTTGGGTGCTCTGCAGGCTACAGCTGCAGAGGGAGAGCAACGGGAGCCCGGGTAGGTGATCCACGACGGAGGAAGCGACGTCGTCCTGAAGAACCGCGGAGGGTCAACCGCAACAATATCAATTCGTCGCAGCATTCATGTTGTCAAAATTTAAGGGATGTTGAAATAAAGTAGGTGTTGATTTATAATCGGTTCTTTTAAAGATGCTATAATTGTTTTGAGAATTCTGTTAATAAATCTTGTAGTTGTAATTTTGTAATTTTCGGGCTTCTTGGTGTGGTCCGGAGAAATGTGTTAAGTTGAAATATAAAAATATCCTAGATATAAATAATTTAAAGCAATTATTTTAGCCGCACAATTAGTCAATTAAATGTATATGTGACTGAAAATGACAAAACTAATTAATTAATATGATTTTTTAAAAATAAATAGCGTTCTTTAAGGATGAGAGGGTAACAAGCTCGATTCCCGATATAAGTCGGTGGATGAGAGGGTAACACGCGGGATCCCGCGTTAAAATTTGTCTAATATGTGAATAACCTTCACATATTATTCACTGTTTCAATTATCATGAACTAGGTTGCTCTTGCTGAGCGGTACCTATCAATGTGATTTTGAACCAGAATAGCGTTCTTATTTTTAAAATGAGCTAAAAAGAAGAAATAAATATTTCAGCTCTACCCCACACCATTTTAAAAATTATATTTATATAGCTAAAATTAGAATCGGCAGGAAGCGATCCTAATATATTGAGTGAAGAGGAAAAAATATTTTGTAAAACATGAAAACTTGCTCTACACTGCTGCTTCTCTCACATTAAAATCACATAGAGTCAGAAATCCATGATGATTATACCCCGCCGCTTTTATTTTATCTATAGATCTAATTTTGTGAAAAAATAATACAAATGTGATATTGTACTGGGATAAGGTGCATAAATTATGAAAAAAAGCATGTTCTGATCGTGCAACTGAAAGATGGCGCAAGCCATCGGCAACTTTCAGTTGCACGATAAGTAGATGCCTTTTTTCATAGATCTAATTTTGTTTAATGATGATATATGAAATATTTCCATAATTTTTAGTGCATTTTTATAACAAAGCTTTTTCTCTTATTTTCTTACGGTCAAATATGTGATATTATGAATAGATATGTGGGGTATAGAATAAGTAGGATTGGTGGTAGTCGATTTTTCTGGGAACTTACAAGAGCTCATAGAGTTTGTATGATATTCCATTTTGTAAACACTTCATTATTTTATGATGCATTAGCGCGCCATCTCTTATCAAAATTCGAAACTATTATAGATGCGTATGATTCTTTTTAAAATAAAACAATTTCTACTGCCCTTACTGCAATGGAAAAATTATTTAATAAAATATCTATTTTATGACACAAAAAGGTTCCTTAATAAATTAATAAAATTCATGATATCAGTATTGTTCCATTAAAAATATTTGCCTCACGAATTGAAATTTCGGGTTAACGAATGGAAAATAACGTTTGGATATTCTCTCATTAAAAATGTGTATGAAGGAGTAGAGAGCGTTGTCTATCTGACCCCGAGGGAAACAAACCAAAT
Organism: Cordylochernes scorpioides; assembly: GCA_030710605.1. Lineage (NCBI taxonomy): Eukaryota > Metazoa > Arthropoda > Arachnida > Pseudoscorpiones > Chernetidae > Cordylochernes > Cordylochernes scorpioides. The sequence goes on from CP092886.1 coordinate 147,379,835, forward strand.
AGAGATCGGTTTGGAAATTTGAACGGAGGCTGAGTGAACGACCCTTCATGTCCAAGGTAGTCGATCTTGGGCAATGGAACCTAATGAGCGCTAATTTCCCTGTGTCTCTTGTGAGCCACCATGTTTCGACATGGAGACATTTATTTGGAGTCGGAAACCCATTTTAAATGCAAATAAGCCAATTGACATATGGATCATTCTAACACTAGATGCTTGTGGCCCTTACAATTGAATAAAATAACGTTTAGAAATACCCAAAATGCATTACTTGAGGTAAATAAAATGGTATTGACAATGTCTATGAATTACAAACAATGGTTTAAATATCCGATACATCACAAAGTTTATTCAATGCTGATTTATATATGTATACTTTATAGATAAAATGGAGAGAATTATTTATATAAATAAATAAATATATGTAGATAAAACTGTCGCTAATCAAGGTATAAAGGTCGATAATCTTAAATTAGCATAAACGTTTAATAAATTTCAAATTGCTTTTAAGATTATGAAATCGGCAGTACGTGTTGTTTAATGTGGAAGTCGGGTGCTTCGCAACAGCTTTCACATTTGTCTCAACCAATTTGGATGTCTGGAGTATCGATGACCACTTGTCAGAATATTCTATCAATTTCTCACGACAAAAAAAAAAGAGCCAAGAAATAAAATGATCATAAATATTTAAACAAGATGATTTCACCTTAAAACTATTATTAGAAAAATAATTATTCATATTTGCGTCATAAAAATTCGTTAACGATCAATGAATTGGCTAAACTCATGTGTTGATTTTCTTCAAATATTAATAAAAGACACTTCGGCCAGTAAATCTTTTATTGTCTCGACGTTTCGACAAAAATCTTTTGTCCTCGTCAGGAGCGAACAAAAATTAAAACATTAGGCAAAGCGTTAGAAATTATTCTAAGGCTGCAAGGGCGTTCTCACGCGGTATTCAAAATTTTGTACAAAAATGTGTTGATGTGACTTGCTAATTTATACATTATAAACATATAAAGCAAACAGAGTGCTGGAAATGAATTACTAGACTAGATTAAGAATCCTACAATTTCCTCGCAGCTTGCTAGAGCCACACTTATTTCATTTTAATTAAAATCAAAATTTAGAGCCTTCCAAGTATTTGCGTGAGGTTTATTTGTGATCTGACGGTTTTTCCTTATTACCTTCACATACGCGGTCTTCCTTGTTGACGACCCTCCTAGCTAAATTTCTTCATGTGCCTTAAGTAGAATCAAACCATATAACTTTCAAAAGTTTAAACCCATTTGGATGGAATCAAAATTTTAAAAATATTGAGCATCAAGAATTCGATTAACAGCCTATCAAACTTCATAAGGATATAAACATTTTATACTAATGCTGTCTACTAATCTCGATTTTTATGAGCAGAAATATGTAATACAAAGTTGCGGGAGGATGGTATTTGTGTACCAAAAAAGGCACCTCTCTTTTAAATATGCATTAAGACAATGAATTTTTAGTACATAAATGTCATACTCCCGTAACTATATATTGTATTCTAGTCTGGAAATCGGTTCTGCCATTTCCTCAGCTTAAAATCTTTTTGGGAAATTCGACCGATTTCATAACTCCTCTCATAGCCACCCACATACTGATGGTATTTGTGTACCAAAAAAGGAACCTCACTCTTTAAATATGCATTAAGACAATGAATATTTAGTACATAAATGTCATACTCCTGTAACTTTATGTTGTATTCTAGCCTGTGAAAATCGGTTCTGCCATTTCCTCAGCTTAAAATCTTTTTGGAAAATTCGATCGATTTCATGACTCCTCTCATAGCCACCCCTGTACTGATGAGGGCCATAGCTCAAAACGATGGTATACAAGTTGACGTTTATCTGAATTGGTCAAAATTGATGTTGTGGCTCATTCTTTATCACCACTTTTAACTTTGTTAACAGGAGTGATAAACAATATGCATTGCTTTTATGCATATTCAAAGGAAGAGGTGCTTGTTTTGGTCCAGAAAAATATATATTTCATAGATTTTTGTTCTAATTGTTCACTTTTCTCTTTCCATACAGGCCAAGTATCATTTAAAATTAAAATACCTGAAACTCCATCTTCTCTTTTCAAGGGTTATTTTGCAAGTTTTCCCAATATTTTATGAAGCATCAATATATACCATTTATGAAAATTAAACTATTTTAGAAGCGTGTGTTTATTTTTAAATTTAAACAATTTTGTACTGATGGAAATTTTGCCGGGAGAAAATATATCTATAAAGGTCATCTCTCCCGTCAAAAAAGACGTCAAAGTTCGACGCCATCTATTGGCCGTCGCCGCAAACTAGCGGCCTCGGGCCGGTGACAAAGCCACAACATCAGCTTTGGAAAACTGAGAGGCGTCCACCTAAAGACTATGGTTTCGGGCAAATGGCCCTCGTCAGCCTAGGACGGACTTTATTCCATGAGATCCACAAGGACCCCAACGGAGTCCTCACAATCTTCCAAAGAGGTCTTTTAGCTGGCAAAGTTGCTAGGCCAAATCAATGGCCAAAATATAGATGGATATTTTGCCGGGAGAATATATATATCTAAAGATTTTCATTTTTATAACAATTATAATATGATGCAATAACGCGCCACATCTGTATTATTTCATTATAAAATTATTTTATTTCAAAAAGAAACACAAGCGTTTAAAATAGTTTCATTTTTTTTTATAACAGATGGCGCGCTAATGCATCATATACCATATAGGTTCACACGCTGTTTTACTCAAACTTTGAAATTGAGGTATTTTAAGGATAGAGAGTGTGATTTTAAAACTTTATGGAATATTATTTCTAAAAAATCGAGTATATATTTTTAAATGATATAGGTTACATTTTATATTGCTTAACCGCAGTGATCTCCTAAACGGGAATTCCTAAGGCATATTGTTACCCCAAAGGCAGAAATTCCTGTAAAATAGTATCAATCAAAAAAATTATGATGGAAATATTCAATGAATCCGATTGTGGGATGGTTGCGTGCGTGTTGGTGTGGCTTGTGGAAAGGCCGCTGATAAGATTATAATTATTTTTATAAAATAAATTTATTTATTTAAAGCACCGAAATATATAGAAAGGAAAGAAGTAACGGCCGCTGGAAGCAAGCCTTGTTGTTCGAACGACGCGCGTGGCAAGAGTTCCGGATGCCGCCCGCGCATGCGTAGTGAAGTGTTCTCCCAGCTCGCGGTTACCGAGGCGTAGTGAGGCTGCCACACTACTGCCCGTATGTGTAGTGAAGCTTTGTCCCAGTTCGCGCTCGCTGAGGCAAAGTGTGGTCGTCACACGATAAATGCGCTGTCAATTCTACGCACGTCTGGAGCGAATTTAGCTCAAATGTCTTAGTAGTGCACAATTCCTATGTCTCGTCAAACCTTTCTCAGCATAAATCCAATTCCAATTGTTGTAAAAAAATTGTATTATTTCTATTTAACATTGAGGTGTATCTCTGGGGAAGAAAGGCCAAGAATCATCTTTATTCGGAATCATTGGTGGAAAGAATGTGGATGATGAAATTAAGCGGTCTGAAGTGTTTGATTATATATATTTCAGTATATTCTGACGGATTAAGACGACAATTAAAGAAGACAATGTTCAAGGATAGCGGATAAAGTCGCTGATGGCAAGAAGGTCACGTCGATCGTCGATCACGTCCGATGTCCAATCAGTTTGAGTATTAATGGATTAAGACCTTGAGTTTATTGTCCTCCCCAATAATAACCCAAGCATTATACTCGGATGGGAATTCTTAGAAGCAACAAATGCCGTGATCGATTGTGGACATGCTGAAATAAGGTTAGAAAAGGAAAAAATGCACA
>CP092886.1:147383789-147538187 GCA_030710605.1 Cordylochernes scorpioides
AGGAGAATGATTTGACCTTGTCGATAGGGTATTTTCTGTTGAAAAGCCTCATGCACGCGATGCAATTGGGCAATGTAGAGGTCCTTGTTGACCGTGGCATTCCTTTCGAGCATTTCCCAGTACAGCACACCTTCACAGTCCCAAAAAACGCAGATCATAGCCTTTTGTGGGTAAAAATCTTGCTTTATTCTTGGCTTCTGTGTATCTCCTGGAGCCACCTACTCTTTTATTTGCTCCATATTCACTACAGACACCATTTTTAATCTCCAGTAACGATTCGGTATAAAAATAGTTGTTTATGCCCCCTTGTTGATTGATGGCGTGCGAGATGTTGAGCAGCGATTTGAAGGCGATTTTCTTTGTTGGTTTCATTAAGCTCGTGAGGCACCCAAGCTCCAAGTTTTTGAGAAAAACCTATTCATTGAAGATGGTTGGAGATGATCACAGCACTACATTTCATTTTTCCGGCCAACTCAAGGGTTGTTTGGCGACCATCTTCCTTCAACAAGGTCTTTAGATGTTCTTCATCGAATTCTGATGGTCGGTCGTCCGCTTCGAAGCGTGTCTTCAAGGTCCAAGTTACCGTTTTTGAACTTTGCAAACCATTTCTGTGCTGCTCGCTCCCCTATGACACCTTTTCCATACACGTTGCATATGTCCCGAGCTGCTTCGGCTGCTTTTTGACCTCGATGAAAAGCGAAGAAAAGCAGATGTCGAAAATGTTGATTTTTGTCTCCTGGATATTTCATTTTCAAGCCTGGAAAAAGAACAAAAAATTACGTTTTTCAAATAACAAATAATACATGTTTGTAGAGAGCAGAACAAGTTCTATTTAAAGAATATAAACACTTTACAGTTATGAAACAAAGGAATACAAAAACCGAACGAACTTTCTTTACAACCCTATATGTTTTATTAATTAATGTGGAATTGAATTGAAAATAATTTTATTGACATGACAGTCCACTTCTAAGGAACAAAAACAAAATAAAACAAACAAACCAATATAAAATATTAATATAATATATGTCAGCTTAGGAGACTATTCCACAGACAAAGAGTCCTCCTTCAGATATCCAGGGGTATCCCAGGAATCCTCTCATCTCTAGGCTTAAAATATATTTATATATGCAGGCTTTGGCCAAAGTGAGAATTATTATGAGATTATTATCCAGACCAAAGACCCAACCCTGCAGGTCAGGGTCCGCTCAATGATGGTAAAAGCCTTCCAGATAAGAGGTCTGCTGCATCTATAGGACCAGGATCTATGGATTAGCGACAAGTCTATGAAGCCACAAGCTGTGCAGGATGGTCTATCCGAGTCCGCGTTTGGAAGCGCTGGATGGGGAAGCTGCAAAGGGATTGCCTGGTTAATGGCGGAATCAAGCACATTAATAATAGATACCATCATTTGAAAAACTGGGTTATTGTCGTGACCTATGCATGACTGCTCGAGCTGGCGACGTTCTGTGCGAGTAGAAAGCTGTAAGAATGGCGCAATTGCGTCACGCATCACCATGATCTCGGTCACTAGACGATTGCAGAATGAATTCAGGCTGGCGGCGTCTGTGAGGGCGCCGCGCTTGAGAGGTGCAGCAACAGGGCCGGTGAGATCTCCAATTAGCTAACTTAGCCACCATGATGCAGTCAACAGTTCGGGAGGACACAGAAAGCGGCAGTCTCCTGAGATCCGCAGACCTTTAACTTTAGCAGGTAGTAGGCGCTTAATGTGGATCAGAGATTTTTTTAAAGAATAAAACCTTATTTTTTTTTTAGAGAGGACTTGGAAATATTTCTATATAATATTTATGGAAAATATATTACAAATGTGATATTGTACTGAGTTAAGGTGCATATATTAAGAAGAAAAAAAAGGCATCTCCTTATCGTGCAAGTGAAAGTTACTGATGGCTTGTCCCATCTATCGGAATAAATATCAATTAATCGTTGATTTTTAATTATTACAGAATAGGCCAAATATCCATTCTTTATATAATTAAAAATCAACGAATAGTCAACAGGGAAACCAAGTAAGAAGACCTTTAAACTCCTCAATGTCTCGATTACATTGTTTATCTGCAGTCATAAAAAGGAAAGGCAGGACTAGAGTCAAACCGCGTTTGTTGAACCATTTTCTAACTCTGGCCCTCTTTCTACTTTCAATCAGTGTCGCCGCATTTCTGTCGAGCGATTGGCCTATCACGACGGTTCTCCACATGATGGCGGTCATAGCTCACTCCTTTAGATAATTTCGTCTGTGGCTTGGTTACTTTCTTGTGCACATCCTGGTACCACCGTCGCCGTTTCCGTATTATCGGTAACTTCTATAGTGCGCCCTCGCGAATCTATCGCGTCGGCGCTGTAGGTCGTCTTTCTTTGCTATGGAAGTGTCTTCCTGATTCACGCTCTCTATCTCGTGCCTGTTCAGCACATTTTCGCCCTTGGCAGTCTCCCAGAGGCTGTCGGGGCTTTCTATTTTCCAGTGTAAGTTTCCAGTTGGCCTCATATTTACTTATTCCGAGACTTTCTCTTTTCAAACTTTCTAGACTTAGGTTTCTTCTCGCCGATTTTTCACAGAACTATGAGCTCCACAAACCTGCCGAAAGCGTCGGGCAGCGATGTAGTCTGAATTAGAGCAGAAATATTTCCAAGATTGGCTTGCATCTTAAATCTTTTGCTTTCCTCTTCGGCCTGGAGTGCAGACAGTGGCGCAGACACATTACCTGGAACTTCCTAGTCACATACACTGTCGTCGGACTTCCATGTAGCTTCCAATTCGTCGTCCTTTTCAGTCGGCTCCCTAGCTCCAAATTCGATGTGCTTCGGCCACTCAGTCTTGTTGCACTCCCACGAAGCCCAGCTCCGTCACGCCCTGTTGAGTCGCCGCTGTAGTCTCAGACGTTCTAGCCTCGTCACAGCAGCCCATAACGCCGTCGTATTGTAGCTTATCATAATCGCCGATTATGTCGAGGAAATATTCAGAAGAGTTCCTGGGGAAAGCGGAATTTCCGCACGGTGCATCATCTGAAGGCCCTTCTTTCTCATAAGGCGTTCCCCATCTTTTAAAGTTTAGTCTTTTGAATGTCCTGCCATCTGGGGATTTTCTCATCCAACAATGTAGATCGTTGTTCGATCTTCCCACATATTTCTTCACTCAATCATTTCATTGCTGAAAGGAGAGCTTGAATGAGGTATGATGGTTCCGCTGCCATTTTCTGGTTTCACAGGTTTGCTGAATTTTCTTTACAAACAGATATTTCACTTCTGACACTATTTCTTGCGCCCCCGCCGTGTCAATGATGGTCAAATGAGCACGCGGGATCAATAAGGATCTCATTTAAACCTCATTTAAAAGTATTTTAACAAGCGCCATATCAAGTCAAATGGTTTCTCTGTCCCTTTACAAAGCAGTAAATAGGAAAACGAACTTAGATTAATCGTTTTCTCCTCCACTGTATGATGGCGGATCATCGTGAGGATATCGTTGCAAGCCAGCAATGAAAGAGGAGTGAAGACTGGTGTCTTAATAAAGGCTTTGTATGTATATGTGAAAATTATAATAATAATAAAAAAAGCTCACATGGGAGCGGTCAAAATATGCCTTTTTGTTTTTAATATAAACGCCTGACTTCATTTTTTTTTTACTTTTTCTTATTTTTCATATGAACAGTGTATTTACGCAAATTTGGCCTTAAATACCCATTTCTTGATTTCTCAGGAAGCCCCACTGGCCACTGCACGCTCTTCTTCAACGCTCCGATGCTCTCCCGCCATGGATTCCTGCAAGAAGAAGAAGAAGAAAGCCAACAAGCCCTCTCAACCCTCGGTTGACATCGCGGCTCTTGTTGAAGAAGACAACATGGTCATCTCCCGCCACTACCAAAATCCTGCAATCCCTCGGCCAGCCCTCCCTATCAGCTCTTCACCTGGACCTCGTTCGCTTCATTGAGCAGCGAACGAAAATAATCAAGTGCCTAGTTAGGGATGTGAAGAACCTCGCGGGCACCGTGAATGACTTCATGGATGCCCAAATGCCCAAGAAAATCCCCTGCGCACCAGGGGAAAACTGGTGCTGCACTCCAACACTCCAGAGGCCATTCCTGCCGTCAGTTCTGCCCTGGACAACAAGCTCCAAGACCTGAAAGTCCGGGAACTGAGGCAATTCCTCCCAAGAATCTGCCTCTTCAATGGGGAGGCGGAAACCGCGGATGAGGACATTGTCAAGGCCTTCCTTTCCACCGATGCCCTCAGCCAGCTTCCTGTCCGAGTGGCACACAGATCTCCGACCAGAAATGGCACCTGCACGGCCTTTATTGAGCTAGACTTGGCTTCCTACAAGGCCATTGGAAGACGCGGCAGGATCATTGTGGACCAAGTGATCCTGAACTACGAGGAGTCTGTCCGCGTCTGCGTCTGCTACCGCTGCTGTGGCTACGGCCACAACGCCGATAGGTGCACCAAGGCTACGGCCACCTGCTTCACTGCGCTTCTGGTGACCACCAAGGCCGAAGCTGTCCAACTCTTGCTAACCCGCGCACGGCCAAGTGCGCCAACTGCTCAGCCAAGGGCCTCTCTGCCGACCACGAGACAAGATCAATGTCTTGCCCAACTGCCAGAGCTAGAGCTGCAAAGTTCTAGTCCTCCCGCCTTCTTCCTGCCTCCTGACCTCCGCGGACCCAATCCGGCCTAACCTGCCTCTTCCATAACGGAGATCCTGTCCCTAGCCTCTCCAGCCTGGTCATAATGGTTTTATATATTCCGCTTTACGCGGCCATTGGGGCTCAAACATCATTTGTTTTGGTTAGCAGCCCCGTAAATAAAGATATTTTCTCTTTCTCAGGAAGCCTCTAGGGCCAAATTTTTGGTCGCAGAGGTACAGCATGCACCACGCTGACGAAGGCCAACAGCCCGAAACGCGTACGCGGTTTGCATCTCTTGATTTATCAAGAAACGACTGTAGACACTATTCCCGAACCCAAATGAAAATCTCCAAGAGGAATACAGCCAGAAAATTGAAACACGAGTTGAAGAAGCTAGTCGACTGGCACGATTGTAAACTTTGAAAACCTACAAGAAATGGACAAAATTAGATACGATTCCAAACACGAAGCAGCAGACTACAGGATGGGTGATCTCGTCTGGGTTTTTATTCATTTCGAAAGGTCATTCTTTCAGAAAAATTAATGAAAAGGTTGAACGGTACAATCAGTGTGCAGGCGCCAGAAAAGAAATCTTGTCCACGTGCTAATGATGAAACCATACCACAAACCTTCTAACAGTGAGACGATGTTAAACTAGGAATGGTGCAAGGTTATAGAGAATAATTAATCAAACAATTACAGAGATTAATACTTATATTCGTCATTTAATTAAATCTGTTATATATATATATATATATATATGAGGTGAAATACCTTTATGTTAATAGTCTTGATTGTGTAAATAAATAAATCTTTAAAAAGGTGATTTTCAACACTTTTTTTTTACCAATAAATTATTAAATATTTGTTTTAATTTTTGAACGACTCCTTCTTCTTCTTATCAACAACAACAACAACAAAAAGGCTTTTATTAGGGCCCATTGCCCTGTATGGATTCGCCATACAACCACAAAACAATACAGCAATTCCTCTCCCTTTCCCCTTGTGAACGCGAGTCTTTGTGTGAAAAGGGATTTATTTAGGCATCTGTTCTAAAACTTTCCTCACTACCTCTTTTGTGTATGAATCTATTTACAATCGATCTGTAGAAACTATAGAGTTCTATTGCTATATTTTTTCTTCTGAAATAGTTCTCAGCGTCTTCAGTGGGTTGCTAAGTCTCCAAAAGGTGTTTTTAAGAGTTTTTTTTCTCTTTCTTCACCTAAATATTGGCATTCTGTGATATAGTGGGAGATTTCATCAGATATCACATTTCCACAAATCCTGCAGTGAATATTTTCCTTTTTGATGATGAGAATATGACTTTCTCTATCTAGAGTTGAAGTAATTCTAGTCCGTGCTATGAAGGCTATTATCTTCGATGACAGATTCCATGACAAATATCGTTCTGGCATAAATGAATTACAGAGAAGTTTATAGTTTGAAATTTTTTTCGAATTGACGAGTCTAGCGAAGTCTTGTTGAATAAGCTGTTCTATTTTTGTTTTCATAATCTTAGGAAGTTCTTTTTTAATTGTATCATGGTTCGGTGGGAGGTTCAGCCATGACTGACCACAACAGTTGATTATATCATTAACGGTTTTGTATAATCCTATGGAATTTTTTGACATTTGATGTACTTCTTTCAGTCTGTTCCAACATAATTTTGGCAGTCTGTACTCGTCCATTTCCAGTATTCTCATGTAGTATTTCAATGTTAGTTTTGCGGCGTTAGCAGTGAGTGAGATTCTTCCAGTTTCCAATCTTAGTATGTGTCCCGGGATATATCTAGGTAAATCAAGAAAGTTTTTTTATAAATGAGGTTTGAAGTTGCTCTATAATTTCCCCATTATCGCAAGCCCACACTGGGGCCGCGTAAAAAATAATTGATTTTTATCGAAGATTCAAATAGTTTGAATGCAACCTCTATCGAATCGATTTTTTCTCTTTTTAGAAAACTAATGGTTAAGTTTAGTGCGGTATATGCCTTTGCTTTGAAAACTAGCGCGGCTTGTCTGGTACTGTGTGTGTTTGTATAGGGAAATACCAGATATGTTATTCTAGGGGTGACGGTCAACGGAGTGCCTCCCCAGAACCAGTTTTCATTTCTTGCTGGTCTTCCACCATTTCTGAACACCATTATTTTTGACTTTTTTTTTCATTTAAAACTAATTTGTTTTCCTTCAGATAAGTTCTAAGTAAATTGATTTTGCTTTGCAAATTGATTTTTGATTCTCCTATTATTTCTATGTCATCTGCATACATGAGAAGATGAAGGAAGCCGAAGTCTGGAAGATAGAAACCTGTAAGTGAAGAACTATTATAATATTCAATTAGATCAGATATATAAGTTATAAATAGTAGAGGTGACAGTGGCTTTCCTTGTAAAACTCCGGAATCAATTTTTACGTTGTTTGAGTATTCACCTTTCCATCTAACTGAGATTTTTGCTGCCTCATAATAACTTTTTATTATTGATATAAACCTTGGGCTGATTCCCATTTTTTTGTAATTTATTCCAGATTATTTCATGAGGAACTGTGTCGAATGCCTTGGTCAAATCAACAAAGAAAACGTATAGTTTACCTCGTTTCTTTCTTAAAGATAGTTGGATAAGGGTATTCAGGGTAAAAATATGGTCTAGACATGAGCGGTTTTTCGGAATCCTGCTTGATTTTCTCCTATATAATGTATTTTCTCAATCCAATTGTTTAGTCTGTTTCTTAGAATTGAGGTAAATAATTTGGACATATTGCTGCACAGTGCAATTCCTCAGTAATTAGATGGGTTATTTCTCTCCCCGTTTTTGAAAATAGGCTGTATAATTGAATTCGTCCCAATCTCTGGATATTTCTCTGTTATCATTATCTTGTTGAATATAGTTCTTAGTTTTTCAATAAAATAGGTATTGGTAATTTCTTTAAAAGTTCATTGGGAATATTATCCGGTCCTGCGGCTTTTCCATCCACTAAACTTTTTATTTCAGCTTTGATCTCATAAAGCGTTATTTCTTTATCTAGTTCTATATCTTCCCACCTGATCATCAGGTTTGCTTTATGGAAGGGTTCATTGTCGCCTTTATTTAGCAGTTTCTTGTAGAAGATAAACCAGTCCTTTATAGCTATATCAGCTGAATAGGTTACTTTTTTCTGAGAATAGATAGAGCGCTCCAGAAAGATTTGGGATCTCTAGCATTTTTTATTTTGTCTATTTTGTCTTTATTATATTTATCTCTTTTTGTTTTTGGTAATTTTAAGTATTTCTTCCTATCCTCTATGTATTTTTTCCGGTCCTGTTCTTCGGCTGAATTAGTATATTTCTTTAAACTTGATTTAGCTGTGTTTTTCATTTGATAGCATTCCCTATCGTACCAGGGCCTAGATATTGTGTTGCATTTGTTTACTATTTTGGTGTAATATTTGATAGTTCCATTGCCTTGAAAATTTGCTCGGTGAAATTTGCAGTCATTATATCAATATCTGTAGCGATGTCATATATTTCTTCTAGTGCATCCAGATTTCGTTTCAGTAGTTCTTCATTTTGAGACCAGTCGTATTTTCTGAATGGTATCCCGTTTTTTGTGTGTTGATTGCTTCTGTTTATGATTTGTATTTAGTACTAAGATTATTGGTAGTTGGTCAGAATAGGGGAGTTCTTCTATCCACATATCAGATATGTTCTCTATTAGACTTTGTCTGAACATAAAGTAGTCGGAGACTGATGAACCTATATCTGACACAAAGGTAAATGAACCTTTTGTGTCTCCTTTTGTTCTTCCATTTGCTATTGTTATTGAGTTTGAATCATTGAAGGCAATGAGTCTTTCTGATAATGGAGAAATTATTTGGTCTTTGGAATGTCTGTGCTTATTTAGGATTGTTTCCAATTGTAATGGGTTGTGCAGACTGCCCCTGTTCCCTGTTCTTTTATTTATATCACCAGCAATCACGACTTCATTGCACTCTTTTATTTGGTATTCAATCTGATTTATCAATTTGGTTACATTTTGTTCATGTGATGCATTGGGGGGTAGGTATGTAAAAAGCAAACATGTGTTCACATCAGACCCATCGATTATTTTGTTTATAATTATTGTTATTCAACAGGACCCTACCTCTGTTTTTTTAATTGTAAATTGTAAATTTTTCCTAAGCCCTACTATAATTCCTCCGGAAGCTCTTCCCTTCATTTCTGTCTTGATTGCTGGGAGTTGTATAATATGCTAATCCTCTGTCGAAATTTTGGTTTCTTCTATAAGCCATGATTCAGTAATTGCAAACACTTTGAATTTTAAAAAATAGTTTGTAGGGTTAAATAATTCCAATTGCCACACCTAGATGGCGCTGTGTTAAACTTTGTGTGTTATAAAAGTTACATTTTGTAAATGTAAATATTTAATTATTCTTTTTAAAATTATTTTATATTTTATTGTAAACAATATGTTCTGAGCTCCATTGGCCATCCTGCCCTGAAATCCCTGCATGAGGACCTGATCCGCTACATCGCCTCGCGGACTGAAATGATCAAGGCCCTCGCTACCAATGTAGAGAACCTCACTGACACCCTCGAGTCCTTCGCAGAGTTGGACGAAATTGAGGAGGCCAACAAGCCCAAGACTGCTTGCCGCGGCACTCAAACCTGCCCTGCTCCTTCCTGCAATGAAACCAGCTCCCAGACTGACCCAATCAAGCCCGCCACTCCTGCTCCTGCTGCTCTCCCTGCCAAGAAGCCTGCCTCCACCCTGCCTGCTCCTGCTCCAACCAAAAGGAAGCAGTCTGAAGCTCCCAACCCGCCTGCAAAGAGGACAAACCTGAATGGTCCTTCAAAACCTGTGCCTTCCCACGTCTCCAAGCCTGCGGCCGCCCAAGTGATCCTTCATGGAGAAAAATCGGCGGCCCACACAGTGGTCATCTCAGATGACCCACAGGCTGACCCAAGGGAGATGCTGAAAACAGTCCGCGCTGCTCACACTCTCCCCCAAGGCGTTTGGGCCTCCCTGCGCACCAAGGGGAAGCTGGTCCTCCATTCCAGCAATCCTGACACCATCCCTGAGGTTACAACCTCCCTGGCCAGCAAGTTGAATGGAATGAAGGTCCGCCAGCAGAAGGAGATCCTGCCACGGATCTGCCTCTTCAAAGTGGATGAGGAGACATCCAACTCCACAATTGAGGAGACCTTCCTGGAAACCGCTGCTGTTAGAAAACTTCCTGGGGACAAGGTGGTGCGCGTGGCGCACCGTTCTGCACCCAGAAACGGGGCCTGCACCGCCTTCATCGAGGTGGACCTCAAGACCTTTAGAGCCCTGGGCGTTCGCGGGAGGATCGTGGTGGATGGAGTAATCCTCAACTTCGAGGAGTCCATCCGCGCCCGCGTCTGCTTCCGCTGTTGTGGCTTCGGCCACAACTCTGCCCAATGCACCAGAGCTCCTAAGTGCTTCCACTGCGGTGAAGACGGCCATGAAGGCCGAACCTGCCCATCCATTGCTGACCAGCGCACCTCCGAATGTGCCAACTGCTGCTCCCAGGGCCTTCCTGACAAGCACGAGGCGAGAGCCTCAAGCTGCCCCATCCTGAAGTCTAGGGCCCTCAAGTTCTAGGCTTCAAGGACCTTCTGCCTCCAATTCCATCTGCCACTTCTCCTGGATTCCTGGCCTATTCAACGCACCCGCCTCACTGCACCCTGGCGCTATTCCCCTGCTTGCCCAACGTTTCCACCACCCCTGCGAGACATCTCCTGCTTCCAGATCCTAGGGTCCCTTGCCACCTGATCGATTTTGGGCTCAAAAATCATAACTTTTGGTTAGTAGCCCGTAAATAAAGATATTTTCTCTGAAATAAAAACAAAGCAAATAAATCTAAGGAATGGTAAAATTTCTCATGAAAAAAAAGATGCAGCCTCTTGTAATCAAATCAACGATCGGCCCAGCTGGCGAAAAGGTCAGTATAATCGAAACCAACATACTTTTGAAAATTCTTGAAAGATGTGGCATCGAGTACAAAGTAGAAGAAACTCCTTCAACAAAGAAACGAACTCGCGAATCCTCATCAGATTCAACATCACGTAGCCAAAAGACACCGAGAATGGAAGTTGTCTCACAGCATAATGAAAACGATGTCTCCATGAATGAGGTAACTGAAGTCCCTCAAAAAACGTCCTCAGCTACCCCTCCTCAGGTTAACGAAGAAAACATTGATGAAGATGGTCCTTGGACAACAGTTACACATGCAAAAAAGCCAAGAATACCACCTGTAATAGCAGAAAATGTAACAGACTGGAAGTTGCTCTGCCAAGAGCTGAAAGACCTGTGCACAGATAAATTCCAATGCACGATCTCAGGAAATAAACACATTATCAAGGCCAAAAATATTTCAGGCTTCAAAAAAATCAGGGAATATGTTCAAAAAAACAATGGCGGCTACTCTTATAGACTCCAAGAATAAAAACCGCTCAAAGTGGCTTTACTTAAGGCTTTACTGAGACCTCTGTGAAGAGACTTCATAGACAATCAACTAAAAGGCCAATGAATTTAATACTGGTAGAATTACCGAAAAATGAACATAACAATAAAATTTACGGAATAACTGAACTTCTCTATCAGAAAATTGCAGTAGAATCTTTCAGAACAACAAACCGTGTGACTCAATGCTTCAACTGCCAGGGTTTCGGACACGGTCAACTTAACTGCTTCCTGAAACCAAAATGCGTCAAGTGTGCCGAGGAGCACCATTCGAAGGACTGCCCAAGAAAGTCAAGACAACTTCCCCCAAAGTGTGCAAACTGCGAAGAAGCGCACACAGCCAATTACCGCGGATGCCCTAAGTTTCCAAGAGTACATCAGCAACAGTCAAGATACCCTGATCAGTACAAACCTAACAACCCAATTCCGATTTCAGAAAGATCTGAAACACTGTCGAAAATTGTAGAACAACAAAACCAAAGCAATGCTGAGGTTGTGACAAGAAAAACTTCTCGTTCTGAAACTAAGGACCTGTGTGAAAAATTGATGCAAGTAATCAAAACATACCTACAATGAATTGCAAATTACCTTTTAAAATTATTGCTTGGAATTGTAACGGAATCAGATCAAAGAAAGAAGAATTATTGCGCTTTTTAGAAAATAACTCAATTGACATTGCTCTGCTCAGTGAAACTCACCTTAAACCCTCAATTGTTCTAAAGTTCAGGAACTATCAAACCATTAGAACTGATCGAATTACAGGAAAAGGTGGGGGAACAGCCATCATTATAAAATCCTTTTTTAAATATAAAAATATGCTGATTCATACTTCAAACTTGGAAAATACTTCAATTTTGATAAAACCAGATGGAAAAACCCTCTTGCAAATCACAGCAATTTATAAGAAGCCTGATGCACCATTATTGGAAGAAGATTTGAACCAACTGATGAAACACAACCACGCAATAATCGTTGCAGGAGACGGAACTCCAAACACCCTCTTTGGGGATCAAGGACTTCTAATAACAGCGGAATCGTGCTGCACAATTTCTCTGAAAGAGAAAGCCTCGACATTGTCGCACCTTCGTCACCCACGCATTACAGTCCACTCGGCAATCCCGATTTCCTAGACTTCGCTGTTTTTAAAAACATTCCCTGAACCCCAAAGGCCAGAACCACCGACGATTTATCATCTGACCATCTCCCTGTAATCTTTGAATTGAATTGTCCAAAGGATGAATTCACAACCCAGCTCAGCCGAGTAACTAATTGGGTTCATTTTCAATATTCAATAATCTCCACCACGCCCCCCAGACTCCCCTTGAAAACTGAAGTAGACATTGATTCAGCAGTTGGAATTTTAAACGAGAAAATTAATAATAGCTACTTGAAAAACACCATAGTCTCATCTTCCAAATTAATAAAGAACCCAAAAACCAAAACCTTAATAAGGGAGAAAAATAAAGCTAGGAAAAGATGGCAATCAACCTGGGATCCAGCTCATAGAGCTACTTACCTCAATCTTCAAGGAAAGGTAAACCAAGCCCTTGAAGCAGAGAAATCTGAAAATTGGAATAGTTTTTTAAGCAAACTTGAATCGAGCCCAACAGACTTCTGAAAAAAAAAACCATTAGGAAAAAACTGACAATAATCACTAGTTTAAATGCAAATGGAAAAACCTTGCTGACCGACAAAGAAATTGGAAATAACCTTTCAGAGCATTTTTCAGAACACTTTTCCAAGGCGGAGGATGAGGTTCCGTCTTACCTAGCAGATAACACTTGCCATCATCCCCAAGAGAATATACTATCAATGACAACGCCAAATGAAGTCAAGGAAGTGATTAAAAACCTAGGAAATCACAAAGCTCCAGGCCACGACAATATTACGCCGCAAATGACTAAAAACCTCCCCATCAAATGGATAGTTTTCCTCGCTGGGATCTTCAATGCTGAATTACACCTGTGCTACTTCCCGAAGACATGGAAACATGCCTTTATAATAACCATTCCAAAAAAATCACCTGTCAAATCACCTGAAGATCTCAGACCAATCAGCCTTCTCTCTACCATCGGTAAGGTATACGAGAGGATTGTTCTTCGCAGATTGCAGACATACATGGATTCTATTAACTTTATCATTCCTCAACAATTTGGATTCAGAAAAGGACACTCCACAACCCACCAGCTAATCACAGTAATAGACTACATCCAAATAAGAAAATCCCACAAGAAGGCAGTAAGTGCTGTTTTTCTAGACTTTACCAAAGCCTTTGATAGAGTATGGCATGATGGCTTGATAGCAAAAATAACAAAAAATCAATTTCCAAGGGATTTTATCAAATTCTTGAAAAACTATCTCCAGGACAGGACCTTTTCAATTAAGCAAGGGAATTATATAACCACGGCAAAACCAAGCCAGATTGGAGTCCCTCAAGGCTCTATCCTTGGACCCTATCTATTCAACATCTACATCCACGATTTCCCTCCACATCCAAAATGTCAAATAAAACTTTTCGCAGATGACGCAGCAGTTTTAGCAAACTCCAAATCAATCTATATATATAATTGCCTTATTCTGTCTGAAGCTCACGGATAGAATGCGCGCCCATTGGCTGCCGGCGAACACGTGTCCTCCCTGCCCCCCTCTAGACAACCCTGTTATCAGCTGTGTGATACATACACCTGTCTATAGCGGCCATTCTAGACAACTCTGTTATCAGCTGTGTGATACATACACCTGTCTATACAGACCACCCTGTCAATAGCGACCACTGACCACCCTGCCTATAGCGACCACTCTAGACAACCCTGTTATCAGCTGTGTGATACATCCACCTGTCTTTACAGACCACCCTGTATATAGCGGCCATTCTAGATAACCCTGTTATCAGCTGTGTGATACATACACCTGTCTATAGCGGCCACTCTAGACAACCCTGTTATCAGCTGTGTGATACATCCACCTGTCTATACAGTCCACCCTGTCTATAGCGGTCACTTTAGGCAACCCTGTTATCATCAGTGTGTTACATTCACCTGTCTAAACAGACCACCCTGTCTATAGCGACCACCCAAGACAACGTTTTTAAAATATATTCGCACTCGGGTAAAACCCGGGCGTTGCCCGGGCCATTCGTCTAGTAGGAATAATAACTACACAACTCCAAAATTACATAAACAGTATAACCAAATGGTGCAATGATTGGAAATTAGACATCAACCCAAAAAAGTCTCAGGCAATAATTTTTCCTCCACTAGACAATAAAAATTTCAAGCCACAATCCATCCTAAAGGTAAACCAGAGCCCTATTAACTGGACTGACAGCGTTAAATATCTTGGACTTACCTTAGACTCCAAGTTGAAATTCAACATGCATGTCAAAAATATCATAAAGAAAGCAAAAATCGCAAAAATAACATTATCAAGCCTGTTCAACTATAGAAGCAAATTGACTACAAAACAAAAGTTTACTCTATACAGAAGTTGTATCCTCCCGATAGTAATATACGAACTCCCAGTTTGGTGCAAATATATTACAGCCACAGACAAAAATAGGATAAACGCATTCATGAGAATCTGCCTTCGGACAAGTATAGGAGCTCCATTCAACCTATCAAACAAGATACTGAAGGAGGACTTGAACCAACCCGATCTAGAAGATATGTACCAAACTTCCCCGTTAAGAAATTATACCTTCAAATGCAAAATTCAAATATATATATATATATAATCCAACCATACAAGATATTCTACGAAATAAAGAAGATATCAATCCCCGATTCCGACGACCCGGCCCTGACACTTAGTCAAGAGCTCATCGCCCAACAGCTGCCCTCCTGCAAGGCCTAGGGGGACCACCTCTACTCCACCAACTCACCATGTGTAAATAGCCAGGACAAGGTGACTCGCGAGCCGTGCTCGAATGTAACACCTGTAAATTGAGACGAAATAAATAAATAAAAATAAAAACAACTTTAGTGGCTAACCGTGTCTGTGGTGATTAATGATCCTACAGTGGTGAGCCGGAACGCTTCTGGTCAGTCCCGACTGTCCCCCCACCAGTGGTAAGACCCACTTTGATAGTGGTTTCTTAATTCGTTGAGGTGGCTAAATAGGTCTCCTTTGGTCAGTCCTGACTGTCCCCCCACCAGTGGTAAGGCTGAGGGATACTGACAAGGGAAAGGGTGCGCAAACCTTAAGTTTGTCGACATCATAATATTTCATAGTACCTCAGATAGTGCCACAGACCGGTTAAAGTTGCCACAGTCCAGTTTAAAAATTAATTTTGCATATATATTTTTTTAAAGTAGCTTTTGTAATTTTAATCTTGCATTTTTGATCTTTGATAAAGTAGCTTTGGTAATAGTTCAAAATGCAAGTAAAACAGGAATCGGAGCCAAATAAGGTCTCGATCAAAATACCGCCGTTCTGGTCAGACAAACCAGAGATTTGGTTTTACCAAGTGGAAGCTCAGTTTGCCATTTCGGGAATCACCCATGAGTCCACAAAATTTAATTATTTAGTATCCCAACTAGAGCCGCAAATTGTAGAGAATCTATGGGATGTAATCCAAGATTCCCAGAACAATAACAAATACACAACGGCCAAAAATCGCTCGTATCAATTTTTAAAGAGAGCGAAGAAAAAATCTTAAGGAAGCTACTAACTGGACTGGAATTAGGCGACCTAAAGCCTACCCAATTACTGAGGAAGATGAGAACCCACAAAACCGATAAAGACATCTCGGAAAAAGTTCTCCAAACATTATGGATGGACAAATTACCTGAAATCATGAAAAATATATACTAGTAGTGAGCGAAGAAGGCCTGGACAAGCTTGCAGAGATGGCTGACAAGATTCAGAAAATGAACCCTCGACTACAAATTTATGAAAGTAAGAACAAAGACCCAACATTTGAGGAAATGACTGCTACAATTGCGTCACTGAAAGAGAAAATAACAACTTTGAAGCTAGAGAATCGTACTAGGCAGAACAGGCGTTTCAATTCGCCTCGTCCAAGACAGCGATCACGATCTCGCTCAAGAAAGTACAACCCAAGTGGCAAATACTGCTATTTCCATTACAGGTTTGGAAACAAGTGCCGCCCAGATAAATGCACTTCGCCCTGTCAATGGAAGAAGCCATCGGGAAAACTCCAGCGGGTAGGGGAAGCGGCGACAGATCCTACTGCCCAATGGACAAACGCTTGTCGCAAATCCAGATTATTCGTCACGGACGCAAAAACGGGAATGCGATTTTTAATAGACAGCGGGGCAGATGTTTCCCTTATCCCATTCCAAGGCAACGGTACACCTAAAGAGGACATCCAATTGTATGCTGCTAATGGAAGCCTCATTCCAACTTATGGATTTCAGATATTGGAGGCCGACTTGGGACTACGAAGAAATTTCAAATGGCGCTTCATCACAGCGAGAGTGTCCAAAGGTATTCTGGGAGCTAATTTCCTCAAAGGGCACAATTTATTAATTGATTTGAAAAACAGGCAACTTATTGATGGTTGCACTAACCTGAAAATTAGAGGCGCAGTAACCTCAATGAGTTGTGGCATCAGCACCCTAGACAAGAATTCTAAATTTTATAATATTCTTTCTTCGTTCCCGAATATAACCATTCCAAACTTACTGAGGCCCAAAGTCCAGCACAATGTTAGGCACTTTATAAAAACAAAAGGTCCTTCAGTTTTTGCAAGAGCAAGACCATTGAACAGTATGCTCTTGAAGATCGCTAAAAATGAATTCCAATACATGCTGGACAACCACATAATTCGACCATCTAGATCGCCGTGGGCAAGCCCCCTGCACATGGTAAGGAAAAAAGAAGGCTCATGGAGACCCTGCGGTGATTATAGAAAACTCAACAGTGTGAACATTCCAGATAGGTATCCAATCCCCAAACTCGAAGACTTCAACTACATATCGAAAATGGACCTCTTCAAGGCTTATTACCAAATCCCAATCAATGAGGAAGATCGAGAGAAAACAGCTGTTATCACACCGTTTGGACTGTTCGAGTTCGAAGTGATGAGTTTTGGATTATGTGGCGCACCTGCAACATTCCAGAGGTTCATCAACGAAGTTTTATGGGGTCTGGATTTTGTTTTCCCATATTTGGACGACATCCTTGTAGCTTTGAAATCCGAAGAAGAACACGAGAGTCATTTGAGAGCTGTTTTTTCAAGACTGGATCAATATGGACTACGCATCAACCAAGCGAAGACCGTCCTAGACGTCAATAACATCGAATTCCTAGGATATTGGAACACTCCAGGAGGAATAAGACCAACATAATCGAAAGTTCAAGCCATAGTGGATTACAAAAACCTGAAACAGTGCAAGATCTAAGAAGATTTTTAGGGATGCTAAATTTTTATCGTCGATTCTTGAATAATGCAGCTGAAGATCAAGCTATTTTGAATGATTTCTTGAAGGGCTCTAAGAAAAATGACAAGCGCCCTATCCCCTGGGCGGAAGAAAAGCTGAACAGAAATTTATAAAGTGCAAAACAGAATTATCAAAAGCAGCACTATTGACATTCCCTGACCCCGAATGTCCTTTGGCTCTATTTACCGACGCTTCCGACAGAGCAATGGGTGCAGTCCTACAACATTTCATAGATGGTGCTTGGAAGCCCATAGCGTTCTTTTCAAAGAAATTGAGCGAAAGTCAGACCAAATATAGCACTTATGATTGCGAATTGCTAGCTATTTTTCGGCAATCAAACATTTTAAATTTTTCTTGGAAGGTCGAGATTTTACCATTTTTACTGATCAGAAACCACTGATCTACGCCTTCCAACAAAACCTCGAAAAAGCTTCTCCCCGTCAAGTTAGACAGTTGCAATACATCTCCCAATTCACGACTTCGATTCGGCACGTAAGCGGCAAGGACAACATGGTGGCCGATACGTTGTCAAGAATATCTGAAATCATCTCAATTGATTACGACATCATTGCTGAGAAACAACAAGACGATACTGAATTATCGAATCTTCGGTCACAAAACAAGTCGCTGATTTTTAAAGAGCATCGCTTGCCTCCAGGAAAAACCCTTTGGTGCGATATCTCCACTTCCAGAATAAGGCCATATATTCAAGAAGAATTCAGGATGAACGTCTTCACATCAATTCATGGACTGTCTCATCCAGGAATTAAGACTACAGTCAGAGAAGTGACCTCGCGTTATATATGGCTTAATATCAACAAGGACATTAGGAATTGGACTGCATAAACTGCCAGAAGAGTAAAATAACTCGTCATACCAAAGCTGAGTATGGTGAATTCGGGAAACCTGATGAGCGGTTTGGAACCGTCCACATCGACTTAATTGGATCTCTACCACCATCGGAAGGAAAAACCTATTGCCTGACCTTGATCGACCGTTTCACCAATTGGGTGGAAGTTCTGCCATTGGAAGACATAAAAGCAGATACTATAATCAAATCCTTCTACAAGGAATGGATCAGCAGATATGGAACCCCATGCCATCTAATAACTGATAGAGGCATGCAATTCATGTCTCAGAAACTTAAGGAATTTGCCAAAATGTGCGGAATCCAGTTGAAGCATACGACTTCATACCACCCCCAGAGCAATGGCAAAATTGAAAGGTTCCATCGAACTTTGAAAACCGCAATAAGTTCTCACAACTACATCAGGTGGACCGAGAGGCTGCCTTCACTACTCTTTGGATTAAGATCCTCAATCTATGGTTCTTCTGATTTTTCCATAGCACAAATGGTATTTGGCAAGACCATAAGACTTCCCGGAGAATTTTTCCAGGACTCTCAACAAACGAGAGATAGAGATGATCTAATCAAAACTTGCAAAAAGACATGTCTTCCCTCCAACCCATGAAATCAAGGATCAACCGGAATCCTAATGTTTTCATTCATAAGGACCTGCAAAGTTGCTCCCACGTATTTATTAGAAAGGACAGAGTTAAAAAAACCTCTCGAACTGGCTTATGAGGGCCCATTTAAGGTTTTGAAGAGGACTGTAAAATATTTTACAGTAATGGTTGAAGGAAAAGAAGACAATGTTTCCCTCGACCGTTTGAAACCAGCTTATCTTCTGAAGGAGTCATACCCTGAAGATGATGACCGGGGCCAGCAACCAGGGATCCAGCAGGACCTGCAACCATCCAAGGCCCGTACCCAGAAAGTCCATTTTGAGGAACCCCAAAGGACTCGTAGTGGTAGAGTGATTCATCCTCCCCAAAGATTTTTAACATAACGTGACCTCGGTCACTGGAGGGGGAGTGAATGTATGGTTAAATAATTCCAATTGCCACACCTAGATGGCGCTGTGTTAAACTTTGTGTGTTATAAAAGTTACATTTTGTAAATGTAAATATTTAATTATTCTTTTTTAAATTATTTTATATTTTATTGTAAACAATATGTTATATTTCTTTTTTGTTAGAATACCATTTAACTAAAATTGTATGCCTAAATAAGTCGAGAGACTTTTTGAAATAAAAACAAGCACTTATGTTACTACCCCAGAGTCTGAAAGCATGCTATCATAATTCC
Source organism: Cordylochernes scorpioides (assembly GCA_030710605.1). Taxonomy (NCBI): domain Eukaryota; kingdom Metazoa; phylum Arthropoda; class Arachnida; order Pseudoscorpiones; family Chernetidae; genus Cordylochernes; species Cordylochernes scorpioides. Next base: position 147,403,440 of record CP092886.1, read on the forward strand.
AAAAAAATCCGCTAAATCCCCTGAAGATCTAAGACCTATCAGTCTCCTCCCCACCATCGGCAAAATTTACGAAAGAATTATTTTACGTAGACTTCAGATGTACTTGGACAACTCTAACTTCATCATCCCGCAGCAATTCGGATTTAGAAGGGGGCACTCAACAACTCATTGCAGTTCTGGACTACATCCAGATAAAAAGATCCCACAAGGAAGTGGTAGGTGCTGTCTTTCTAGATTTTGCGAAAACATTTGATAAAGTTTGGCATAATGGCCTTATAAAGAAACTCACAAAACACCAGTTTCCAAGTGACATTATCAATTTTATGCAGAATTATATACAGGGCAGGACATTTTCAGTCAAGCAAGGAAATTTTATATCTGAACCAAAGCCTATCCAGACTGGAGTACCTCAAGGCTCTATCCTCGGACCCTACCTTTTCAATATTTACATTAATGACATCCCACTGCACTCTAAATGTAAACTCAAGCTCTTCGCAGATGACACAGCAATTTTGTTTAACTCTAAATCAGTCAACCTTTTGGTTACTCAGCTTCAGAATTACCTAAATGACATAATCAAATGGTGCGATGAGTGGAAACTAGACATTAACCCAACTAAGACTCAAGCAATAGTTTTTCCCCCAAGAGATAACAAAAAATTCAAGCCACAAACCACCTTGACAGTAATCTCAAGCACTATTAGTTGGGCCGACCATGCCAAGTATCTTGGTGTCACTTGGATTCGAAATTAAAATTTAACCTACATGTCCAAAACACCATAAGAAAGGCAAAGTTAGCCAAATTATCTCTATCAAGCCTGCTTAATTTTAAAAGTAATTTAACAACTAAGCATAAATTCACGTTGTACAAAACCTGTATTCTACCCATCATCACGTACGCACTACCAGTCTGGGGCAAATATATCACACCTACGGATAAAAAAAGAATAGATGCCTTCATGAGGATTTGCTTACGAACCATTATAGGAGCCCCATTCAATCTTTCAAACAAAATTCTCAAATATGATCTCAACCAGCCTAATATAGAAGAGATTTATCAAGACTCTGCGGCAAGACTATTCTCGCAATTTCAAAAATCATCAAATCCAACTATACATGAAATTGTTCAAAATCAAGGTGACCTCAGCCACCGAATCCGACGACCTGGACCCAATGGCTAGCTGACAGCCAAACACCCAACACCTGCCCTCCTGTAAGGTTCGGGGGGCCACTCCAGCATTGCAACTCGCCATGTGTAAATAATCTGGACAAGGTGACTCGCGAGCTGTGCTCGAATGTAACACCTGCAAATTGAGATGAAGTAGAAATAAAAACAACTTTAGTGGCTAACCGTGTCTGTGGTGATTAATGATCCTACAAGTCTATGAGTGAAAATAACGATATGATTCTGTGGTATCCGTTAATATTCCAGTGTAGTAATCTAATTGTCGCATTCTTAGCAGGAAACTGTTTGGAAACATTTTTAGATAAAGATCTACATATATAGTTACCAGTTCTATTTTTGCGTTAGAATATATTACTAACTATATGTTGCTATAAAACATTACCTCCCTGGTTCATAACTTGGTCATTTGAAACATAGTATCTTGTATTTCTCACTAATAAGGTGTTGTCTCTCAGTTTAGCTCTTATTCCTCTATCCAGGAGTTCTTTTCTAATTAGTAGTTTTCTCTGGTTTATAATATTTGGAGGGTAATCTTTATTTAGAAAAATTCTGTTATCTCTGAGTTTGAATGAATTTTTCAAAAGTAGACTACTTTATATTCGGGTACCTCAATGAGAAGTGGTGAATTGACTTTCCTGGACAATCTTCTGCATTGTTGTATATCAATTTCCTCTGATATTTGCATCTTATCTGTAATTAGTTTTTGTATTAGCGAGCGAGATTCGTCGGGGCTTTCATTTTCTTTTCCTTCTATTCCAAAAAAAAAATCAAGTTTCTTTCCCTCTGTTTCATCTTGTAGAGATCCATCCCCCCTTTTCTCGATTTCACAGATCTTTCCCGAGTTAGCCGATACCGACTTCGTTATAGTTCCTAGGGAAGTCTCCAGTTGTAGTAGGCGCTGGTTAATTTTTTCCAAACCTGTTTCTAACCCCGAAAACCTTGATTCCAGCTTTGCTCCCCAATCGTCAATTCTATTTGACTATCATTATATTTGACAATTACTTATCAAATATTCAAGGTACAGTAATGAAAACTAAATAGAGGATATATTATAATAAAAAACAATATTTACCGGATTGTAAGAGCGATGCGACGCACATATAGTCAATTCGGCCACCTAGCGGCGAATCCCTTCTTCTTATCTTCATCATGACTGGGTGAAGTAGAAGGCATCTGCCTTTGTCATTAAGACTGGGAGCACTACTCAGTGGCAGGCCGACTTAGCTCCAAAAAAATGGCCGCCTCTGACATGAGGAACAGACGCCATGTGCAGCCGTTCCTAACATAGAGTACAGATGCTGCTTATCCTGTATCCCTGGATAAGGAGCCCTTACAGGGTACTATCAGCCGGGCCAGCTGAACTCAGGTTTTTTAGCAAGCTTGTTACTGCTTTCCCTCCTCCTTTTTCATCCGGGCTTGAGACCGGCAAAGGCAGAGTACGACTCCTCATCTTCACAACTGTTAACAATATTTATAATTACGCTTTTATATATTTCAAAAGAGACTAGGATATACTAAAGTAAATAGTCAAAAGCCGACTTCTGATAATGACAAGTTTTTCTGAAACCAAGCTGCTATTGGTTGTGGATAAGGTTTGTTTATCACTGGCAGTGATGGCATGCAACACCTTGGCAGGATCAAACTGATTTTAAAAATCCCATTTTTTTTCTTAAATATTTCTATTCCCTTAAGAACTGGGTGATGTAATTCTCATTCCAAAAAGGTGGTGAAGACTTTTCGCATCGGCCCATCAAAATGTTCCTTGGCTTTGGAAAATCCTAGAGCTTCTAAACTTGGCCTGGCTTTCTTTGGGAGCTGAGAGGATGTGTAAAGGCCCTGTAAATTACCTACTGCTGGACTTTTAAAAATTAAAATTGATTCATCATGGTGGATTCATGATAGTTTATCCCCTATTCTTCTCACCATGTGCTCTACTCCAGCATATTGCAGGCATTGCACAAGTGATTGTCCCAATTCAAACAGATCATTCCTAGATCTTGTCAAACTCTGTACTAATACTGGCACTCGATGTGTTCCCAAAAGCTGTTTAGAGGGCTCTGTTATCTGGTCTTTCTGTTGGAATATCATCGTTGAAGAACTCCTCATGCTTAAAAACAACAATAATATATTTCTGCAGGCCAATCTTGTTGTTGTCTCGGGACAGCGAGCTAATAAACTTCCTGTGGCTTAACATGCCATCGATAAGATTGCGCGATGGTGTGGCCTATACAAATTATAACTTAAGTAAATATCAGCTATCATTTTCCTCAAACCTGGTGTTAGGTCAGCTTTATTGGGCCACGATATGATAATCAATGGCGACCTATACAATGGAGTGTTTCGATCCAGGTGGTAAAGTTAGACCACTGTCTGACTTTGCACCAACACACTGTTGATGTTTACCAAAGTTTGTGGATTACTTCCGCATTTAACTGTGGCTACAGACTTCAGTTTTGGACCCAAAACCTTGATTATGCTGTAACTACAGGTTTTAGTACCAGCTGTTGCCTATGCTCCACCCGCATGGTACCTAATCCTGCTAAAAAAATATTCTCCTGGAAGTGCAATGGTTATTCCTTATCAGAGCGTGCTGTGCTTTCAAAATAGCTAATTCTGCTTTCTCTTTCTTGAGTCTTTCCCTATCACAGCCAAAATGGAACTGTACTTTGAGTGGAAAGTTTAGTGGATGTTGATATAGCAGTAGAACCTCCTCCCTTCCCTCATTCTCTTCCATATCTTCCTTTCTATTGTGCTTCCATCAATATTCCCGTTCTCTCTCCTGAGGTAACATATTATACAGATGGTTACAAAACTAGAGATGAAGTCAGTGATATCTTGTACTGTGTGTGTGAAAGAAAATATATCAGAACTGTGGGCAAGCTATACCATATTGTTCCATCTTCCAAGCAGAGGAAAGCAATTGATGCTTCTGGGCTTCCTAACACTACCACCTTTATTTTCCTGGACAATTTATTGGTCATGAGAGCTTAACCCAAGAACAGGCAACTTCATTGATGACGCACAATTTGGATTATAGATTATAAACACATGGTAATAAGACCAAATGTGTTTAGGCAACTTCATAAAAAAAAAAAAAAGGCTTTGCTGCTAATCTCTTGATTGAGCCACAATGAGAATAGGTAGATCAAAGGTCATAGTGGGATAATGAGAAATGAAATTGCTGACATGCTTGCCAAGAGATCAGAATCTGATCTAGTGAGTTGCTACTACCCCTGTCAAACAACAATCTACAGGCAGGTGTGAGATGCTTGAAAACAAGATTACTCTCCACTCCGCTCACCATCCACACCCACTTTGGACTTACTCCAATGAGTTTTTAGACAAAAAGTATGCATCATCACCCCTTGTGAGCATGTCATTTTTGACAGGACACACAAGGACTGATAGCTTTGCCCATGAGGAGGGTTCCATAGATGACCCAACTTGCCCTTTCTGTGACTCTAGACATGGAGAAAACCTTGACTCATATTGTTCTCGAGTGTGACATTCAATGCCTTTAGGACTTGAATTCTTTTTAATGTAAGGAGAGAATAAAAGAAAATGAGACCTAATCCAAATAATTTATTAGTGTGTGACGTTTCGGCAACAACATTGTCTCTCTCTCACCATCATCAGGCAAAAAAATAAAATTTTATTCTTTCTTCTATTGATTTTATTATTTTGTCTGATGATGGTGACAATGTTGTTGCCGAAATGTCACACACTAATAAATTATTTGGATTAGGTCTTATTTTCTTTTATTATATTCTATAATCCAAATTGTGCTTCATCATGTAAGGAGAGAAATTGGTTACAGGCTGAGATTTTTTTTAAAACGGTACACAACCTGGCAAACCTATGTGGATTTTCTCTTGGTTTGTGACACACACATGAAGTCGCAGATCTGAGAGGAGAAATCAGAGGAGGCCTCGATTCTATTTCCTTCTCCAACATGTGCTTTGACTCTTTATTGGGATCTGTTAACAACACATTGTCATGTATATGTGTGATGTCAATCATTTAATTTATTAATTAGTATGCAGATAAAATTGCCCCAGAAGCAGTTGCTATTGTCCCCACAAATTTTCTGAGTGGGCCATGTGCGCTGATTGGTCAAATCTTTGTGCGATGTCACAATAGGGTCACATGGCTTGACTGCTGCTCATTCTCATTGGCTTGTTGACATGATTTTTATTATTTTTTGTATAAAAAATTGCTAATTTCAAATTTTAATTAAAAATATTTTGACCTTTCTCCATCACCAATTTTTTCTCTTACAGACAAGAGTTTTTTGTATAATTTTTTAATTAAAAATATTTTATATCTTTTTCTTTCAGCTTTTTCTATTTCTTGACCTGATAAGGCACAATTTGGATTATAGACACAAGGTAATAAGATCATATCCAAATAAATAGTGTGTGACGTTTCGGTAACAGCGTTATTACCATCTTCAGGCAAAAGTACTGAATGAGAAATTTTACCACAGCACGTTTTAGAAGTTTTCACTTGATAACAGTAACTACAGTAAAACCCCTCTATAGTGAACCCAAATGGGACAGAGCTTTTGGTTCACTATAGCCACGGTTTGGCCATTTTTTTAACTTTTCCAAATTTCTAGACTGTATAATTAAAAAACAGCCATACAAACAGGAAAAGGCAGCCACTTATTAATGGTCACTTTGTTTTAATTCCCTAAATTTACCTATTTCTTTACAGTAATGCTGAATATCAAAAGAAGTCATTTGATAATAGGTTCTTCTTATCATTAGCATAAATGCTTATATATAAACCTATGTATTATTTAAAAATTAAGCCAAATCCCCCAGGGCAAAAAATTATTAATTATATATTTGAAAGGTATAAGAGTATTTTAGAACATCTTTCTCAAATAATATAATACTATATTTATTTGAAAAAATTCCTCTAATACCTTGTTGTTTGAAAGTGAAATTTGAAAATAAGAATTGTCTTAAAATATCGTTATTTCTATCAAAGGAATAAAGCTCCTTGTATTCTGAATCAATTGAGAATGTATCAAAAGTATCCAATTCAGAAAAATCGGACTCGAAACATGTTGCTACGATAGCGCGATCGGTAAAATCGCGAATAAAAAACGCCAATTTGCAAACAAAATCGGTGGTAAAACGGCCGGCCAGGGGGAATATCCGCGAACCCTGAATGAGTCATATACCTAACAAGAATTCCATTCTAAAAATAGAACTGTAGTGGTAGTTTTTGAGAATTTATAAGTTGATTTGTTTGTGGCCCATGAGACACGGGGGAACTATTTTTTTTTTCTTCTTCTTCCAATTCCAGTTACCACATATTCTTCTGAAGTGTATATTAAATTTTGTTTTTAGCCTGTTATTCAAACCATTTCTGGCCTTAAAATTATTTAGAATTATTTTTTAGCCTAGGTTAAACTTGATATAGAATGCTTCTAAAAGGGCATGCTGCCACTTTTTTTTTTTTAGAACGCCATTCTTTGTTTCTTTTCTTTATTTTGGAAGCCATTCATATTTTTCTTCTATTTCAAAATTGTCGAATGCAAAGATATTCTATTAAATAAAAAGTATAATGTGTAAAAATTTATACAACATACAGCAAAAATAGAATGGAAATGAAAACAAACAATGCCGCTATTTTGTTGTTTTGAAATCGCGATCCGCGAGCTGAAACATGCTCAAAATTTTATTTTAATTATTTTTTAAATCACAATTTTAAGTTCGTTATAAGCATAGTATTTTAAATAGATTTTATCATTTTGGGACCGAAAATAGGTTCGTTATAGGGGTAGTTCGTTATTTTAAAAATCGCATATAATTATAACGATGGTAATTTCAATGGAATGGAATTGGGAATCGCCGTGGGTTCATTATAAGGGAAGGTTCGATATATCCAGGGTTCGTATTAGCGGGGTTTTACAGTATTTAAAACATGCTATGGTAATATTTCTCATTCAGTACTTTTGTCTGAAGATGGTAACAACGCTGTTACCAAAACGTCACACACTATTTTTTAAATTTGGATTTGGTCTTATTACCTTGTATTTCTTGACCTGGGGAATCTCAACTTTTTGTAGCTCTGATAGGTTTCTGCTTGCTCAGTGCCTTGCCATGGTGTATTTTGAACAGCCTGCTTGGCAGAAAATGAAGTATTTGGACCAGAAGATCATTTCATTTAGCCAATTAGTTTTAACAAAAGGCAGAACTTCTGTGCCAGAAAGACATCTCTGAGGTGAGTGGCGTCATGTTTCCCATCAAACAACAGGTTATTATGTAGCTACTACATATGGACATTGGTTATTCTGCGTCTTAAATTAACCATGAATTGTACAATTGAAAAAAGGAGTAGAAAAATAAAAAAAAAGTGATCTCCAAAATTTTTGTTGGAAATGTATCACTCGCTGCTTCTTTCTAATCAGATTGCTTAAAAATTCTGCAAATTCATCTTCTTCTTTGTTATCTCCTGCAAATTCTTTATAATGATAAGTATTATATCTAATGTATTGGATTGATTTTAAATATCTCAAGAACATACTGTGGCAACCAACTTTAAATGAGAGTACTCCTTACCTGGTGAACTGAAGCTGTGGCCCACAACCCTAAAATGGATTTAGATGCAGCTCTTGGTCGGTAGTGATTACTTAATGTAGTAATGTTTTTATACATCTTGGTATCACCACAGACTAGCACACCACACTCTTTTTATTTATTTATTTTTATTATTATCCGATGTATCATTATACAAGGTCATGGAGAATATTTACATTGATCAAATATAAGATATGTTGAGGATACAAGGTTCTCTAGTTGCCTCCATGTACAAGAGATGAACTAAAGTCTCCATGATGGGTATTGCTGCAGTTGGTTGGGTATCCAGGGTGGACCTGCCTAAGGCCTTCTAAGAGGTTGCAGTCAGATTTCGCCCCCTCCACGCTCCATTGATGATTGGAACTGTTGGATAGAGATTGTTCATAGATATATATACAAAGATAACCTCCATATTTGATTATTCCATAATTCCTCCATTATTCGGTTCCATTCTAGAATTATATCTCACCATGCCCCATTGTTATTAAATCAATTTGCTAAATTTAAAATGGGCAGCTTCTTGCTGCCTCACAACCAAAGTGTAACAGCAGCATGTGTGTTCAGCAGGGCCAGACTTAGTGAAGGAATTCCTCCTTAAGACACAGGCCATGCAAGTTGTACTGATCCCCTGCCACAGTCCAGAGTTCCACTGCTACTGGAGATGGTCTCGGACCTGGAAGCCTGGAGGACACCTGGACAATCAGAGTGCTGGGAGCTATGCCGGAGGAACACTCCTGGTATAATTATACCTCATTGTTTGTTTGGGTGTGTGGACTAACAAAAGTGGAAAATAGATACCGAAAATAATGCCTTTCTAACAACCATGAATAGATTTATTGACACTTTTAATAATTTATATTATGGTTCTTTTTCTATTTTTTTACCTCTTCTAATTATTTTTTTTAATGTTACCTATTACTAAGTGTATCTTCTCAATCAGAATGCTCCAACATAATTGAAATCTAGCCATATTAAGCAAGAAATTTGGTGGGAAAATAATGCTGCGGTTTACCTTTGCCTTCAGCTTCCATATATTCTTGACATAATAGATGTATCAACCATTAAATCCATTTTCAAATTAAGAGTAAGTAATTGATTCTCTTTACAAAATGGAGTGGGAGTCTCGTTTGGTCTTTCCCTGGTTTAGCCTTTTATAAGGTCTTGTCCATCTCTATTCATGTAGGCACCAGGTAGAGTTTCCCCTCAAAGTATGCTCACTTCTCCAGTGTAAGTAACCAAAACCAGGCTCTATCACACTTGTAAGTGCAAAAGTCAAGCTGAACTACATGTGGTGAAATTAAATTTAAAAAGTCACCTCATACCCACCATGATTATCATGGTGTATTTGGGATAAGTACTAGCACTATCATTATTGTGTTATTTTAATAAATGTTGATATTGTCATAATCAAAAATGTACATAGCGTGTAACTGTAAAAATACATCAGCAGGTTGGCGAATGTTATGTACCTAAGCTCCGATAGGTGGTGCGCGCTGTCAGCTTGGCAAGTGTTATGTACCTGAGCTCCGATAGATGGCGGGCGCGCTAGGCGGGAAGTTTATAAACAATAGTCGCCATCTTGAGGGGTGTAGCCGATTGCCAGCCATTTGGGTCTCTGACATTACTTCCTTAATTTACCATTATTTTTATCCATTTAACTTAGTTTACCTCTATTTCTTTTTATCCCTCAAACTATTTAACTATTTAAAGTCATCTAATAAATTATTATTTTATTCTACCCAAACGACTCGTCACCTTCATTACTGTGACATTCTGGTGGAGACAAGCTGGATCATCCCTTCACTGCCCAAGTTGCAAGAAGAAGTCGTAGAATCCAAGGATTAAACCCATTGGAATATTCTAAGATGCAACACAAAGGAAAAGAACCCCACAGGGTGAGTACCACTTCAAACATATTAGAAACCCTTCTATATTTTTGGGGAAACCGGGCCAAAGCCCGGAGAAATGGTTGAAAGAGTACCATCGTGTAGCTCGCTACAACTGCTGGGACAGTTCAATGTGCTTGGCGAATGTTTATTTCTTCCTCTCAGGAACGGCCAAAGTCTGGTTTGAGAATGTAGAGGAACAAATAACCTCGTGGGAAATTTTTGAGACAACGTTGTCTCAGGCCTTTGGGCATCATGTCAGCAGAAAATACCAACTTTTAGAAAAACTAGAAGCTAGGGCCCAAGGAAAGGGGGAGTCTAGTGAGGCGTATATTCTACATGAATGAATATGAGAAAGTTGCTCATTTAGTTAAGGGGGTATCTGAGGAAATTTTTAAGGCAATTGTCACCTTTGAAATTGCCACCACCGAGGAGTTTATAAGGTGGTGTCAAAAAATCGAACTATCTTAAAAGAAGCGTGTGAATACGCGGATAGTTTTTGACAGACTGCCAAATGCTGCCGCCATCAACCCAGCAGAATCGGAATTTTTGGAGGACCTCATTAGACGTATCGTCCGAGAAGAAATCCACCATGCATTGTGTTGCAGATCCACTGCCTTTTTTTGTGTGCATTTTAATTCTCATTTTATTTGGAGATATTGAGATGGGGGCCTTCAAAATGTAAGAATGCCGTGGAAGAAGATGCCCCCCTCCCCTCACGCGGCGCGAGCCAGCCACCACCCATGCGTGGGTGGTGTTACGCCCATGATGCAACTTCCGGCCCCCGCGCCCCTCTCTTTGCTCTCAAGTTGTTGTTGTCGCGTGCTCGCGTCTTGAGACCAAAAACTCTATCTCTCTCTTTTGAAATAATTCTTTACCTATAATTTTTGTATTAATTACAAATAAATTTTCATTCTTCCCAACAATCATTGAGTTGCAATAGTTTTACTTTATTCTATGCTGGTTACGCCGTCCAGTGATTCGAATTCTTTGTTCAAAGCTCGACATTTTTTGGCGTCCGCGACAGGATGGTGCAACAGCATATTTTGTAATTCAAAATGAATCGCCTCAAGAAAGGAAGAAGGCCTGTTCGTGGCCAAATCACAAAGCTCATCAACAGTGTTGAAACAGCCCTGAAGAAGCCTGTAGAAGAACTGGACAAGACAGACTTGAGGGTCTCAGCACTACAGCTTGAAGATTTATGTCGAGATCTTCATGAATGGGATGAGAAAGTAACCAAGGCCATGTTGGATGAAGAAGTGACTGAAGCAGAACAGGACAAAGAATATGATGAACGTCTGAGGTACGACAGACTTATCAAAAGGATGAAAGAAGATTTAGGAAAAGGATGTGATCTTGAGAAAGAGAAGAAGATAAATCTTGACACACCAAGTATATCGCAACGGAGCATCCGAGGGAAAGATTCACCTGTTATCACAAGATCAGGAAGAATCGTCAAGCCGCCTGACAGATATTGATCATAGTGAATCCTGAAGAATAATTACTCCATAATTATTGGTGGGAATATGTTGCAGATCCACTGCCTTTTTTTGTGTGCATTTTAATTCTCATTTTATTTGGAGATATTGAAATGGGGGCCTTCAAAATGTAAGAAAGCCGTGGAAGAAGACGCCCCCTCCCCCCACGTGGCGCGAGCCAGCCACCACCCATGCGGGGGTGATGTCACGCCCATGATGCAACTTCCGGCCCCCCACGCCCCTCTCTTTGTTCTCAAGTTGTTGTCGTCGCGTGCTCGCGTCTTGAGACCCAAAACTCTATCTCTCTTTTAAAATAATTCTTTACCTATAATTTTTGTATTAATTACAAATAAATTTTCATTCTTCCCAACAATCATTGAGTTGCAATAGTTTTACTTTATTCTATGCTGGTTACGCCGTCCAGTGATTCAAATTCTTTGTTCAAAGCTTGACACATTGAATCCCGAGCCAGCCACTCTCAAACCATCTTCCCTGGATCTAATTATCCAAGAGGAGGTTGAAAGGAACCTGTCTGCAATTTCGCAGCCCGTTCAAAGGCCAATGCCAAGACAGCAGTACTCTAACCGACCCCAAATATTCAAACAGACGCCACGACAGCAGTTCCTGAACCAAAGAACACCGGCACCCAACCAGACACCACTACAGAGAAGAACTACAGATGAATGAAGGACACATGAAAACGTTCCAATATGTTTCCATTGCGGTCGCCCGGGTCATGTAGCCCGATATTGCCGAGACAGAAGGCGTGTTTTCGAGGAAGCCAGGGTAAGAAGGCCGACCTACTCCAATAATTACAACACCTGGTTCAACCAAAATGCCGAAGAAGTTGAGTTCGTAGATCACCGCTTTCGAAACCGGTCGCCCTATCCTGGCCGTGGAAGATCCCCCTCAAGACGAAACGCAATGCCGTCGCCCTCTTGCCGATCCAGTCAATCTCCTTGTCGCTTAAGCCAGGGAAACTAAGAAGAGCGACCGAGAATGGAGGTAAGGCCGCTGACGAAAGTAGAAATCCTCCCCCATTATAACTGCGAACATGAAACGGAACTACGCTGTTATCACCATAAATGGACAAAATGTTGAGGCCTTAGTCGATTCTGGAGCCAATTATTCCGTAATCTCGGAAAGTTTTCACCGATATTTGAAAATTCCGTTCTTTGCAGAAAAAGGGCCTGTACTGAGAGTCGCCAATAGGAAGCATATCGAAACTCTGGGGCGCTGCAACTTGAAAGTGTGAATTGAAGAACTTGAGATTCATTTTACTTTTGTTGTCTTCTCTGAATGTAGCCATCACATAATCCTTGGTCTTTATTTCTTTCGAGCCACAAGTGCAGTGATTGACTGTGGAAGAGGTGAAATACATTTGAAGGAAAGTGTGAACGACAGCCTAGAAGATGATCTGCCTACACATGCGTTAGAAGACTGTTTTGTTCCAGCTCGCTCAATTAAGAAAATCACAGTTATTAACGAAGAGATTCGAGGTGGAAAAGATCTAACGATAGAAGGAAGTAAAGATATCATCTTAAAAAAAGAATTGGCCATACCATGATCCATAATTAACTTCCATCACGGCAGAGGGGAGATATGGGTAACTAATGGGACTTCTCAGAATCTACAGTGTTGACACAGCTGAAGATGAGAAAATTCAATCAAACATTAAGAATGATGATAGACACCAACAAATCTTATCTCTGGTATACGAGAGATAAAACGAAGAACAAAAGTCAATGATTGCAGAATGTCTAGAAAAGTACTCAGAGGTTTTTGATTTTGAGAGAAAATCATTCAGTACAACCTCCAATGTGAAACATAAAATTGACACCTCAGACAGCCATCCTATTAAACAACGAGCATACCGGGTGTCTCCTGTCGAAAGACGAGCTATACAAAGTGAAGTTGATAAAATGATAAAGATGGGAATTGTACAACCGTCCGAAAGTCCTTGGTCATCCCCAGTAGTTTTGGTTAAGAGGGGTCCTGGAGGTTTTGCGTGGACTACCGAAAGCTTAACAAGGTTACCAAAAAGGATGTGTATCCTTTACCTAGAAATGATGATGTTTTGGATAGCTTAACAGGAGTTAAATTTTTTACAGCATGGACCTGAGTACAGGATACAGGCAGATAGAAATCGACGAGGAAGATCGGGAGAAGACAGTTTTCATCACCCCTGATGGCTTATATGAGTTCCGGGTGATGCCCTTCGGTCTATGCAATGCACCGGCAACATTCGAAAGAATGATGGACAAGCTACTAGCAGGATTGAAATGGACAATTTGTCTTTGTTATTTTTAGATGATATAAACGTTTATGCTACATCCTTTAAAGAACATATTGAACGCCTAGGGAAAGTTTTCTGATGCATCCAGCAAGCAGGCTTGTGTATTAATCATGAGAAGTGCAGTTTTGGGTCAAGAGAAATTGAAGTGTTAGGACATCTGTTTACAGAAAGCAGCATTCACCCTGATCCCGAAAAAATTGAAGCAATTACAAATTTCCTGACTCCAAAAACAACAACTGAAGTAAGGAGCTTCATGGGATTGTGTTCATATTACAGACGATTTGTGAAAGATTTTGCAAATAAAGCAAAGCCGTTACACGACCTCCTGAGGAATAACGTGAAGTTCTTTTGGTCTAACGAACAAGAACAATCTTTCCAAATATTAAAATCAGCCCTAACTACCGATCCTGTGCTTGGCCATTTTAAAGAAGATGCTGAGACACTTGTACATACCGACGCAAGTGGATATGGCGTCGGAGCAGTGTTGACCCAACTGGTAGAAGGAAAAGAAAAGCCTATCGCCTATGCATCAAGAATACTTAACGCCGCAGAAATAAATTATTCCACAATGGAGAGGGAATGCCTAGCTGTAGTTTGGGCCATTTACAAGTTCAGACCATATTTGTTTGGAAAACACTTCACCGTCATCTCCGACCATCATTCCCTGTGTTGGATAGCTAATGTAAAGGATCCATCGGGAAGGCTAGCCAGATGGGCCTTGTGACTTCAAGAGTTCGACATATTGTGTATAAAAATGGTAAAAGACACCAAGATGTGGATTGCCTCTCAAGAAGTCCTCTCCCCCAATCCAACGAAGACAACATACCAGAATTGTCTTCAATTACCGACATGGGAAAAGAGCAAAGAAGCGATGTCCTGACCAAAAAAAAATAATTCAGGAAATTGATTGCAAAAGTGAAAGTGGATTGAAAATAATCGACGGCATCCTCTACCACAAAAACTACGATCCCATGGGCAAACCTTGGCTCTTAGCAGTGCCCAAACAAATGAGGGTTGACATTTTGAGGGAAGCCCACGATGCATCAATGGTGGGACACCTGGGATTTGTAAAAACATACGACAGCATTAGAAGAAAATATTTCTGGCCCGGCTTGCATAGATCTGTGCGACAATATGTGGCACATTGTCGAGAATGTCAACGGCGAAAAGGTTCTACTGAACATCCACCAGGGCAACTTGTGCCAATTCCGCCGGTTGCACGACCTTCTCAGAAAATAGGGAGAGATTTGTTAGGAAGATTCCCTACCTCGAACGATGGCAATAAATGGACCGTGGTCACGACATACTATCTAACAAGGTATGCTATGACCAAATGGAAGTTCGGAAGAAGTTGGAAAATTTATAGTAGAAGACGTGATCCTCAAAAATGGAGCCTCCAGAGAATTGATTTCAGACCGAGGTCAAACGTTTATATCCCACACAATACGGGAGATTAACAACCTCTGTGGAACCGCACATCGCTTTACTTCTGCCTACCACCCCCAGACAGATGGCCTGACCGAGAGACTCAACAAGACACTTGGTGACATGCTGTCCATGTATGTTGACTTAGACCAAAGAAACTGGGACTCAGTTCTGCCTTACATAACCTTTGCCTATAACACAGCCAAACAGGAAACCACCGGGTTTAGCCCTTTCTATCTTGTACACGGATGCGAGGTCGAGACCCCATTGGACACCATCCAGACATATAGAGAGGAAGCCAATCTGGAAGACTACGTGGAGAGTTTGGTCACAAATGCCAAGGACGCCCGCCAGCTGGCCCGTTTGAACATCTTAAAGGTGCAAGAAAAAGACAAATCTCGATACGACAAAAGCCACAGATCTGTCCAGTACAGCGCAGAGGACCTTGTGTGGGTGTACACACCTGTGCGTAAACAAGGACTGTCAGAGAAGCTACTTAAAAAGATACTTCGGCCCCTATAAAGTTGTGAGACAATTGTCTGAAGTAACTTATGAAGTAGAGTCCTTGGAGAGGAGACTCCGACAATGGAATATCAAAGACATCGTCCACATCCTGCGAATGAAACCATACAGAAGCCCAGAAGAACAAACACAGGACTGATCTCAGTGTAGAACTTATTATTATTTTTTAAGCAGCGGGTCGCTGCTTATTTTTGAAAATGGGGAGTAATGTCATAACCAAAAATGTACATAGCTTGTAACTGTAAATAATACATCGGCAGCTTGGCGAATGTTATGTACCTAAGCCCCAATAGGTGGCGCACGCTGTAAGCTCGGCAAGTGTTATGTACCTGAGCTCCGATAGATGGCAGGCGCGCTAGGCGGGAAGTTTGTAAACAATAGTCGCCATCTTGAGGGGTGTAGCCGATCGCCAGCCGTTCGGGTATCTGACATCACTTCCTTAATTTACCATTATTTTTATCTATTTAACTTAGTTTACCTCTATTTCTTTTTTTATCCCTCAAACTATTTAACTATTTAAAGTCATCTAATAAATTATTATTTTATTCTACCCAAACGACTCGTCACCTTCATTACTGTGACAATATAATCTCACTAAGTTTCAGAAAGATTGTTGTTATGACTACTAGAGTAGTCAACTTTGTTTATGTAAATATAGTTTTGTAAATTAAAAACGAAGGAAGAGAAAAAAAGGCAAGTATGTAAATTTCTTTTTCTGACCAATAACTATGTGTCTTGGAATGTATAAATTGAGAGAATTCATACAAGAATATCTAAATCTTGGCCATATGGAAGTTATCAATGAAATTGAACCAGAGCAACCATCTCATCAAGTATATTATATGCCGTATCATGCAGTATTAAGCGATCAAAGTACAACAACAAAACTCAGGATGGTATTCGATGCATCGGCAAAGACAAGCACTGGGTTATCATTAAATGACTTACTTTATAGTGGTCCTAAACTACAAGAAGATATCTTTAACATATCGATAAAGTTCAGAACCTATTCAATAGCACTTACTGCTGACATAGAGAAAATGTACCGGCAAATAAGGTTAAACCCAGCTGATTGTTGTTTTCAAAGAATTCTATGGCGAGCATCTCCTAACAAACCAATCAAAGAATACCAATTAGTAACAGTGACTTACGGCACAACCAGTGCACCATACCTAGCTATAAAGACCTTGAAAACATTAGCTCATGATGAACAAGAACAATTTCCTCAAGCATCTAAAGCAATTTTATTCAATTTTTATGTTGATGATATGCTCTCTGGAGCAAATTCTCTAGAAGCTAAAGATCTATTATCCAGTTAAATCAAATAATGAGGAGAGGAGGTTTTCATTCAAGAAAATGGGCCTCAAATGTTCCAAAAATCCCCGAAGCACTTCCAAATGAAGATAGATATTATGGTTCCAATTGAAAAAGACTCAACTATAAACCTACTAGGCCTTATCTGGAATGCAACTAAAGATGTTTTTCAGGTTAAAGTACAAGATACCATGGATGTAAAAACAAAAAGGCAGTTGTTATCAGTAATAGCTCAATTTTTTGATCCCTTAGGAATTTTATCTCCTTCCATAATTTCACTCAAAATATTAATGCAAGATGCTTGGAAGCTCCAACTGGATTGGTATGATTATCTACCTGATGATATAGTAAACCTATGGGCTCAGTTTAAAAAAGAATTTGGATATTTATCTCAAGTTATGATCCCCAGATATATAGCTATTATTCCTCAAGAGGATGAAGTCCGGATGCAGCTTCATGGGTTTGCTGATGTTTCAGCTAAGGCTTATGCTGCAGTCTGAGATGTGAAACAAGGATGTAAAGATCCAGCTTCTAGCAGCCAAAACAAGAGCTGCATCACTCAAGGCTCCTACTCTTCCATGTTTAGAACTCTGTGCAGCTCATCTATTGAGTCACCTAGTTGATTCAATTAAG
The DNA here is from genome assembly GCA_030710605.1 of Cordylochernes scorpioides. Taxonomy (NCBI): domain Eukaryota; kingdom Metazoa; phylum Arthropoda; class Arachnida; order Pseudoscorpiones; family Chernetidae; genus Cordylochernes; species Cordylochernes scorpioides. The sequence goes on from CP092886.1 coordinate 147,420,772, forward strand.
TTACACACTTCCATTCCAGATAAAAGAGACTTTTCTTTGGACATATTCTAAAATCACTTTGTGCTGGGTACAATCCATTCCTTCAAAATAGGTTTACATATCAACCAGAGTTGAGAAAATTAAAAAAACTTCAAGAGTTGATCAATGGCATCATGTTCCAGGAGTTGAAAATCCAGCAGATTGTGCAAGCAGGGGAATAATGCCAAGTAAGCTTGTTGATCACCATTTATGGTGGAATGGACCTTCCTGGTTGTCTACATTTGATTCAAGGATATTAAGTAATAAATCATCAGTGGTTAAAGAAAGTGAAATTGTTCAATCATATGGAGAACTATTTCAAATACACTATTCAAGTGCGGAAGATGTCAAATCACATTGTATACCCGATTCTATTACAAGATTTTCTTCTTATAGCAGAATGAAAAGAACTCTAGCAGGGTGCTTAAGATTCATTAATAATTCTAGGTATCCATCCAATAAGTTTAGTGGAACTTTGACAACCAAAGAAGTCCAAGAATGTTACTCAGGATTTTGCACACAATGTCCTTGAAGTGTCCATCAACTATTGGCTAGTTGCTAACACATGTCCTCCTCCTCCCAGATTCCATTTTTGTGACTCATATGCCCACTTGCGGTCATTTGTTTATCTTCTACTGATTCCTTGACGTAGAGTGCTCCTCTCTTTTTTTTGTTCTTCATTCGCTCGTTCTAAAAATGGATCCCAACATGCCCAGTACCTCAGGAATTGATTTATTCAATGTTCCTGAAGCTGATGAAGAGTTTGAGGATTATTTCTTAGCAGATTCTGGGTCTGAACTAGATGATTCTATTGAAGATCCTCAATTTACTTTGGAAGGTCTAGAATCTGATACGACTGAAATTTATTATGAAGAAAGTGAGGAAGAGGTAACTATTTTCCTTTCATCCTATTCATATATGTCATAATTTGTACAATTAGGTGCCAACCTAATCCAATATAAGTATGAAAATGTATGATTTGTTTCAATAAAACAAGGTAACTGGAGGACAGAAAGACCTAGAAGAAAGGCCTAGAAAAGAGGCTTAGAAGTTAGCACGATCATTAGCAAAATTATACCCAGTTTTATTATCGCGGAACTAATAAAAGTTGGGTTCAACAAACTATTACTTCCTGGTCAAGCTGGGACATGTCTTAAGACAAAAGAAGTAACGTAGACCAATTAGGAAGCAACTCCTCAGAGGTCAACCAATAGGGAACCGCCACATCACACCTTTCAACCAATGAGATGTAAGAAGGGTTCTCGTGTTAAATCGAGAACCAAGAATTGTCAGTTGTTCTTTCGATCCCACCGAGATAGCACCTAGTAGTTAGCTAGCTCCCACCGAGGTAACACCTGCTCTAGAGACCTCCCCTGTTCATCTTTTTCAGCTAAGTCAATCACCGCCATGTGAATAGATAGGCCAATAATCAAAAACCGCTCCGCCTTCTCAGCCTTTCTTTCCTCCGACCAGTTGCCTTTTATTTTCAAAACCCCATCACGTGTCCTGGTTATTCCCCACTGTATGCTTCACTTTCCACTCAAACGACTGCGCTTCCAACAATCTACACCATTCTCATCCAACAACAAGAAATTCCGCAACGATATTGCGACAAACGGATTTAGTCGACAGGATAAAGAGATGGAGAGTAGCCATGATTCCATTAAAAACAAAGGTGACGACCAACCGGAGAGACAGGAAATGACCGGGAGAGAGGAGACGGACCCCCTAGCGGCTGCCATTCGTCAGATTGCGGCGGCGTTCGCCCAGGACAGATCCAGCACCCCGGGCGCGGATCTACCAATCTTCAATGGAACGTACAGTGCGACCCAGTTTTTCCAAGCATTCGACCGGAAAATGGAAGACTCCATGGAAGAACAAGAAAAATTGCTCCGTCTACCAAACTACCTGGTGTGACAACCCCTGGAGCTTTTCAGGAAACTTCGGCTGGCCGACCGGAGCTATTTCCAGGTGAGACAAATCCTCTTAGATCTCTATCCTGAGTCAAGCGAAGCGTCCTTTGCGAAATATTTCGCCATGAAGCTTACTGGACAAGCCAACCTAGAGACCTACTACCGGGAGAAAACCGCCATGGGACTACAACTAGGACTCCCGCAGGAGGTGATCCTCGAAACGCTGACAGAAGGGTTGCCATTCTCCGACCAGCGCCTAGTCCGCGTGGTGCCTCCCGAGAACCTAGGAGAGTGGTTCCGACTGGTACAGCGGATCCACGGGCCCAGTGTACCGACAACGCGACACAGAGAGGACCAACCGCCCACGATGTCGGGTCCGTACCACAACACACCCTGACGCCCAGGTGCCTGGAATGCACCTCTTCCACCGTCCAACTGTAAGTTCTGCAGGCGCGAGGCACTGGCACAGCGAATGCCGGCATCGACCAGTCCCGGCGACCCACGAAAAAGAGTGGACAGTGCAATCAGTCCCGAGCAACCGATATCAAAGTGCCAGGACAGTGCAAACAGTCCCAAAGCAACCAGTCCCGAGTCCCCAGCAACCATCTCAAGCCAGAGACACCCCAGCAGAGCAGACTTTTCGAGGCTGAGGTAGGCTCCCTAACCCAACTGACTGTAAAACTTTTCCTAGCCCCTAATATACCATGCCCCTTTTTAATTGATACAGGCGCCAGCCTGAATATAGTGCCATATAACCTCTACCATATGTTAAAAACTCACCTGCCTAAATTAACCCTTAAGAGACATTCACTGGATCTCCAAACCCTGGATGGTTTTGCAAAAACAATGGGTAAACTGTCTCTCCCTCTAACCATAGGACAAATATTCCGAAGAGAGAATTTCCATGTAGTGAATGCACCGTTACCATTTGGAATTCTTAGCCTTAATAGCCTCCACAAATTCAAATTAGCAATAGATTTTAATAAATGCACTATATTCCAGCTGGGCGCCCCATTGTCTACCCCATCCTACCATTTTAACCATGTACCAAATGTATGCACCTACTGGCAATGTTAGGTGATATCACAAAGATCTTACCCTACAGCCAAACTTTCCGCCTATGACAACCATTGCGTGCATTCATTGAAAAAAAACCCCCTTTTCTACATGCCATTTTTTCACTAAGGCCAATTGCCTTTTTTACATGCCCTCAAATAACAAAGCCACAACGGCTTCAACTTGTAAACACCATGCCCAAAACATGTCCATACAGCAGGACAACTTACATGTCGAGCACATAGGTGATCACACGTCGTCACACAACTATCACATAACCAACCCACACCACGAACTCGACACTCACACTAAGACCCAACAAAATCCTTTACCACATGCATACTACAACACAACACCTGACACTCGCTATACACCCCAGTTCACAACACTGTTACAAAGATACAATCACATCTTCACACAGAACAAATTCAACGTACCATGCTTACGGATTCCACCCGTAAAAATACCCACGAATTCCGACAAAATAATTACCATACGGCCATATCGTGTTCCGATATGTGACCAACAAGAAATCCGTAATCAAGTCCAACAAATGCTAGAGAATGGCATTATAGAGCAATCCTTTTCACCTTTCTCGAGCCCTGTCACCCTCGTCACTAAACGCGACAAGACCAAACGGTTTTGTATCAATTATAGAAAGGTGAACGAGCTAATTAGCTCTGATGTCCATCCCCTCCCGAGAATCAAGGATATCCTCGACCGCCTCGCACAGGCCAAGTATTTCTCCACGGCCGACATATCCTCTGCGTATTGGCAGGTCCCAATACACCCCGATTCTCGACCACTGTTAGCATTTGCCACCCTCGAAGGATTATACCAACCCACTCGATTACCTTTCGGATTAAAAACCAGCCCTCAGATCTACGAACGAGCCATGAGTCAGGTCCTACAGAGACACGGACTTGACTGTGTGGCACATTACTTTGATGATTTCATCATTTACTCCAACACATTGGAGGAACATCAAAACCACCTGCTACAATTTTTCGCCTTTTGCGAAGCAGAGGAGTTACAACTTAACTTCGCGAAATGCGAATTTTTAAAGCAGTCCATAGATTTTCTAGGCTACACCATCACAGCTGGTACAACCACACCGCTCACACGCAACACAGACATCATTCACGCCATTAAACAACCACACAACCGAAAAACACTACAATCCTTTTTAGGCGCTGTGAACGTCTATAACAAATTCATCCCGGAATACGCTCGCTTGCGAGCACCACTCAATAACCTCCTCAAAAAGGATGTCGTGTGGATCTGGGATGAAGCTTGCCAAAAGGCGTTCATTGACCTGAAAGGGAACCTCACACAACACCCCATTTTACACCTTTACAAAGAAGGTCTGCCATGCCAAGTGTATTGCGATGCATCCACCCTCGGTATAGCAGGCATTCTCAAACAGGTTCACCCTGACGGGAACGTATATCCAGTTCAGTTTTTCAGCCGAACATTGCGCCCACACGAGAAAAACTACTCCATCTCTGAACTTGAGTGCTTAGCAATCGTTGAGAGTGTGGAGAAGTTTCGCATCTATCTGATGGGCAGAAAGTTTACTATATTTTCTGACCATCACGCATTGCAGTGGCTGAAGACCATCAAAAACCCGTCCGGCAGATTGTTTCGATGGAGTTTACGGCTATCGAGTTACGAATACGAAGTCCGCTACATAAAGGGAAAACAACAGTATGAGGCGGATCTTTTGTCCCGTAACCCGTTCTGTGGATTTTTAGACGCGTCCCTTATCAAGACACACCAACCTCTTCCATCGAGAGAGTCTAGCCTGACCATTGATCGTAATGGATTACATACAGTTTCCCGAAAAGGTGTAACCAAGATTATAATTCCAAAACCACTCATACAACAACTCTTACAAACAGTACACGCACAATACAATCACCCCGGTATTTCACAAATGTCACGACTCATCTCCACGCAATATTACTGGCAAGGTATGTCAAAAGACATTAAACAAAAGGTTAAGACCTGCCCCACCTGCCAGTTAACAAAACGTCCATTGGGACCCACTTACGGGGAGTTAAGTCAACCTCCGGAAGCCAAAGAGCCCTTCGACCTATTATCCCTAGACACCATAGCAGGATTTGCCAAATATGGCAACACCAAAATATACCTCCATGTTGTAGTCGACCATTTTTCGCGCTACGCGTGGACTTTTCCATCTAAATCCACCATAGCCAAATATGAGAAGCATACAAGAAGGAGCGAAAAATGATAACCAAGTATGTTGGGTTTTCTATGATTATTTATTATTTAATTTAATTTTTCTGTGATATTGTTTATTAATATTTAATTCAAACTTCTGTGATTATGTATATATTGACCGATTGACTGTTTTGTATATAATTAAGTTTTTTAAATAAAGTAAGAGTGTGAATGGTTTTTTGGTCGTGCCTTTATTCTCTCTTTGGCAGAGGCGTTGGAATCACCATTGGGGTGTCATTTGGGTAGTTGAAACTTATACAGTCCTTTTAAGAAACGGCCTTTTTCTGTTAAGGAAAAGGAAACCTTAACATTTGGTCCCTCGAGCCGGATTCTAGAAGAGAATAGGCAAATAACTTAAGAAAAGGCCGAAGAAGATAAAGTCAAAGAGAAAGAAGATAAAGTCAAAGAGAAAGAAGATAAAGTTCGAAGAAGATAAAGCCAAGGAATTTAAAGCTTAGGAAGAAGTTTAAGAATATCAAGATTAAACAAAGTAGCTTGTCGAAGTTTAGCGAATATATGTAAATTAGCCTTAATTTAAATTGGTTAAGTGAGAAATTCAAGATGGATAAAAATAAGAAATTAAGAACGCGGCTGCGATCATCGGTGACAAAAAATATAAAAGAAATTGAGACTGAATTTGATAAAGAATATCCTTCTCTGGACTCTATCTTGGTCGTGTTCAAATTGCTGGAGATTAATGTGGGCCGGCTAAGGAGCACGAATTCCCAAATTGAGGAGTTAATGCTGGACGATGAGAACACCACTGTGCAGGAATTGGAGAAAGAACAGGATTTGGTCGAGCAGTATGAAAGAAACTTTCTGCTAATAGAGAAGAAAGTAGCCGAATATCTCGATGCTAAGGGAAATGACCAACAAGGCCAAGGGGATGTGGCTCAATTAGGAGTAGCCCAGAAAAGAGTATCTCATGCAAACTGCCAAAGATCGCGTTAAAAGTTTTCGATGGCACCAGTCTCGAGTGGCTGGGATGGTGGTCGCAGTTTGAGGTCATTCATGAGAATCCAAGCCCGTCTGAAGTGGATAAATTCCATTATTTGATACAGGCTATGAAAGTTGGAACAAGAGCAGAAAGACTGGTCAAGAGCTACCCTTTGACGGAGGCTAACTACCCCAAGGTAATAGAGGCGCTCAGGGATCGCTTCAGCGACAAGGTGATCTTGACCGAAGTTTATGTGCGACAATTGTTGAAACTGGTCATCAATAACGTAAGAAAACAGAATATATCCTTGGAAAGTTTATATGACCAGGTTGAGTCACACATAAGGTCTTTGGATTCCCTGGGTGTGAATGTGCAGCAGAACTCTTCCTTTTTGTATCCACACGTGGAGTCCAGTTTGCCAGAGGAGTTGATTAGAGTCTGGCAGAGGAGTGACATGGCTGGCTATGCTAAAGATGAAAAGGAATTAATCCCATCGGTGGACCAGAGACTAACATCTCTGCTGGCTTTGTGCGAAGAGAAGTTAAGGGTGAACAAAGAATTTCCTACATTAAGGATGGATTTGGGGATTCATCACGTAAAAGAGACACCGGTCATTATGTAACGGGGTCGCATATGGCAAAAATAAGAGAAAATGCCGTAAAGAGGGTTCCCTGGTGTATAATCTGCCAGGGGAACCATTGGATACAGTCATGCCCAAAATGGCGTTCAATGTCGGTCCCAGCGCGAGTAGATGCATTAAGGAAGGCGCATGCCTGTTTTAAATGCTTACGCGTGGGACATATAGGAAAAACATGCAGGAGAGCTATAAGATGTGCACAATGTCAAGGCGGCCATAACGGATTCCTGCATCGGACGAATACAATGTTTCAAGAAAATCAGGAGACTAGCCCCAAGGATCCGCCTGCATCGATTGATAAACAAGAGGTAGAATATACCGGAATGCATGCACGGACGGCCATTCCTGGGGCACTTTTGGCCACCGCATTGATTCGGATTGTAAATCCTCATGGAAACAGGGTAATAGTGCGAGCATTGCTGGATCAGGGATCTCAGTCATCATTTATACAACGAGATCTTCTGCAGCATTTGAGTGTTCCAACATGCGGAGTGAATGCCCAAGTTTATGGAATAACTAATATTAAAGGAGAACATGTTAAAGAAATGGCTTCGTTTACATTGGAATCTTTGACAGAACCAGGATGGACCTTGCCGATGAAGGCATTAGTGGTAGGAGGTATGACAGGGTTATTGCCGACTAAAGACCTATGTCTGGCTATACCGTCCAGTTGGAAGGTCCTACCTCTGGCCGATCCCTATTTTGAGAAAAGTGGAAAAGTGGATGTCATCCTGGGTGCGGATGTCTATGGAAGATTACTCCTCCCCGACCTTAAGCTTTGTGACAGAACCCATATATGTGCCCAGAACACCAGGTTGGGATGGGTGATTTCTGGGGAATTGCCGAAAAAAGATCAGACGAGTCCTCATTTGGTGTATAATGCTCGTGTCAAATATGAGGACCACCTTGATGGGTTGCCACAGCGATTTTGGGAGATTAAAGAAATCCCCTCAGGGCCGACAGAATCAGAAGAAGATGAGTTCAGTGGGAATCTATATAAAAAAGGGATTTATGGAGGTCCATCGGGGCAAAGATGGATTGGTACGAGTGGTATCAATCCGCACCAGGACCGGCATACTCAAAGGACCCCTGTTGGGCTGGCGTTGCTGCCTGTTTCCCCCAGTTTGTCTTGATGGTTCCCATCAACTCGGGGAGAATGCTGGGTTTTCTATGATTATTTATTATTTAATTTTTCTGTGATATTGTTTATTAATATTTAATTCAAACTTCTGTGATTATGTATATATTGACCGATTGACTGTTTTGTATATAATTAAGTTTTTTAAATAAAGTAAGAGTGTGAATGGTTTTTTGGTCGTGCCTTTATTCTCTCTTTGGCAGAGGCGTTGGAATCACCATTGGGGTGTCATTTGGGTAGTTGAAACTTATACAGTCCTTGTTAGGAACCAATTTATATACATGTAAAATCGTCCAGTCATCTGGTCTTGATTTTCTGTTAAGGAAAAGGAAACATTAACAAAGTATGAGAAACATGAAAGTAGCAGCCAGTCATTGCCCCAATTGAATCCAGTAACGGCAGCTGGTCCGCCTACATGATATATTCTTCTGGTATATTGTTAAATTATCATTTATCAGTGAGCATATTATTATCACTGATAGTACTCTGTGGACTTGCAGTTTGATTTGTGGTAATATATATCGTAATATAAAAGTAACCTTAAGGAGACAGTCACACACTTCTGGTCAGTCCCAACTGTCCCCCCACCAGTGGTAAGGCTGCGGGATACTGCCAGAGGTAAGCACCTCTTTGAGGTGACTAAGTAGGACTCCTTTCAGCGAAGACAATCTCTTAGTCTAGTTAGGCTTTTTTTTTTTTTTCTATTTGAAGTAAATTTGCTTTTTGATAGTTTTTTTTTTATTGATGGAGTCGAACCAGTATGATGGTAGTGGTGGTGGAGGAAGTCAGCAGACCAACAAAAAGCGGCCGCGTCCTGAGGACGAAGACCTCCTCCCGTCTTCCCATCATCAATTTAAGTTCAACAGCACAGCGAACTTGTTCAACTTTGGGTGCCGAACCTTCGAGGCGATCACTGCCGACACCAGTCTGGACACCCCCGAAAAAATACAGATGGCCACCAGAGGACTGATGCTGGCTCTCGTCCAAGAGGCAGAACTACTTCTTGAGGACGCCTTCAAAGGAGCCAGTCTAGGAAGACCCAATCCCACAGCCAACGTCCCGATCCCCTCCAACTCTTTCGCCTCGGTAGTGGCAGAGAAAGACAGGCCGGCAAGGCCTGCACCTCTGAAACCCAAAGCGAAAGCCACATTTGTGAATCTGGCTCCTTCCTTTGATTCGCATGTCGTCGTCAAGTCGGCTAACCCCAAAGCCAACCCAAGGGAAATTTTAAGGGAAATTCAAAAGATTCATCCTTCCCTAGTGTCGTCAAAGGACGTGGTGGCGTCCATCAACACCAGCGGCAAGGTGGTTTTCCATACCAAAACAACCCAATTGGCAAAGTCGCTGGCTTCTGGGCTGACCTCCCTGCCAACGGGTCTAAGATGCCACGAGCGCCCGGTTATCCTACCAAGATACTGCCTCTTCAGAGTGGATGGAGAGGTGCGGGACGAGGAGTTATGCGAGAGCTTCCGCTCCAACCACTCCGTGCAGTCACTCCAGGGAAAACGTGACATCAGGGTAGTCCATCGATCAAAGAATGCGGCACACAGCACTAGTACAGTGTTCATCGAAGTGGACAACCAAGTCGCCGAAATCCTCGGTCAACATGGATGTATCCCTGTGGCGGGTCTAATGCACAGGTATGAGCGCAGTCATACTTTAAAGCAATGCTTCCGTTGCTGTGGCTTCGGCCACCGCGCTTCTGCCTGTCCGGCTGCCCATCCAATCTGCTACCGCTGCGGCTCTGCAGAGCATGAGGGCTTCCAATGCTCAGTCGAATCAAGCCAAAGCTGCTGCTGCCGCTGCAGCAAAAAATCTGGAGCTCCCATCAACCACTTTGCCACCTCACCTTCCTGTCCCTTTGTAAAAGTGAGAATAGCCCGAACAAGAAACAATGTCTAGGCCATTACGTGTCCTGCAGGTGAACGCTAGAAAATCACCAACTGCCATTCTTGAAATTGCAAATTTGGCAAATTCGACACAGGCCGACATCGTGCTCCTGCAAGAACTCCCAACTAACTTCTTCTGGCCCACACCTGGGTTTCAGGCATTTTTTGTCCCAGGCGCCTACATCCCCTCGGGAATTGTGGCACGTAGCAACCTTCATCCCATCCCTCTAACCACTCCAGACACCGCCATAACCTCCATAGCCATATGTCTAGAGCAGAGTATCATCGCGGTGTACACGGCCTACTGGCACGGCCTTAGAGCTGCCAATGATTTCATCCCTTTTCTGGAAGATACGATAAGACGGGCCTCTCTTCCAGTGATCCTGGGTATGGACACTAACGCCCACTCTCCTACCTTGGGCATCGGTGCGAGGTTGGACCTCCGGGGTGCTAATCTCGAAGAGTTCGCCAGCTTCAATGATCTTCATTTCTTGGGACCCCCTGTGGTCTCTACCTGGTCAAATGGGTCTTTATCTTCTTCTATAGATGTCACTCTGGCCTCCAGCTCACTGGCGATCCATGTCACTAGAGGTTTATTAGATTGAGATAGCCTTCACTGGCCATATGCCTATCTGGACTACATTCCTAGACATGGTCAATAACGAGACAAACTCCTCCTGGGTTGAACCCTCATGTAAAGAACAGACCTTTAAATCCTCCCTCAACTCTACTCTCCACCAGGTAACTACCCAATTGAACGAGGCCTCTACCCCAGAAGATATTGACAGGGTGGTCCTCCTTCTGACTTCCATCCTGCAATCAGCTTGTGACTCTTCCATGGGGAGGCGCAAAACCGTGGTGGACCCCCGAACTGAGTCGGATCAGAAGGTTGGTTACCTCCCTCCGCCGTTGCAGTCAGGGTGTCCGGGGTCCTATTAGGAACTTCTTCCGCGGTTTATACCGAGCTTGCCATAATCGACTGAAGGCGGCTATACGGAAAGCTAAAAGTAAATCCTGGTTTAATCTCTGCGAGGAGGTGTCATCCGCTTCCTGGAGTGCCATATGGACGGAGGTTTATTGCCGGGACCGCTCCAACAGACACCTGAGGAGAATAGCACATACTCCAGACCGGCTGCTCCAATTCCTTCCTAAGGTCTGTCCTGGAGAAGTCACCACCACCTTACAGGACATGGCCATGTTCGGGCAGGCCTGGTTCTCTGGCATCCAGGGGAAGATCCATCTTGCCCACATTGTATGGAGGAAAAACAGACTGTGGACCACCTTCTATTTAGACGCCCTGCTTTCATGCGACACGGAATGCAGACAGCCCTGCTGCTTGGGAAGACCTCCTTCGATCCAGTCTCGTTGGCTGGACTCTCGGGTTCTCTGCAGGCATGGAACTTCCTGACCAGCTGGTTCAGCTCTGCAATTGGCTCTATGTAAAGATAATCTAGAATAACTGGTCTCTACTAGTTAGCTGGACAGCCCGGGCAGTTGGCGTTTCTTGCGCTCCAGGGGCCCGGTTTATCCTATGTGTTTACCTATTGATTTGGCTTGATTTTACAAGAATCCCTACAACTTCATTCTTGTCAAAATGACGTTTGGAATAAATATGCTAAGAATTCTTGCATCAAGGTCTAGATGGCTCATAGGTGGTAGCGTTCTAACTGCTCAGGCATTCAGCATTTATTATTATAATCGTAAAATGCACCAAGAAATAAATCAAATTAAGAAACAAGTAGAATGTAATACAAATAATCTGATGAACATTAACCGCATAGAAATCAATTCAGATAAATCAGTATCTAATATCGAACTCAGAATTGGAGTTCCTTATGAATTGGAAAAAGCAACCTGGAAAGTAACGTATAAGGGGAAAGGCGAGAAGAAGTCACAAGTATTGACGTCTAATCCACAACAGCACCAGCTGGGTCGTCGGAGCCATTTTCTCTCTCTCTAACCTTAATTATTAATTAGTATTATGATGGCCAGATCACGACCTACGAGGAAGACAACGAATAAATAAACGCAATAACTTTAAAAGAATACCATAACAACCACGAGGAGACAAGACGGTCTACACTCGCCTGCAGACGCGGGCCAGGTCAGTTGACGACCCATTCCCACCTTTGGAGACCTCCACAAGTCCTGGGACAGTGGCCGAAGAGGTCTCCGCTCCTATTAATAGGACTGCCCAAGGTAAGATTCCCCAGGCCCCTGCTTCCATTCCTTCCTGTACCCATTCTGGATCCTCTGACTGCTGGGAAGAGATAGATTCTCTTTTCAACAAAAATTTTCACGAGGTAGCGGATATCGCTGCCTCTAACCTTCCTGCTACCACCCCCACTGGCTTATCTGACTCAGTGAAAGACAATGTAAGACATATTTTTAATGCTTTGCAAACTGAAGTGTTAAGAATCTTTAAAAAAAAAATGTAAGAATGGTTGAAAATGAGGTCACCCAACTTAGGAAAAGGTTGGCCAAGCCTCCCTCTCCTCCTAACCCTGTTAAAATGATCCCCCAACCAGATACTTCTACCATCCAACTTAGGTCCAACCAACCCACAACTGTACACCGATAGCCCCGCAGTTAATTAATAACAGTGACGGCTTGAAGCTGGTTAAATTGATTAGGAAGGAAGGTTCGCCTTCCACCGCTATCATAAAGGTCACTAAGGGTATCGAGGAAGCTCTCCTTGCACGAGGTAGTTAGCTGGACAGCCCGGGCAGTTGGCGTTTCTTGCGCTCCAGGGGCTCGGTTTATCCTATGTGTTTACCTATTGATTTGGCTTGATTTTACAAGAATCCCTACAACTTCATTCTTGTCAAAATGACGTTTGGAATAAATATGCTAAGAATTCGCTGTCCCTAGCCTCAACATCCCCCCTGTAAAAATACCCACACACTCAAACAAAATCATATACCTGCGTCCATACCGAGTGCCAATTTGCGACCAGCAGGAGATCCACTCTCAAATCCCGCAAATGCTGGATAACCATATCATAAAGAATTTGTTTTCACCTTACTCCAGTCCAGTCACTCTTGTCACCAAACGGGACAAAACCAAAAGATTTTGCATTGACTTTTTCATAAAAGAAGAAAGTATCATCCTGCAGAGAAAACCCAAGAAGCTAGCACATCCTACAATTATCAAAAGCCATTCTTCCTCGCCGCTTGCAAGATGCCGCGAAAATATCCAAGTTTTAGTGAGGTATCGGCATACCTGCGGGCCCTGAGGGAGCAGGAGAATTTCATCCCTCCCCCTCCCCCTGATGCCACCACGGAATTGCGCATTGTGCCTTCCACACAGCGGAGGCCAGGTGACCTACCAGGGTATGGAGTGCCTCGTGGTGGTGGACGCCCTGGCCGTGGTGATGTCCCACGAGGACAAGGACTCTCTCTTCCTGGACACCGCGGCGGCTGTACTAGGCTGTCACGCCCGCATGCAGCACCACTCCTACCTGGCGGACAAGATCACCTCCCTCTGCTAGGAGAGAGCTTGGTACCCCAAGCTGGGCGGTATTACCAGGATGAACCAGAAGAGAGAGCCCACTTGGACAACATCCCCTATCCCAGCTCTGAGGAGTTAGTCAAGACAATTACAGAGAAGGTGGAGACTGCCTTCTCAGACCTGCACCGGCGCTACGAGGGCAACAAGGTGGTGCTGCGGCAGCAGCTGGAGGACATCCGCACTCAGCTGGCTCACACCAACGCGGAGATAGCTGCAGTCAAAAAATCTAACCAGAAGAAGATTCTCGCCCTCCTTGCCCAGATCAAGAAAAAAGACTCACAGATCTCTTCGTTGAAGAAGACCCTGGAGCAGAAGAATGATGAGCAGAAGAATGATGACCAGGATGGTCAGTATCCCCTGGGACGGCAGCTGCGACGGGACTTTAGACCAAACATCTATGAATTCCTGAGAGCCGACTCCGATGACAGCTTTTACATTAGCTCTGGCGAGTTCTCCAGGATGAATGGGTCCTTCTTCATTCTCCGAGATGATGTCATCGTATTGAATATGACCGATGAGCAGATTGGAAAACTTAGTTTAAACAACTTTAACGAAATGACCGCAGGGATGCCCCAGAACTTAAGAGACGAACTGAAGCAAGTAAGACTCCGGTTCTAAAATAAATTATCTGGATGTTGATACCATACAAAACCTACCCAACATGCTGAGGACTAAGTCCCACCAATTCCCACAGATGATTATATAAATTAGAAATTAGATGTTTTGTTTTTATCCTAGCTATTTATCCATTCTCCTGAACACTGTGTCTATGTGGAGCACTGCCCGGTCTTCGAGTCCTTCCAATACCTGCAGGCGGTGGACGAGCTGGTCGGTGGAGCCAGGCACATTCTAAAATTAATGAGAATCAACGGACCCATGCTGGTGGGCCTGTCTACCAAAGCCCTGGCGGAACATCTCATAAAGAAAGGCCTACAAATCGGGCACACGTACCTCAGGGCCTTCCCCTTCAAGAAAAGGGCAGAGAAAATTACCATCGGAAACCTGCCCTTTTTCGTATCGTATCATCCTGCAGAGAAAACCCAAGAAGCTAGCACATCCTACAATTATCAAAAGCCATTCTTCCTCGCCGCTTGCAAGATGCCGCGAAAATATCCAAGTTTTAGTGAGGTATCGGCATACCTGCGGGCCCTGAGGGAGCAGGAGAATTTCATCCCTCCCCCTCCCCCTGATGCCACCACGGAATTGCGCATTGTGCCTTCCACACAGCGGAGGCCAGGTGACCTACCAGGGTATGGAGTGCCTCGTGGTGGTGGACGCCCTGGCCGTGATGTCCCACGAGGACAAGGACTCTCTCTTCCTGGACACCGCGGCGGCTGTACTAGGCTGTCACGCCCGCATGCAGCACCACTCCTACCTGGCGGACAAGATCACCTCCCTCTGCTAGGAGAGAGCTTGGTACCCCAAGCTGGGCGGTATTACCAGGATGAACCAGAAGAGAGAGCCCACTTGGACAACATCCCCTATCCCAGCTCTGAGGAGTTAGTCAAGACAATTACAGAGAAGGTGGAGACTGCCTTCTCAGACCTGCACCGGCGCTACGAGGGCAACAAGGTGGTGCTGCGGCAGCAGCTGGAGGACATCCGCACTCAGCTGGCTCACACCAACGCGGAGATAGCTGCAGTCAAAAAATCTAACCAGAAGAAGATTCTCGCCCTCCTTGCCCAGATCAAGAAAAAAGACTCACAGATCTCTTCGTTGAAGAAGACCCTGGAGCAGAAGAATGATGAGCAGAAGAATGATGAGCAGAAGAATGATGACCAGGATGGTCAGTATCCCCTGGGACGGCAGCTGCGACGGGACTTTAGACCAAACATCTATGAATTCCTGAGAGCCGACTCCGATGACAGCTTTTACATTAGCTCTGGCGAGTTCTCCAGGATGAATGGGTCCTTCTTCATTCTCCGAGATGATGTCATCGTATTGAATATGACCGATGAGCAGATTGGAAAACTTAGTTTAAACAACTTTAACGAAATGACCGCAGGGATGCCCCAGAACTTAAGAGACGAACTGAAGCAAGTAAGACTCCGGTTCTAAAATAAATTATCTGGATGTTGATACCATACAAAACCTACCCAACATGCTGAGGACTAAGTCCCACCAATTCCCACAGATGATTATATAAATTAGAAATTAGATGTTTTGTTTTTATCCTAGCTATTTATCCATTCTCCTGAACACTGTGTCTATGTGGAGCACTGCCCGGTCTTCGAGTCCTTCCAATACCTGCAGGCGGTGGACGAGCTGGTCGGTGGAGCCAGTCACATTCTAAAATTAATGAGAATCAACGGACCCATGCTGGTGGGCCTGTCTACCAAAGCCCTGGCGGAACATCTCATAAAGAAAGGCCTACAAATCGGGCACACGTACCTCAGGGCCTTCCCCTTCAAGAAAAGGGCAGAGAAAATTACCATCGGAAACCTGCCCTTTTTCGTGGATGACGCTGCCGTCACCGAGGCTCTCAGGCCCTACGGCGACGTCACATCCACGGATGGTCAACGCGAGGCCTTTATTCTCCTTAGGGAGGGTATCACGTTGGAGAAAATCCCAACTCGCATCGACATCCGAAACAAAGGCAACGCCCTTTCATACGGAATAAAATACTCCAGATGTGGCCAGCAGGGTCGCTGTCGGGCAAACTGCCCAATGAATCCTGGGAGGACCACCAACACCGGCCAGCCACACCCCGCACTCCATCCTCCTGGTGCGTCGCCCACCGCGTCTCAGCAGCCGACCCACCCAACACCAGTGACCCAGGCTTCGTCACACAAGTTGGCCAGTAAGCGCCCTGCGCTTCGGTCTTCAGTTTCTGGCCCTTCCGCCACCCTGTCTGCCAGAACCCCAATTGACACTGTGGCTCCTCCTCTTGAGCCCATGGAAGTAGCGGTCGAAGTTCTAGCGCCGCCCACCTCCAACCCCACAAGCAATGGAGCCCCCTTCCATCACGCCTCGGCCGCCTACGACAGCACCCCCGGCATCTATGGAAGCACCTGAGGCTTCCGTGGACCCTCGCCCTCCAGCCTCTCAGCCTGCCGGAGCAGTGCCTCATGCTCAGCCAGCCTCCGTTGCCCCTCCTGATCCTCTGCCTGTTCAGGGGAACCTCGAGTCACCCTCCACATCACTGGGGCGGACAACAAGAGGCGACCTTGCGGGCTTTCTGGAGAGAAACCCCGGAATTTCCTTCGCTGAGACAGAGGGCCTTGGACTTGGGCGGGGGAGGTCTTGGACCTCCTCTCCTCAAAAACCAAGGTCCAAAAGCAGAGACCCCTGCTCACACCCCCGCAGAGTGATGCTCTCGCCGGTCTGGCCGATCAACTGCTGGACCTGAAGCCCGGAAACAACAGCAACTTATACAAGGTCCTCAGGCAGGTCAAGGCTGAGCTCAAGATCAAGCCATCCACAGTGACCCCAACACCCCCATTGCCTGCAGACATGGTCGGGGAATACGAGGATGCTCGGGAGGCGCGCCGTGAAAGTCGGATAGCAGCCCCACCACTTCTACTGCCTCCCCCCAAAGTTCCTGAGGGAAGGCTTATCCACCAGCAAATATGCGAGCTATTCCCACAGCTAAATGATGAAACTCTCCTGAGCCCCATATACAAGAGCGGTACAACCAGGAAGGAAGTCGTAGATGCGATCCTTTACAACCAGGATAGAGAATTTCTCGTTTGGCGACTCTCGTCTGGAAACAAAAAAAATCCTTGCCGATTTCCTCAGCTCTTTCAGAGAGCGTCTTGGAGACAACTACCCCAGTACTGGCCAGAGCCTATCTAAAACTATAAAGGACTTAATTTCCCAATTGGATTCAGGGAAGACCACCTCTGCAGTAAATATTTTATATGGCCGTTTGCTTTTAATGACTCACTTTGAGTCTGTATATTGACGAAACGTCAATAAAGTTTATTTGTCTGTCTGGCACTTAACAACCTTCTCCAAAAGGTTGTCACGTGGGTCTGGTATGACAAATGCCAGAAAGCATTCGCTAAAGTGCAAATGTCCCTAGGGGGACATAGCGCTCTAAGTCGAAATAAGTCATTGATGGTACTCTGTGGAGTTGCCTTTTTGACTTATTGTAAAATATATCGACATATGTAAACTTATCAATAGAAAAAACCCTGTTAAATTTCAAAATAATATGATAAAAAACGAAAACATGCAACATAATATTCATAAAAAATAATTCATATAACCACCTATTAATTAGAATTAATATTTCCCAAATTATGCAACCTATATGTAAATCTAAATATGTTAATTATTCAATCAGGCCAATATGCAAAATAATAGATACATATATAAAATGTAATCTCAGATTAGATGGTTAGTCGTTCATTAACTCCTGTAGAAGGGCGTATGAGCCCGAAAGCTTGTTTTATAATTATGAAATAAAAGATACGCAGCCCTAGATGCTTTGTTTTAACTTATTTATGTAAACTTATGTCCGTAGTTAGCATTAAGGAAATAAAGACTTTTCTTTTAATCTTCCAGATACTTCTTGCTGCTTAACGTCAACAAACACGAGGATGTTACATGGTGGCAGCGGCGCTTGTAAACAACGCTACTTGGTAAGAACAATTTATTAATTTCCAAGTTCTTAAAGTATTTCAGAACATCTCAAATTTTCATGTTCAAATAAGATTCAAGTTGCATAATAATATATACAAAAATAATTTAATTTACAAGCAAAAAGAAATAAGTGTAGTTAAAAAAAAAAATTACAATAACAACAACATGGCGGAAAATGCTATTCGACCTCCAAAACAAATAGGCCTAAACGAACTAAACAAAGAGGGCTGGGAATCTTGGCTTGAAAGCTTTGAATGGTATGAAATTGCTACTCAATTAAGTAGTTGCTATCTTTATGGCTGCAATGGGACGAGAGGCTCAAAATATTTTTAAATCTTTCAACTTAAATAATGCAGATAAAAATAATCTGAGCATTGTAAAAGACAAGTTCAACAACTATTTTTCTCCAAAGCTGAACACTACAATTGAAAGATTCAAATTCAATCAGATTAAACAGAAAGAAGATGAATCATATAATGATTTTCTGGCTAGGATCAAATTACAGATAGCAAACTGCAAATATGCTGTCATGTCTGATGAACTATTTAAAGATCGAATAGCTGTGTGAATTATCAACAATGAAATAAGAGAAAGACTTCTTAGTGAGGCTGACCTTAATCTAGAAAAAGCCACACAAATTTGCATAGCATGTGCTACAAACCAAATGAAACATGTACTAGCCGACTCAGACAAACAAGTTGCTGTGACAAAGATGAACAGTAAGAAGTGGAAAGATAGAAAAGAGCTGAGGATAGAAAACACCACTAACCAAAGTCACAAAATAATAGAAAACTGCAGAAATTGTGGTAGATCCCACAAAATCAACCAATGTCCGGCATATCAAAAGAGATGCAACAAATGTAAGAAACTCAACCATTTTGCAAATCTTTGCAGATCCCGGAACACAAATTCATGCAAAGTCAGACAAATTGTTGGGTCACCAGAACCTGAAACGATTCAAGAATTTGTAATCCAATCAGTTGAAAACACCAACCTGACCGAAGATTGGTATGAGGAAGTCAAAATTAAAGGCAGAAAGGTAAACATGAAACTAGACACAGGTGCACAGTGTAACGTCTTGACTTAGACCCTCAATCAAGACCCTTTACAGCTTTCATCATGCACCGTGGTTGTTACAGATTTTGTAAAGTTCCTTTTGGTCTATCAAGTGCTCCAGAGGCATAACAGAAAGGAATGGATTTGAAAGGTGTAATTTGTTACTTGGACGATGTCGTAGTTTACGCCATAGACAAGAACTAGAAGGAAGGCTTAGAAAAGTCTTACAAAGATTTGACAAAGTAGGCATTAGGATTAACAGGAATAAGTGCAAATTAATTTGCAAAGGGAGTTTGGCCATATCCTTTGAATGAAGAATTCAAATGTTTTTATAAGTTTGAAGATGAACTCTCAATTTTTGAAATTCTTATCTTAAAAGGAAGTAGAATTTTGCTACCGTCAAAACTAATAAAGAGAGTCTTAAGAATTGCACATGAAACACATCAAGGAATGACAAGAACCAAACAACTGTTAAGAGAAAAATATTTTTGGATAAACATGGACTTAGACATTGAAAATTTGATAAGAAACTGTCCAATTTGTGTAAGGAATCAACCATTGCAATAGTTCCGTTACCATCAAAACCTTGGATGAAACTTGGAATTGACATAGTTGGTCCAATTGGCCATCATTATGTTTTAACAGTGATCAACTACTATTCTTCATAAACTGGAGCAATGATAATAGAAGACATTTCCAACAAGACAATTATTAAAAAATTGATTGAGCTTTTTGCAAGACATGGTTATCCACATGAAGTTGTAACTGATAATGGCTTACAGTTTGTAAGTACATCAATGGAAATATTTTTAAAAGAATGTGGAATCGGGCACATCAAAGCCTCACCCTATATTACCCAAAAAGTAATGGGAAGATAGAAAGATTCCATAGATTTCTAAAGAAACAATTTAATTCAAGTTCTGAAGAAGGGAAAGATTGGAAAGAAGATTTATCCAGAATTTTAATGTCTTACCGAACTACTACAAACAGATCTACAGGAAAGACTCCAGCATTCCTATTATTTTCAAGAGAAATCAAGACTAAATTAAGCTCACTTGTTAATGATACAGAAGATGAAACCAACATCAAATAATTCAATATGGAGCCAGGAAAATCTTAGTTCAAGATTCAGCAAGAATTGAACACCCTAACTCTTCGGATGAACAAATGCCAGATAATAATTCCTCAAACCAAGACAAGGACACTTCTTTAAACCAACCAAGTTCAAGTAGAACAGGGTCTACATTTGACCCAGTTGTTTTAGATAGGCTTGATGCCGAGACTCTTCACCAGTTGCCATCAGAGGTTTCTCCACCCTTGCCGACTACCAAGGAACCGCCAGGAGTGGAAGAGTCATCAAGCCATCATCAAGATATAAAGACATGATTCCTTTCATCTAAAGGAAGGAGGGAATGTAGTATTCTGTGTGTTAAAAGATAGAGATATCATCATCATAGAAGGCATGAAGCGTAAACATTGGATTTAAAGGTATAAATAAATAGCAAAATAAAATAAATGTAACCTTTTAAATATATATAATTGAAATAAAATAATTTCATCTGGTGAGTAATGTTTAATTAATACATTAAATAATAACAATACAACATCCAACACTCACGCCCAACACAGAAATACAGATCTAAAGGCCTAATACGAACAAAAGCATGCACATTACCACTTCAAAGTTAGGTGAAAAGACAAAAAGAAAGAAAGCTTTCGAGCTTACCTTTCTTCAGAAAGGAAGGAACGACCACTCAAAAGGTTTATAACAAATCTTTATCCCCAGCGCGCTATTTTAAAACATTTTTAAAATTTATTTTTATTTTAGTATTATTTCTTTGATTTCCCAAGGCCCTAACAGAAAATTCCCTTGATGTAGTTTTCCATACAACAAGTTTGAATAATTGTATAGGCACCATTTTCTTTTTTTTTTTTCTCAATCACTCAACAATTTTTCCCACCAGCACAAATCATTTTTATTTCTTTTGATTCCATTTTTTGACACATTGCTCCCTAATTAATTTTTCCTCACAAAATTACTTTTTCTTCCACAGAATTCAATTCAGACTACCCCTCTTTAATTTTCTCACATGTAGGGGATGCATCTGTGATAATCTGTATATAGGATTATGTACCCCCACCACGATCTATATACCATATATCATCTAAAGGTTTAATAAACTTTAGGCCTCGCGAGATGGAAAGAAACAAAGTTACAGGATTGCATCATCCAGGAAGTAAAGGAGACTGCCCTGGATCCATAAAACTTAATCTCAAAGGCCTTCTTCTTCCTGGAAGATTGCAATCATGACGGCAATGGAGGTTCAGAGCCGATCACCTTTTAAGGAGGACAAACTAGTAACGAATCCCCAGAGCGCACGTGTGAGGATCTCAGTCAATGAGAAGTCTGTGATAGTCGATGACGAATATCTCGGAAAAGAAAAAAGCAGAACGTAGGTGACCGTGCTACGAGCTAGGTGTGCTCAACATAGGCTCCAATAAAGGTAGTGTACGCTCCATAGATGTGAAAGGACAGCCGCCTCCGCCAAACTTTCTTCCCTCCCTCGCAGGTCCTATTCAAACCCATCCAAAAGAGTTGTGTTGTTCTTCCCCTGTGGAACCCTTGTCACTCGACCAAGACTGCGCCCACCACCATCATCCATCCCCACATACATAATCATTATTATTTTCGGAAAAGAAGGAGTTCAAGGCTGTCTTCCCACCTGGATGTCATATGCACAAAACGGATTTTAGATCAAGGTAGGTTTTCTAAGTCTCCAACGGTGAAAGATGAAACTCCCACCAATTTATCAACCTCCCCAGACGTCTTGTTATCTACTTTGAGAGTGACCCTCAAAGGAAACAGAACGGAGAAGATGACACGGGCTATAATAGACACCGGATCCCAAAGATAATATATTTTACATAGCACAGCAATGGAAATGGAATACGAACAATCTAGGAGAGAGTTCTTCCGGCATTCCTTGTTTGAAGGATCGAGTACCGACGTAGTTGAACATGAGTTCTATACCATTCATTTATCGGACATTAATAATTCTTATCGCTGCGAGTTTGAAGCACTAGGTCAACCCCTTATCTGCATACCTCTGGTGTGTCCTAGATCATTTTTAGAAGGGAGTGAAGAACTTAACATGTCTGATTTGATGAGAGACCGTATAGAAGTCCTTATAGGTGCGGACATCACTGGAAGATTGCTAACTGACGATCAGAGAAGAATTTCATCTGGACTTGTGGCAATCCATACCAAACTAGGATGGACTGTGTTGGGAAAGATTCCCCCGATGGAGGTGAGAGATGACACCAGCTCCCTTTGCGTGTCCACATTTTTATCTTTGGATTTAGAAAACTTGTGGAAATTAGATGCAATTGGAGTCTCTGATGCGGAGGTTGAGAAGAAGACCCAGTCGTTACAAGCTAAAATGGAGGAACATTTTGCACACACCACAATGCGAGATATTGAGGGGCGCTATGAGGTAGCTCTACCCTGGGTGCAAGACAAGGAAAGGATTCCTACGAATAGAGACCAAGCCGAAAACCAACTAAGCTCTGTAAGAAGAAAACTTGAAGAAGTTGGAGACATGAAAGAGTATGGGCAAATCTTTGAAGAATGGATGAATCAGGGGATAATCGAGTATGCCAGCAACGACATTATGGAATGCCATAATAGTTATAATATACTGGCTGAAAGCCCTGAAAACCCTCTACAGGGTGATATAATAATATATCAAATTGACCAGCATGCGGCTGAGGAATCAGCAAATACTAAAAAACAAAGTGGACAACAAGATGACGCCACTTTCCCAAAGGGCAGTGTCAAGCCACAGCTGTTGGTGGACGACGTCCAGCTGTACCCCCCACCACTGATCCCCCCGCGCTGTCAACTGGGCGGACGTGATGGATGACCAAGATGCCTCGCCTAACCCTAATCCCTTCACCATGGTTAGCAGAAAGAGGCAGAGGACTTCGGTTCATCCGCGATCCTCACCGGCGCAGTCCAACAACATGACCCAGAAGAGTGCCAACCCTTCATACAACAAGACTCCTGTGAAGCGTCCACCGCTTGCACAGCAGATCAAAGCCACGCGACAGAGAATCGCGCAATCCAGGGCCCAGCTGTCCACAATCACCAGAGAACAGTATGTTTATCTGGAACATTGCCCCGACTTCGACCCGCTACAATACCTGAAGGCATTGGACAAGCTGATAGGAAGTACCAACATCCTACAGCTGGCAAGAATGAACGGCCATGTCCTCGTTGGCCTCTCCACCAAGGCCCACGCCGACCGACTCATCGAAGATGGCCTGGAAATTGAGGAGACCCTCCTTAAGTCCATCCCCTTTCGCAAAAGGGCGGAAAAAATCATCATCAGCAACCTGCCCCTCTTTGTGGAAGATGTGGAAGTCATGGCTGCCCTAAGGCCTTATGGGCAGATTACCTCCATCGCCCCAGTATTCCTCACCGTGGGAGGATTCACATTTGCGGACAGCAGGAGGGAGGTGTTCATCCAGATGAACGAAGGAATGAAGCTGGAAAGGCTGCCACTACGTCTCGACATCAAGTCCATGGGGGAGACCCTCCCAGCATTCCTCTCCTATGGAGTTAAATGCTCACGGTGCCAGAGGCAGGGACACCGTAGAGCCAACTGCCCCCTGAAGACGCCTGCTGAAGTCTCCGGGCAGGCGCCCTCCAACGTAGCCCCACCTGTCACCGCGCCCACTGGACAGCCAACCCCGCCTTTCCTGTGTCTTCAACTGTGGCTACTGCTCCTGCGGTAACCTCAGGCACTATTGCATCTACTCCCTCTCTTGCGGTTGCACAAAAGTCAGACCCTCAGCACAATAAAACTAAATTTGTGCAAATTGAGGCTATCTCAGGGAAAGAATATGAGACCCAGGTCTCTATTCCCTCTAGAGGCGGACCCAAAACTCGGCAGCAACTAAAGGAACTGCTCGAGAGCATCCCCAACTCCCCCCTTGAAGAAGCAGAACATCTTGGTCTGGATAAGGGTGAAATCATGGATGCCCTCGTCTCAGCCCCTGGCCTACATAACCTCCTTGAGAAGATGGGGAGTGTTAAGTCTTTGTGTTGTATCTAAGAATGACTACCAGTCATTAAAATCCTAGAGAAAGATCACTCTCAGCCTTTCTAATAATATTGAACTTTTATTTTCTTATATGCAAATCCGAAATCTCAAAAGGCTCTATTTACATATGTACAGTTCACAATGTTTCTTTGACTTGATCCTCTTTGACTTTGTCTTTAACTTTATCTTTGTAACTGTCTGGACAGGGTTCTTCTTTATCTACTTTCACTTTGGAACTGTCTGGACAGGGTTCTTTATCTACATTCACTTTGAAACTGTCTGGACAGGGCTCTTCTTCTTCGCGACTATACCTTCTCCTCCGCCTTACTTACTATACCTTTTACCTTACTTCTTACTTTGATCCACTTTCCGCCACACAACTTACTCCGATCTAACACTTTCTCCTCGCCACCGTTCTAATACCTTCTTTTATATAGACGAAAACAGTCACGTGGGCGCACTCTGTGGAGCACTCTGCGGTGCATCCCGTGGCGCACGCCATCTAGAGCCTATATCCCTAACCATTCCTAACAGGGAGAGCCCAAAAGATTGGGCTCCACAGTGTTTCCCAAAAGCTGCTGGATTGCCTGCCCGCCACCCAGACAGCTCTCTATAATCACCTCCTGGCTGTCCGGGCCCAGACAAAGAGCTCCCAATGAGGTTCCGTCTAGCTTCCATCAACGTCCGCGGGCTCGCCGCTCGCGAGAGGAGCATTGAGCTCTGCCACTTCCTGAGACAACATCGCATAGACGTTGCCTTTGTCCAGGAGACCAATACCTCGTCCCTGGACATTATTCAAGACCTCTGCCTAGGCTACCTCGCCGCAGTCGTGCCTCCTACAGCCATCAGGGGTTTGGGCCTCGCCTGCGTCTTCGCGCCGGAGGTCGCTGTCCTGGGGCAGCGCATCCTGTGGTCCGGCCACATCTCCATCGTCTCCCTCGATGTCCACGGCCAGGAAGTGAGCGTTATCAACTGTCATCTCTCTCATATTCCTCGCGAGCGGCACCAGCAGCTGCAGATCATCGCAGCCACCGCGGTCAAGGAGAACTGGTGGGTGTTGGCAACCTCAACTTCAACGAGAAAAGCACGAAAGACACAGCATCCAGCTCGGTGGAGGCCCTCTCCGAGCTACTGGATCAGACAGCCCTCGTCGATGTGGCCACCCTCTTCGACGCCATTCACATTTCAACCAGATTGGTCAGCTACGGGAGCCGTGTTGACGCCTCTCGTCTGGACAGGATCCTTCTCCCTTCATGGATCGTGTCGCCCAGTACAGTACCATCCACTACAGGCTATCGGACCAAAAATAGATGTGAACATGCTCTGACTAAAGGAGTAAGTCCAATAGAACAAATCCTAGGACATAAACCATCTATAAAACACTTTGAAATTTTTGGTTCATTAGCCTATGTTTATGTCCCAAAGGTTGAAAGAAATGAATTTCAATCTAAAGCCAATATAAGTATAATGGAAGGGTATGCAAATAAAACAAAGGTATATAGAATTTGGTTACCAAAAGAAAGGGAAGTAATTGAAACAATACATGTGTATATTGAGGAAGCTAAAAAAGGCGTAAATTCTATATTTGGTACTGCGTCTAGAGAACCAAGTGTTTTCTATCCTCAGGATGATAGATATCCCTACAATGACCATAATGATGATAGTCATGATATTAACACACATACCCCAATAGATATAACAAAATGGAAAAGGATAGAAGTACCAAGAAAAACAGGACCAAGAGTTGATGTATATTACTATCCACCTTCTAGTGATAAAAAATTAAGATCAGTTAATGATGAACAAAAATTTTGTGAATCACAAAAACTTGAATTTGAGCCTAAATTGTTTTCATTTAAACCACAACAACAAGAATATAGGGAAGAAAATGAGATAAAAATGGAGACAGCAAGTTCCAGACTGGCATTTATCAAGAACTGGGCCTGAACATTGCCCTCAACCCAAAGAATCTGCAGTTGGTCTTCTGCCAGCATCAATTTGCCACTGCCACATGTCGAGAAAATTACATCACCATGTCAGCATCGCCACCAGGTAGGCCTCATCTCCAACTGAACAATCAGGAGGTCATCCTACCAAATTCTCCACCATTGGTATCGGCTGAGTTTCCCTCAGAATATTCCAGAACCTTCGCTTCATCTTAAATTCTTTTTTAAAATTAAGCCAACATATATCGAATATAAAATCAATTATAACAATGGAGCGTGGAAAACGAACAGCTGCACCGAGGAAGAAAGTACCAGGGGCAACCACTCCTCCCCCTTATGACAATCCGCCACCAAGTCAACCCAGATTGGAAGTAAACACGCCATCTCAGCTGATGTGGCTGTTGTACCAGCGCCAGTCTCGCCCGTGGCCGCCACCGCCGCCTCTTCCTCTGCCCCCTCTGATGCCTCCAGGGCCTCCAAGGGTGAAGCTGAAAAAGCCGGCCTCGCCTCTGGCTGTACAGAGAAAGACTCTGAAGACTCTGAGCATCCATGTTATACTGAATTGAGCCAATTTTTTCTTTGTATGAATACCTTTTCTAACTATAATCTTTGTGTAGGTTTTTGCAATGCTCTTGAGACTTACTTCATTCAAATACCACAAAAAGTCAACAGGATCAAGATCTGTCATGAAAATTGCATGAATCTCTGAAGACAAGCTGTCAACAGCTCCTACAACCCTTTACAGGAATCTGCCGCTGGTCTTCTGCCAGCATCAATTTGCAACACGCAGAGAAAAGTACATCATCACCATGTTGACATCGCCTGAACAACCCGGAGGTCATCCTACCAAAAGGGATAAAAACCACAGAAATGGCAATGTTGGGGAGTTACTGCTGATCAGTACAGCCCTAAGCCTGCTGGCTGACAATCTATGGCACCTAGAACTGAGACAGACAGCTGCTCTTCAAATACTGGCCTTTGATGGTACATATGCTGCTGAGCAGTTTTTCGATGAATTAGAGGATTGGTAGAGTTCCTATCCCTCACAAATACCGAAAAAGTGTGGCTGATCGCCAATAATCTGCAGGGTGATCCTTTGCATCTCTTCTGTGACCTACGACTGAGGTCACAGGAATTATATCTAATTTCTAACAGATGTTTACCCTCAGAGAAACGGTGCCTCCTATAAGTAGTATGCAAATAAAACAAAGGTATATAGAATTTGGTTACCAAAAGAAAGGGAAGTAATTGAAACAATACATGTGTATATTGAGGAAGCTAAAAAAGGCGTAAATTTTATATTTGGTACTGCGTCTAGAGAACCAAGTGTTTTCTATCCTCAGGATGATAGATATCCCTACAATGACCATAATGATGATAGTCATGATATTAACACACATACCCCAATAGATATAACAAAATGGAAAAAGATAGAAGTACCAAGAAAAACAGGACCAAGAGTTGATATATATTACTATCCACCTTCTAGTGATAAAAAAATTAAGATCAGTTAATGATGAACAAAAATTTTGTGAATCACAAAAACTTGAATTTGAGCCTAAATTGTTTTCATTTAAACCACAACAACAAGAATATAGGGAAGAAAATGAGATAAAAATGGAGACAGCAAGTTCCAGACTGGCATTTATCAAGAACTGGGCCTGAACATTGCCCTCAACCCAAAGAATCTGCAGTTGGTCTTCTGCCAGCATCAATTTGCCACTGCCACATGTCGAGAAAATTACATCACCATGTCAGCATCGCCACCAGGTAGGCCTCATCTCCAAATGAACAATCAGGAGGTCATCCTACCAAATTCTCCACCATTGGTATCGGCTGAGTTTCCCTCAGAATATTCCAGAACCTTCGCTTCATCTTAAATTCTTTTTTAAATTAAGCCAACATATATCGAATATAAAATCAATTATAACAATGGGGCGTGGAAAACGGACAGCTGCACCGAGGAAGAAAGTACCAGGAGCAACCACTCCTCCCCCTCAGCTGATGTGGCTGTTGTACCAGCGCCAGTCTCGCCCGTGGCCGCCACCGCCGCCTCTTCCTCTGCCCCCTCTGATGCCTCCAGGGCCTCCAAGGGTGAAGCTGAAAAAGCCGGCCTCGCCTCTGGCTGTACAGAGAAAGACTCTGAAGACTCTGAGCATCCATGTTATACTGAATTGAGCCAATTTTTTCTTTGTATGAATACCTTTTCTAACTATAATCTTTGTGTAGGTTTTTGCAATGCTCTTGAGACTTACTTCATTCAAATACCACAAAAAGTCAACAAGATCAAGATCTGTCATGAAAATTGCATGAATCTCTGAAGACAAGCTGTCAACAGCTCCTACAACCCTTTACAGGAATCTGCCGCTGGTCTTCTGCCAGCATCAATTTGCAACACGCCGAGAAAAGTACATCATCACCATGTTGACATCGCCTGAACAACCCGGAGGTCATCCTACCAAAAGGGATAAAAACCACAGAAATGGCAATGTTGGGGAGTTACTGCTGATCAGTACAGCCCTAAGCCTGCTGGCTGACAATCTATGGCACCTAGAACTGAGACAGACAGCTGCTCTTCAAATACTGGCCTTTGATGGTACATATGCTGCTGAGCAGTTTTTCGATGAATTAGAGGATTGGTAGAGTTCCTATCCCTCACAAATACCGAAAAAGTGTGGCTGATCGCCAATAATCTGCAGGGTGATCCTTTGCATCTCTTCTGTGACCTACGACTAAGGTCACAGGAATTATATCTACGAGGGTGAGTAGAAAAGTAAGGTCTTCTACGAGATAATTTCCGAACGCGCGTTGCTAGGTGAAATCCGACAACACCGCTGCCTTCCTTGGTTCCCCCTCTACCGTCTAGAACCTTCCCGGTGATCTTGGGACGCTCAGTCGCTGTCTGGCAGTTGCTCGCGATGGAGCTTCCTCTTAGCTCTCCCGCCAAGTGCGAGTTGCGCTCAGATATACGCTTTTTAAATGCGAAAAATAATTCTCCGGTCGAAATTCACCGTCAGTTAGTGGAAGTGTATGGTGAGAAGTGTACGGACATCAAAAATGTGCGGAAATGGTGCCGGGAGTTTAACGAGGGGCGCATAAACGTCCACGATAAACAGCGGTCTGGGCGGCCGAGTTTGCCGGAATCAACCGTGGCTCGAATCGACGAAATGGTGCGCGCAAACCGGTGGATAACCCTTGAAGAGATCGAGGATGGCCTGAATGAAGATTGCAGCCACTTCTCCGTGCACAAGATTGTGTCTGAGACCCTCGGCTACAGAAAGGTGTCCGCCAGGTGGGTCGACAAGTGGCTCAAAGAGGCGGCGGGAGAGTGGTACAACACCGGAATTACAAAGTTGGTTGACAGGATGAAAGAAGTGATTGAGCATCAAGGCGACTATGAAAGAAAAATAGCAAAGTGTCCAACCTTTCCAATGATGTATAAAAGGTTGTGATTAAATGTGTTTTTCTATGAAAAAAAAAATAGGAGACCTTACTTTTCTACTCACCCTCGTAATTTCTAACAGATGTTTACCCTCAGAGAAACGATGCCTCCTATAAGGAGTTTTTCCTGCTGAGCTGTATACCCAAGATATAGAATCCTATTACAGAAAGAAGGTAGTGCTGGGAGACGAGCTGGGTCTTCCCACCTCCACCTGAGGAGCCCTCCTTAAGTCCTTCCTGTTACTCAGACTTTGACTATATCATCATCGGTTCTGACGTCACACACTATGCTTCAGACTTTTCTGTTTTGGTTTTTCGTTTGCTTGTTTTTACAACATTTGTATTGGAACAAGTCGTTCCTTAAATAAATATATATATGTAATATTATAAAGAATATTGTCTAATAAATAATTATGTACCATGTTGGATATAATGTATTCTGTATGGATTCAAATAAAGATGGCAGTCAAAGGACGTGGAGATGGAAGAAGTAGAAGAGAAAAAAAACGACAGATCCAAGTCGTGTATCTAGGTCACTTAGAACAAAGAGGCCCTCATATTCCAGAGTTGAATGTCCTGAGAGATTGGGATGTTAGGCAAAGCTCCTTCCCGACCAAATTCACCATCATGGCCGACAGAGACAGGGACCAATCAAAGGTCAAGCAGGGTCCCACATGACCCAAGCCGGGGGGTGGGGCAACCGCAGTTCGGTCGGTGTAACGTGTGTGTCAAGACGTGTGTGTGCATCTTCTAAAAGTAGTGCCTCGAGGTCCAAGATGTGAGTCATCTCAATCCAATTTAATCGCGAAAATCCTTCCATCTCCTCTCCCGAGCCGCCAATGATTAATATTCCGAGGTGTTTTGTGATTCATTAATCGATATAGTGTGCCGATTTTTCATCCACCGCCATCGATAACGACTGCCCAAACATACAAAACCCCATCCACTCCCGAGGATTCTCAGGACAAAGCACTTTATCACAGTGAAGTCGACAAGCATTTTTTTTTATATAACAGAGAGTCGACAGGATGGACGAGAAAAACGAAACGCAAAACGCGGAGGAAGACACCGCAGAGGGAGAAAACAACCCCGCCGTAAGTACTCCCAAAATAGAACCACCCCCTCCGTCGGCAGAGTTGCCGGCCGTCTTGGCACGCCTCGCGGCGTGTTTATCTGCCCTTCAGACCACCAGCGACCGCGTGACCCATCGGACGGAGATAGAAGTCCAGAGCTTCGACGGGACCTACCCAGCCGCCAGTTCTTTCGGACATATGACCAGAAAACAGACTGGGATGGTCTCACCAACACGGAAAAAGTGCTCCGCCTACCTCGTTACCTGAACAACAAACCGCTAGAACACTTCAGGAGGCTTCGGATGGAGACCCAACATTACATCCAGGTGAGACAGACCTTCCTGGATCTCTATCCGGAGACCAATGAGGCCACGTATGCCCAATACTTCTCCATGAAGCTGGCCGGACAGCCCAACCTGGAAGAATACTATCGGAATAAGACCGCGCTGGGTCTACAACTGGGCCTCCCACAAGAGGTCATCTTGGAGACGCTCACCGAGGGGCTGCCACCCTCCGACCAGCGCCTCGTCCGCATTGTGCCGCCAGAGAACCTAGGTGCATGGTTCCGGCTGGTGCAGCGGATCCGCGGCAGCGGCGCACCATCTCCAAGGCACCCAGACGAGCACGCACCACCCCTACTGGGCCCCTACGCACCGGTGCGACCTAGTCCAAGAACAGTGCCAACCAGGTCGACCCCGCCAACAGACTGCCGTTTTTGTGGTGGACTACACTGGCACTCTGAGTGTCGTCTCAGACAAGCCCCGCAGTTGCCCCGTGCCTCCGGAGACGCACGAGCAGCGCGCTCCGCGCAACTAGCGGAACAACGGCCGCGAGCCCAGCCCCATCACCAAGCGTCACGCGCACAAGCCACTGGGATAACCAAGGGAGCCCCAGACCAGCAGCCAGCAGGTAGGCCTACTGACCAGGCCTTTCGTCAACCTGACAATTAGACTGCCAATCTCCCATGGACTGTCCCTACCATTCCTGATAGACACGGGTGCGTCCGTTAACCTAGTGTCATGTGCCATATATAAAAATTTAAAGAATAATTTCCCTGACCTAAATTTAATAACTAAAAAAATAATAAATTTACAGACAATAGATGGCCACGTGCCAACAATAGGCCAGATTACCTTCCCCCTATCCATTCATGCCATAACCCAAAACGAAGTATTCCACGTGGTGGACGCCCCTCTACCATTTGGAATACTTGGTATTAATACCCTCCGTAAATTCAAATTAAAAATCGATTTTGCACATGGCACTATGTACCAACTCGACGCACCTTTGTCGCCCCTGACCTACCACTTTGCTGTGTTGCCCGAAAGGTGCACATATTGGGAATGCCAGGCGGACCTATGCAAGGCCCACACTATTTTTCCGCCTTCCGCCAACAATACCCAATATGCGCATTTTTCGGACAACACGTCCACAACCCAGGGACTCACCCAACCACCGCACCATGTCCAATCAAAGAACTTTTTTAGAGCCAACTGCTCTTATTATAGGGTCAAGGTACCAGAACAACCACCCAATGCCAACCTCTCACACCCCACCAAGGTCCAAACGGACCACCTTCACCATACACCCAAACATCCCCATTCCACACACCATTCCATGTACCACACACACCACCCATCATCACCAGAACACCTCCCAGGGATCCCCATAGACAATCAACCGCAGCCACCGTATCCACCTCAATTCCCGGCGCTATTGCGCCAATACCAACACGTGTTCTCCCGGAACAAATTCGCGGTCCCATGCCTAAAGGTTCCCCCAGTAAGAATCGCCACCAACTCCGACAAAGTCGTCACCATCCGCCCATATAGGGTACCGATATGCGACCAACGGGAAATACGCAGTCAGATCCGACAGATGTTGGATAATGACATCATTGAGCCGTCCTACTCCCCTTTCTCTAGCCCGGTCACCCTAGTGACCAAGCGAGACAAGACCAAAAGGTTTTGTATCGACTATAGGAAGGTGAACGAGGTCATAAGCTCCGATGTCCATCCACTCCCGAGGATCGAAGATATACTGGACCGTCTCGCGCGGGCCAAGTATTTCTCGACTGCCGACGTCTCCTCCGCATATTGGCAAGTGCCGATACACCCTGATTCTCGACCACTGTTGGCCTTCGCCACGATAGACGGGTTGTATCAGCCCACCCGATTGCCTTTCGGACTTAAGACCAGTCCACAGATCTATGAAAGGGCAATCAATCAGGTCCTGCAGGGGCACGGACTTGATTGTGTGGCGCACTATTTTGACGACTTTGTCATCTATTCGGAGACACTGGAGGAACACCAAGAACACCTGCGCAAGTTTTTCGCGTTCTGCGACGCGGAGAACTTGCAACTCAACCTCACCAAATGCGAGTTTTTTAGGCAGACCATCGAATTTCTGGGGTACACAATCACCGCTGGTACCACCACCCCACTTATCCGCAATACCGACGTAATCCACGCTATCCCACCCCCGAACAATCGCAAAACGCTGCAATCCTTCTTAGGCGCCGTGAACGTCTATAATAAGTTCATCCCGGACTATGCCCGTTTGCGGACCCCACTCAACAACCTTCTCAAGAAGGATGTGACGTGGGACTGGGATGACAAATGCCAAAAGGCGTTCACCAGCCTGAAGGAAAGCCTCACACAACACCCCGTATTGCACCTCTACAAGGATGAACTACCATGCCAGGTATATTGCGATGCATCAACACTTGGCATTGCAGGCGTCCTCAAACAAGTCCACTCCGCTGGGAAGGCCTACCCAGTCCAATATTTCAGCCGCGCTCTGCGTGTACACGAGCGGAACTACACCATCTCCGAACTAGAATGCCTCGCCATTGTCGAGAGCGTGGAGAAGTTCTGTGTGTATCTAATGGGCAGAAAATTCACCATATTTTCTGACCATCACGCACTGCAGTGGCTGAAGACGATCAAAAACCCATCAGGCAGATTATTCCGATGGAGTTTGAGGTTATCGTGTTACGAATACGAAGTCCGCTACATAAAAGGAGCACAACAACATGAAGCGGACCTCCTATCCCGTAACCCGTTTTGTGGATTCTTAGACGCCACCCTCATTAAGAACCACCAACTCACTCCTTCGGGAGAATCTAAACTGACCTTTGATCGAAACGGACTGCAAACCCTAAAGCGTAGAGGTGTAACCAAAATTGTCGTCCCTGACGCCCTCGTTCCCGACCTACTAACAAAGGTGCACAGTCGGTACAACCACCCGGGCATATCCCAGATGACCAGGCTCATCTCTCCCCAGTACTACTGGAAGGGGATGTCAGAAGACATCTCCAAAACCACCAAAGCCTGCGCCATCTGTCAGTCAACAAAACCCCCTCGAGGTCCCACGTTTGGGGAACTAGGACAACTTCCTGTGGCCACTCAGCCTTTTGACCTGGTCGCCCTCGACACCATAGCTGGACTTGCCAAATATGGTAACGCCAAAGCTTACCTCCACGTTGTGGTGGATCACTTTTCGCGCTACACGTGGACCTTCCCCTCAAAATCTACCAGCATCACCACCTATCAACAGGTGATAAAGCGAGTGTTGCAGGACGGCTCTCCGAAACGCCTACTCACGGATAGAGCGCCTGCGTTCACCTCACCAAAGTTCAGGAAGTTCCTGATTAACAGGAACATCCATCCCCTGCTCACCACCAGTAACAACCCCCAAGCTAATGGTCTATGCGAGCGCCTGAACGCTACCTTAACAGGCAAACTAAGGTTACTCCATTTGGAAAACCCCAAAGCCGCATGGACTAAGCTGGCGAAGCGCGTTACTGTGGTGTATAACAACACGCCCCACTCAGTTACCGGGTTCCCACCTGGCTACCTGATGTTCGGCGTTCTACCTCCCGAGCTCACTGAGCATGTAAACCCCTACCCCGTTTTAACCACAGCCCGACGGATAGCCCATGAACGTACCCAGGCCAAGCACCTCAAAGACAAACATGCCTACGACCAACAACATAAGACACCCCATTTTGAACCCGGAGATCTCGTGTTGGTAAAAGTTTACCATCACCCCAATACAGGCAAACTGGCTCCGTATTTCACGGGTCCCTACGAGATCTTAGAGATCATCTCTCCCAAAGTGGTGAGAATAAACCGACCCAACCAACCTCTAAATCGGAATACCGACACAGTCCATGTAAATAAATTACAGTACTATAACGAAAATATTCGTTATATCGCACCTCCCACTCTGATACCACACCCTGCTAAACCCCAATCTAGGACGCTACCACCACTGTTCGAGCACCTCACCCCAGACCTCTTTACAGTTGAGCGCTTTGCTCCTACAATAGGCAATTGTACCACTACCACCCCTGTTGACCCACAATGTAACATTATCGCCCAACGCGATATTCCCCAACCTGCAATATCCCGTCCAACCCATATAACCAAAGTTAAAACCCCAATCCCTACAGTTAGGGCTGATCCCAAACCAATTCCCTTACAGGCAAGTTTTTTTCGTAACGTGAAAACCTTCCCCTTGTTCCACCTCCTATACCTCATCAACCTTTTCATCCTACCCACTGTACTATTACCCATGGCCACCCTACTGTATGTCAGTGTCTATACACTGCAGCCCAACCGTCTCTTCCAACTACAGGAAGCCCTATTCGAAGTAACCATCGCCGTAGTGGAACTAATCCATCGAACCATAGGAATAATTCTCCCGGAGTTATGGACCATCCTTGTCCACAGTCATGCCTTGGTCGCTCTAATAGGTGAAATCATAGGAGAGATTTTCCAAACCCTCTTTAGAGCGCGCCAAGTCGAATAGCAATCTCCCCACCTTTACATCACTCGTCGATCACCCCGCTGTCAGCTGGCGTCCACTTTACAGAAACCTTCCGCCGCGCCGACGTCACGTCCTTTCCGATCACGTGACCGACGTCACATCCTCCCTGCGGAATGTAAACAAACCCGCCGTCACTTTTCACGTGTCACCACACTTAAAGTTACTTTCTGGAACATACACTCACACACACTCGCATACATTCACGCACCTATATAGTTTTGGCAACCTTATGACCTACGACCCTATAATAAACAAAGATTGGACATTGTTATGTAAAAAAATATTCTTCTTTTGTGTATATTTTTGTTAACCAATTTTAAAAGACTTGTACACAACCAGCACTTTTATTTTTTTTATTTTTATTTTTTTATTCCCACCATCCATGTCTATCACCCTTTCAATTTCTTAATCACCTCAAGTTTATTTTTTCCTTTTATTGTTTAAACCTTGTTTTGTCCTAACTGAATGAACAACTGACCTGACGCAATACTTCTCATGTATCAGCCTTCAGTTTATCATACAGGAGCTTTGATTTCTTTTTTTATGTTTTGTTTATATTTTTTCACCGCCCCAAAGGCTAATCAGATTTCTTTTTCCTTTTTTTTTTTTTTTTTCCTCCATCACCAAATTTTATTGTCTATAGTTTTCTTTTTATTTCTGTTAATGTCTTATATGTTTTGTTTGGATTGCACCTCATAGAGTTTCCCTTGCTGTGGGTTTCCACACAGCAAGATTGAACACCTATGCAGGCAAAATTTTTTTTTTCCTCCAAAAAATTATCATATTTTTTCCTAGTTTAGCAAGCACCCCTATCTACTCAAATTTCTTTTTATTACTTATTTCCATCATTTACTTTCTCCCCAATTGTATCTAACCACTCACTATTTTAAAAAAAAAATTTATTTTTTTTTCTTTCCCAAAAAATTATTTTTTTTTTTTCAGAATTTAATACAGATCCCTTTTAAAATTCTTATTCATAGGGGGCGCATCTGTAATATTATAAAGAATATTGTCTAATAAATAATTATGTACCATGTTGGATATAATGTATTCTGTATGGATTCAAATAAAGATGGCAGTCAAAGGACGTGGAGATGGAAGAAGTAGAAGAGAAAAGAACGACAGATCCAAGTCGTGTATCTAGGTCACTTAGAACAAAGAGGCCCTCATATTCCAGAGTTGAATGTCCTGAGAGATTGGGATGTTAGGCAAAGCTCCTTCCCGACCAAATTCACCATCATGGCCGACAGAGACAGGGACCAATCAAAGGTCAAGCAGGGTCCCACATGACCCAAGCCGGGGGGTGGGGCAACCGCAGTTCGGTCGGTGTAACGTGTGTGTCAAGACGTGTGTGTGCATCTTCTAAAAGTAGTGCCTCGAGGTCCAAGATGTGAGTCATCTCAATCCAATTTAATCGCGAAAATCCTTCCATCTCCTCTCCCGAGCCGCCAATGATTAATATTCCGAGGTGTTTTGTGATTCATTAATCGATATAGTGTGCCGATTTTTCATCCACCGCCATCGATAACGACTGCCCAAACATACAAAACCCCATCCACTCCCGAGGATTCTCAGGACAAAGCACTTTATCACAGTGAAGTCGACAAGCATTTTTTTTTATATAACATATATTAGTTTATATCAAATGGGATGTCCTCGTAACTACAAAATAAATGAGTACAAAATAGAAACATCGTATTTTTGCTAAGCCTATCAATTTGGTAGCAGAGCGTGGTTTGGGCACGCGAATTGGACTAACTGCCAATTGATCCATTTAAATCAAAAAGAAATTAAATAATTGGATTAACCGCCAATTTAGAAAGAAAAATTGAATGAAAATTGGATACATATAACTTAGCAAAAATCAAAAAGTTAACAGAAAACAACTATACAACGTGGTCCATGAAAATGGAAGCAATTCTAGATTCAAAAGATCTCTTCGAAGACGTAATTGTTAATGACGAGCCAGACTTTACAAAAAATAAACTAGAATATGATATTTGGAAGAAAAAGAATCGGGAAGCATACAGCCTAATAATATTGTCACTTTCTGATGACTTAGCAATCATCTTTCGAGGCAATAAAAGGGCCAAAAGAATTTGGTACGACATAAAGTAGAGGTTTGAAGGATCTCTAGAAAACAAAAGGATAGACCTAATGTTGAATCTAGCTAAACTAAAATTGAACCCAAATGAAAACATTAACATGTATATTGTACGAGCACAGAAACTGGCACAAGAGATCACCCAGCAAGGAAAGACTGTAACAGAAAGAGAACTTGTACGATACATTGTTGAAGGACTCACACCTAACTTTGACACGATCACAGCAGCACTGTCAATAAACAGAGAAATCTCCTTACCAGACTTGAGACAAACTCTACTGGATTTCGATAAGAAAAGACAGGACAGAAGCAAAAATCATGAAAATGCTTTCAGATCATCAGACAACCAAAACAGATGCACTGGACAGCAATCAAAAGAGTGATGAGATACCTACGAGGAACAATTGACCTAGGAGTGAAATTTGAAAGAGAGAATACTGGAATCCTGAAGTCCTACACAGATGCCAGCTGGTCGACCACCCATGATGGAAAATCCTACGGCGGATGTATATGTATTGAAGCTCGGCGAAGTAACTATAGACTGGAAAAGTAGTAAACAACCACTCGTCGCCCTCTCCACAATGGAAGCGGAAATGATAGCTGCTTGTGAAAGCTGCTGTCAGATCAAGTGGATAATAAACCTGTTACGAGAGCTGGAAGAATGGAATTTCATGGAAAAACCAACTGCGATCTATACAGACAGTCAGTCATTGATCAACTGGATCTCCAGCCCTAAACAAAGCAGTCGCTGTAGACATATCAACAGAAAGTACCACTTCTTGAGAGACTGTTATGAATCCAGAGACATCTGCCTTCTGTACAAGCCATCTCAGGACCTGGAAGTGGATATCTTCACAAAGGACCTATCCCGAGACCAGATGAAGAAACACCTGGAGAACCTCAGCATCGTGGGAATAAAGACAAAGTAAGGAGGGAATTGTTAGGCAGACTTTGACTTTATCATCATCGGTGCTGACGTCACACTACGCTTCAGACTTTTCTGTTTTAATTTTTCGCTCGCTTGTTTA
Source organism: Cordylochernes scorpioides (assembly GCA_030710605.1). NCBI lineage: Eukaryota > Metazoa > Arthropoda > Arachnida > Pseudoscorpiones > Chernetidae > Cordylochernes > Cordylochernes scorpioides. The sequence goes on from CP092886.1 coordinate 147,459,287, forward strand.
TACAACATTTGTATTGGAACAAGTCGTTCCTTAAATAAATATATATATTAGTTTATATCAAATGGGATGTCCTCGTAACTACAAAAATAAGTGAGTACAAAAACAACTTGGAATCTTTAAATAGAAACATCGTATTTTTGCTAAGCCTATCAATATTTGATGACATAAATTAATATATTAGATCTTCTTTCTTTGTAGAAGACGCAGAAATCATTGCTGCCCTAAGGCCTAATGGGCAAATTACATCTATTGCCCCAGTATTCCTCATCTTGGGGGGGGCTTCATATTTGAGGACAGCAGAAGAGAAGTTTTCATACTGCTGAACGAAGGGATTAGGCTGGAGAGGCTGCCATTGTGCTTTGACATCAAATCCAAAGGGAAGACCCTCCATATATTCTTCTCCTATGTAGTTAATGCACACAGTGCCAGAGGCAGGGGCACCGTAGAGCCAACTGCTCCTTTAATACAAAGACACCTGCAAAAGTCTCCGGGCAGGCGCCCTCCATCTGAGATGGAGCTCCACCTGCCATCCGCCCACTGGACAGCCCCCATTCCTATGTCTTCAACTGTGGCTGCTGCCCCTGCTGTCACCTCAGGCACTGTCACATCCACTCCCCCTCTGGCACTAAAGTCAGCACCCCAGCATGAGCAAGTGAAATCTGGGCAAATGGTGTCATCTCAGGGGAAGAAGATGAGGTCCAGGTCTCTACTCCCTCTAGAGGCAGATCCAAAACTCGGCAAAAACTAAAAGAACTGCTTGAGCATATCCCCAGCTCCCTCTTAAACGAAGCAGAACAACATCTTGGACTAGATAAAGGTGAAATCATGAATGTCCTTATCTTAGTCTCTGGCCTACAGAATCTCCTTAAGATGGGGAGAGCCCAAAAGATTGGGCTTCACAGTGTAGCCCAGAAGCTGCTGGATTGTCTGCCCACCACCTAGACGGCTTTCTACAATCATCTATAAGCGTTCAAGTTAATGTTATTATTAATTTGATTTTATAAATACACCTCACTTGAGATTGATGGCAAATCTGAAAACCTTCAAAAGTTCAATTTAAGTAAAAATCATTAAACAAACTTGGTATTGCCCAGGTGCACCAATGTATAGGGCATACATCCATCATCTAACCCACCTCTTCTTACTTCCTCTACTTTAAACAATTCCTCCCTCAACAACCTCAAACTGAACTACGAGTTAAGGGAACTCTTAAAAAAATACCCTGTATTGTTCCCTGATAATAAGTTTTCTATTCCTCCGTTAAAAGTAAGGCCAGTCCACATACCTGTCAGTAGCAATACAATAATAGCGCTATGATCTTATGTCCTTTGACCTTATTTCTCTCTTCTTCTTTCTTATCTCCACTCAATCATTTTAGGGTATCAAGTTGTGACCCTTGATGGTGTTCCTTATTATAGGGTTGATAGGGTTGAAATCAAAAGACAAGTTGCATTAATGCTAGAGAATGGCATTATCGAGGCTTGTTAGTCACCATATTCAAGCCCAGTCATACTGGTGACTTGTAAAAGAGATGGAAATATGCGCTTTTGCATCGATTTCTGAAAGTTAAATGCAATCATACCATCCGACCCACATCCTGTACCAGTAATCAAGTGTCTCCTAGATAATTTGTCCAAGGCGCAGTACTTCTCCTCTGTAGACATCCTATCTGCCTTTTGGATTATCCTGATTGACGAGGAAAGTAATCCGCTCCTTTCATTCATTACAAACAACAGCCAGTAACAATACAGACTCTTGCTGTTCAGAGTGAAGAACGCGCCACAATCCTTTGAGAGAATAATAGGCTCCCTCCTTCACAAGTACCATATGACATTTGTCTCGCATAACTTTGACGATTTTATCATCCACTCGAACAGCCAAGAAGAACATATCCAGCACTTACAGAGATTTTTGAAATCTGTTTCAAGGAAAACATAAGAACAAACATTGTAAAATATGAGTTTCAGACAAAAATCGACTTCTTGGAGTATGCTATAAAAAATGGCATCTATACTCCAAGCATAAAGAACATGTTGTAGGTGATCATCTTATAAATTCCTAAGAGAAAATATGTAAATTCTTCTAGCTGTTTGATTTAGAAGTTATGTATGCAAATTTCTTTTTGTAAAAAGATTTTTTTTTAGATGTTTTGTATATCTAAAAATTTGTATGTAGAGAATAGATGTTTCTTTGAGTTGCTTGTTAAGTGTAAATGAGTGTGGAAGTAATGTGTAATAAATAATTTTTTAGGATAATAAGAAGTCATTGATTTTATTGAAGATTTTCTTTAAAAAAGGTAAATATAAATCTCTGCACAACAACAGAACATTGAAATAATTGATGCCATAAAAACATCTGTAAATGTAAAGATGTTGCCCAATCGTTCTTGGGAGTCATAAACACATCTACCACAAATTCATTCCAAACTATGTGACTATTCGTGCATCGCTCAATCAGATCCTTAGAAAAGATGCGACGTGGACTTGGTCTGCAGAACATAAAAAGGCTTTCAAAAGCTTGAAGACAGCTCTTATTAATAAGCCAGAGCTTCGCCTGTTTCAGGAAGGTTTGCCTTGTCATCTCTTTTGTGATAACAGCACTTTAGGCATCGCCCGGATCCTCAAGCAGGTCTATCTGGATGGCAACAGTACAGTACTTCTCCAGGACACTACGCTCTTATGAATTGTTCTTGTAATATAATTGAAATTGCCAAGATTGCCCTGCCTCTTATGTGGGCGAGACTGGTAGAACCGCGCACATCAGATTAACAGAACATAAATAATAGGGATCCTAAATCACTCATATATCAACATATATCACACACAGGCCATAAATTTAATCTAGGCCATCCCAAAATCCTGTATCAGCATATACGTAGCAAGCAGTTTAGATTATATCTAGAATCAGTCATCTCCACTCAAACTAACAGTATCAACAGAAACATAGATCTTCCTGAAGTCTACCATATGTTAATACAATAATTATTTTCCTTGTTATCCTAGATAACCCCCGTGGTGTAATCTGGTTGGAGGGACCCCTACTTGTCGTTCAATTCCAATTTTTAGCGTACATAAATGTTGTTCCCGAATTTTACCAAATTTTAAAAAAGTTTAATTTTTATTTGCATAGTTTGATAGTTTTTATAGTCATAATTCTTATAAACTATTTCAATTTTAATTTACATTTGAAACTATTGCTTCGTATGTATATATGTATGTATGTATATAATGGCTCAAATGCGTATAAATCTTGTTAGTATATCCATGCTATCCATGCCCGTTGAAGAACCGGAAGGTTCGAAAGCTTGCAATAAATCTAAAAAGAAGCTCCTCATGTATTCTTTTAATCCCTATATATTTAAACCAAATTCTACTGAGTTCGTGTGGCTGAAATAATATACTCTGTTTAATATATAATATTATAATCATATGCACAAAAAGCCAGGTTGAAAATATCCTCTCAAAACTTATTAGTTACCATCCTGACCTTTCCTTCACCCATGAAACCGAAACTTACAACGCCCTCCCATTCTTAGATTTCCTAATCATCCGGACCCCAACCAGATTATATTCACTTCAACTCCTTCTGCCCACTAAGTCACAAAATCAACACTGTCAAAACCCTATCTAAACGAGTTCACACCCACTGTTCCACCTCTGATTTCAAAACCATGGAGACCAATAGAGTCATAGCCAATCTCATTAAATCCCAATACCCAAAGTCTTTCATATTACGCCACTTCCACAACCCCAGCCACACCCCTTCCAACCCCTTATATAAATCCATATGTGTCCTCCCATATTCCCCCACTAGCTCCTCCATAGCCCGAGCCCTAAGCAAATTAGGAGTCAGGACCCTGTACTCCAACTCCCCTAACATCAGCTCCCTCATTAGGAACCCAGATACAAAAAACAATAGCCCATATAACCTTTCTCTCTTGTCTGGCTGTGTCTACTCCATCCCCTGCATTGACTGCGACGTTGTCTACGTTGGTGAGACAGGCAGGAGCGTAGGGACAAGACTCGAGGAGCACAGCAAAAACATCTCCAGACAAGATGAGAAATCAGCCATATATCAACACATCCGGACCTCCAACCACTCTTTCGATCTGGCCAATCCATCGGTGCACTATAGCCGCATATACAACCAGCAGCAGCGCCTCACCTTGGAAGCTCTCGTTTCCCAGGGCTTCCATGCCATCAATAGACACATCGACCTCCCTGAATCCTACCAATCCCTGTTCCCGTAGCTGTGTATCCTCCATCTGTGCGTATCCCCCCTCCTCCCTCATAGACATTAGAAAATATTCCTAACTCTACTACATCCAATAGCTATTAACATGCATGTTGATTTCTCCTTTCCATAATTTCCTGGTATGCTAATTATTCCTCTCAACATTTCATAGATATGCAAAGTTCCTATAGTTTTTAATATGTAAATAGTCTCATCCCTATATAGTGTTCAATGTTCCATATGTTTTCACATTTCTCCTGTAGAAGGGCCGGCCAGCCCGAAAGCTCGAGCGTTTTGTAATAAATCGTCGTATAAAAGAAACTCGTCCCTTGATTCTTGAATTTTATCATACTCTGTTTAATTAATTTATTTTTGATTGTTTGGCAGCACTGTAATTACTGTTGTTGTTGTTGTTATGAATATATTAAAAAGTGTATGTTTGACATTAGAAAGATATATAATTAAAATTTGTTTCTTAATTTGGTAAAGCATATTTATTTATTTAATCGAAGAGAGAGGAACATCACAAAAATGGCTCAGCCGACAGGATCGATCATCCTGCATTTTAAGAATAAAAGGTAATTGGCTATAGCTTTAACCCTGATGCTAATGTTCTATCTATCCCTGAAGAATTTCAATTGCCCATTTATCACGAGCTCGTGTTTAAATGTGGAAAGAATCTAACTTCTTACTATTTAGAAAAGGATTCTAAAGTTCCATCAAAAATAATTGAAATATACAAATATCGATCATTTGAAGATTTACAAATTTTGCGTAATGGATGAGGAGGAATTAGATGCAAAATCTCTATTAACAGAATACACTTTTAGCAAATTGATAACTACTCTGTAGCAGAACAACAAAAACTAGTTAATTCTTTAGTTCAAAATTTAGGTTTAAATCAGCATAAATATGCACCAAGACATGTCGAAATGAAAGCACCTGAATTCTCCGGTAATAACTTAGATCCAGCCACTTGGATAACCCTATATGAAAATGTCTGTGCAAATAATGGTTGGGTAAAAGATCAATCCAAAATCTATGGTATGAGAAACTACCTAGGGGGAACTGCACAATTGTGGTTTGATAGCAGACTTGCTGATGAATGCAACTTTAGCTGGGAAACATGGAAAGAAGATTTTGTATCCTCATTTGGGGATAACCCCATAGATAAATATGATAGGGCGTTCAAGTGGAGATATCGAGGCAGCTCTCTGATCGATTACTTCCACCAAAAACAAAGGAAAATGCGATTAGGGATGCCCGGCTTAAGTGAAAAGCTATTGATAATTGGAGTGATTCACGGGCACCCCCAGATATGCAGAATCAGTTGTCCACTGTGAAAATCGAAAACAAAGAGACTCTTCTTCAGCTGCTGAAAAATATCCATCCCAGTTTGGAGAAAAAACCTTTTGAACCCAAGCCCTACCAGACAACTGGTAACACAGTGGTCAAGAAGCCAGCCTATTTTGCCCAACTTGATCAAATTGAGGGGGCATCACAGACAATGAACAATCAAAATAATTCTGCCTTCTCTTTAAAAAAAACAAATTTAGAGGGTTGTTCGATCCCGATGATAAAATCGATCCTATTTTTGTCTTGCAAAAGTCCCGATTCTATGTTGCCCGTTATTATAAATGGTGTAAAACTTGTTGCTTTCTTGGATCCAGGTTCTTCTATCAATCTAATGAGAAGAGACCTTTTGGCCAAATATAAATGGAAAAGTTATCCATCGGAGACCACAATAACGATTGACGAATTTCATGTCCGAGCTACTGAGAATGTTGAGGTGGAACTTCAGGTTGACGATCAACAGATAATGATTACGGCATCAATATTGAGGGAGATGCCATTCGAACTGTTAATAGGAAAGCCCACCATGAGGGATCTCCGAATTCAATAGAACTTTGGGACTGATGAGATTAAGTGCTTGTCTTTGCAGTCAAAAGAAGTTATTTTTACCAGTGATGGCCTGATCACTATATTCTCCAAGCTTTGCAATGTCTCCAAAAAGGATTTACCATTGCACGAGATCGACTTTCTATTGAAGCCCAATAATAACATCGTGGCATGTAAACCTTACCCTATGTCGGATCACAAGAGAGCATGGACTGCTGGAAAAATCAAGGAGATGCTAGATGGGGGTATTATTACTCCTTCTACTTCTGAGTACGCATCACCTTGTATTCTAGTTTCTAAAAAGGACTCGTCCTACCGACTCTGTATTGACTATCGACAGTTGAATAAAGAGACTCTTTTGGACCCTTTTCCTTTTCCTAGAATCGACTCAATCATTAATAAATTTGGGGGTTGTCGATACTTTACAAAAATTGATTTGAAGGATGGGTTTTGGCAAGTCGGTCTAACTAAAGCCACAAGAAAGTTTTCTGTTTTTGTAACACTTGATGGACTTTATGAGTTTAAGAGACTACCATTCGGGTGGAAAAATTCACCTCCTAGATTTCAGAGGGTTATGAGCGAGATGTTGGCTGATTTATTGGAACTCACGAGTGGTTGTTTACATTGACGACATTTGTTGTGGAGCTCCAACCCTTGAAGAATGTGTTTCCCTCACCTACAAAGTTCTCAATAGACTGAATCAATATAATATGACGGTGAACTTGGGCAAGTGCCAAATTTGTGTATCTGAGGTGGAACTTTTAGGTAGAATTATCAACGGTAGCTCGAAGCAAATGAAGGAGGAAGTAATCGAAAAGGCTAAACTCATGAAAGGCCCATATAACCTTAAGCCACTACAATGTTTTACTGGATTTACAGGTCATTTTCAGGCCTATATACCAAACTATGCCAAGATAGTTCGACCGTTGGACAACCTGAAGAAAAAAGATTCTAGTTTTATGTAGTCTGATGAAGGTGAAGAGGCCTATTTAAAACTTATTGATATCATCACGTCAAAACCAATATTGGCAATCCCGAATAAGTCATTGCCTTATGAAATGTCAACAGATGCTTCATATTATGGAACAGGGGCTATTCTATACCAGAGAGACGTAAATAAATGGTCATTTCAACTCAGAGTGATTAGTTATTATTCCTATACATTTTCCAAGGCTGAACAAAATTATTCCATCACTGAAAAAGAGTTGATATAATCACCGATGCGTAGGTGCGCGAGTGTTCATAAGTTCGTTTGGCTTTGCCCTAGTTATTTTTTCTTTTCCTGGTTATCCTTATGACTGAATAGTCCTTTTTTTGGTTGCTGTCTACGAGCCTATTGTACATGAGACGACAAGAATTCTAACAAGACTGAAAGGTCTTAATAAAGCTTGTTGTTGTTGCTTCTGTAGCGGTGGCAAGACTTAGTCAACATTCCTATCACCATCGGCTGGCCATCCCTTCGACGATCCAAACTCGAAAGGAGAGCTGTCAAAGGTAACCTTGTTGGATATGCATTCAGAGGACGTGGCTACAGAGTGTGGATTCCTGAGATAAAGAAAGTGGTGGAATCTCGGGACTGTGTCTTCAAAGAGAGTGATGTATCGAGGAACGACAGCAACCGGGAGGTGCTTCTATCAGTTGAACACTACAGCTATGGGACTCAACGGGAGATTGAAGAGTATCCAGTGTCTTTATTAGATCAAGAAGATGTGATACCTACAGAAGAGGACAGCCATAATGAAGATACTGTGAAGCCTACTCCTACTTGATCTCATCCAATGATCCTAAGGAACCAGAGAAATGCTCAGAACTCAATTGAACTCCTCAGTACTGAAGTAAATAAGGGAGATCCTATTTCGTATAAAGAAGCTATCCAAGGCCCTGAAGCTGAGCATTGGCTTGAAGCAATCGAAGAAGAATTGGAATCCTTGAGAAAGCACAAAGTTTGGGAACTAACAGAACTATCAAAAGACTCTGCCCCAATTGCTTGTAAGTGGGTACTACACAAGAAGACCAACGCCGAGGGTCAAGTAGTTAGATACAAGGCCCGACTTGTGGCAAAGGGCTTCACTCAACAAAAGGGAATCGATTATGATGAGATTTACTCACCTGTTTCTAGTTTTGAAACGACAAGACTGCTCACAGCAATAGGTGTTGAAAATAACTGGTTCATAGACCAATATGACGTGAAAAGTGCTTATCTCTACGGCAAGCTTGACCGAGTGATCTACATGGAACAACCAGAAGGCTTTGTTAAACCTGGTGAGGAACATCTTTACTGCCAACTCAAAAGGTCTCTGTACGGACTGAAGCAAAGCGGCAGATGTTGGAACAAGTGCCTTGATGAGTGGTTGAAGAAAAAGGGATTTATGAGGAATCCAGTTGACCCTTGTGTCTACAAGCTCAAGCTGAACGAAGGAATGATAATCTTATCATTATACGTGGATGATATTCTTACTCTGACGGAGAATCAAGAAGTGAGAGAAAAGTGCATTGAACTGCTGAGAGGTCACTTCGAAACAAAGTACATCGGACCAGTATCCTACCTGCTTGGTGTCAACTTCACTCGATCAAAGGGTGGATGCGTAACTCTAACACAAAGAGCCTATATAAAAAGTCTACTGGAACGGTTCAATCTTCAGGAAGGAAGAGAAGTCTCAACGCCGATGGAAACCAGACCAGAACTTCTTGAGGAAGAAGATGAGGAAAACTGCCAAGACCTTCCCTACCGTGAACTAATTGGTGGACTGCTCTACATTTCACAGCGGACAAGGCCAGACATTGCCTATGCAGTAAGTCAATTGGCTTGCTATTGTTCAAAGTACACTAAAAAACACTGGGTTGTTGCGAAACGAATTTTAAGATACTTAAAATCTTCAGAGCATCTAGGCATCACCTATAGACGGACTGGGGAACAACTGTGTGTCTATTCGGATGCAGATTGGGGAACCAACCTGGAAGACAGAAAGAGTACATCGGGTTACGTAGTGATGTTTGCAGGCGCTCCAATCCTATGGCGAAGTTCAAAGCAAACTGTCACCGCCCTCAGCACAATGGAGGCGGAATACATTTCCCTATCATCGTCAGTCACGGAAGTGGCATGGATCAGGGAGTTCCTGAACCATTTGGATATACCACATAATATGATTGAGCCAACTCAGGTGTGGTGCGATAACCAAGCGGCTATAGCACACGCCAAGAGCTACATCGGCCGATCCAAGACCAAGCACATCGCTATTAGATATCACTTCGTCAGAGAAAAGGTGGATGACAGTGTGATTCAACTGGACTATGTTACAAGTGGAAGAAACCTAGCGGACATTTTGACCAAGCCACTAGGGAGAAACCTACACAAACTTCATCGTTCGAGACTCTTAAGCGGCGAAGTAATCCATGAATAAGAGATCACTTTGAGGGAGGAGATTGCTGGACCGTGACGGTGGGCAGCTAACTTCTGCAACACTGGAGCTGACGTCACACACCCGTACTTTCACTTTCTGTTTTTGTATCCTGCGTCGGCGTAGCCGCGCTGACTCATATTTTCTTTCCCCATGATTACCATTTCATCAATATATATAATCCTTTCACCTTGTTGTAGTTAATTAAAGAATAATCAACGTTAAGCGCTGTGTGTGTGTAATCAAATTGAAATACAACAAATACATTCTAAGAGCAGAAAAAATGCTTGAAAATGCAAGAATTCTTGGTGCTGAAATAGATGAAGAAGAATTCACCACTGCACTTATTAAAGGATTACCTTCAAAATATAACATTATTGCCGTGCAAATAGACAGTATGGACAATCCAACTATTGATAATATTCGACGCCTATTCAAATTATACCAAGAAAAATACTGCAATCAAGAAAAAGACGAACATTCCTCAGCTTACAAGGTATATAATAAGAATAAATATAAACATTATAAAGAAACAAAGGCATCAAAAATGTATAAATGTTTCATCTGCCATAAACAAGAACATAAAGCCACCCAATGCTGGCACAACCCAGAAACCTTTTAACAACCAATTAACGCAACCCTTCACCAAAGACGCCTTACTGAACGACCTCCAGAACTTAACCGACGACGCCCTTTACCTGAACGAGACGTGGACGAAATACTCAATGAACTGTCTACCAATCGAAAACGGCGGTCTCTGTTTGCTCAATCTCATCACGCAACGTGACTTATTCATCTTGAAACGTATACAGAAACAAATCAACGGACAACCGAATGAAAACGCATACCTATTCAAAAATAAGAATGCAACAAATTATTATAATATTTTTAAATGCGATTTACATGGTTTTCTCTCGCCACGACAGAAACAGATTATAGAAAGTTGGAATAAAGTCGCACATGTATTTACCATCGATTTTAAACAACTTTTGAGAAAAGACTTTCTGCATCTTGTTTTAACGAAGTGCCACCTTTTACACGGCCTTTGCCTAAATAATCCCGCCCTCTCTAGCGTTAGAAATTTAAAACAATTTAAAGACCTCACAGATACTAATGGCAAAATGCGGGACATTAATGATATCTTCTCTCATGCTACGTGAAATGTCATCATCGACTATGAAAATCTAACCGCATTCTACTACAATTTAAAATTGTTGAAGGTGATCATCTTGAAATTTCTTGGAAGAAAATATGTAAATTGTTCAAGCTGTTAGAAGTTATGTATGCAAATTCCTTATTGTAAAAAGTATTTTTTAATTAGTTTTATTTGCATATCTGAAGAATGTATATAGAAAATTTTTTCTTCAGTTGGTTGCTGGTGAAGTGTAGATGAGTGTGTAGCAATGCATAATGAATAATTTTTGTGGGATAATAGAACTTATTGATTTTATAGAATATTTTATTTAAAAAGGTAAGATAAAAATTCTCCGCACAACAACAAAAATCGACAAATTTTAAATCAACCAATCACGGATCCTGCGTATACCTCCCAATCTCTTACAACTCCAGACCATTCTCACTAATTAAAAGCAGTGCGCTACGACAGGTCATCTTACCAACACACATAAACATGCGATGCGCTGAAGAGAAGACGGGAAAGTGGTTATTCAACATAACACCTCGCTGGTTCCGGGAACGTAATATCTATGACGACATCGCTTGGCGTTTAAAATTAAGAGCTCTTCCATATCCAATGAGAGTTGGCAAACCTTCGTGCACCGTGTACAGTGGACCACTGAGCATCGAACATCGCTACCTAAATTGCATTGAAACAAAGAAATTTATAAAAGCAATGAGAGAATGCCATATTGTCGACCCCTTATACACGTTTGACCCTGGTGACTTTGTCTTCGACCGCGGAAAGCCAGTAATTCGACGTCTTTTAAATAAGACCAAACTCAACATTTATAAATATTTCCTAGAATGTGATTTTTTAATTTATACCCCCTCCCCAACCGATCACTGAAGTGTAACTACCATTTGACCTAATAAAGATTGTTTTGTTGTAAAAAAAAAAGACCATAGATGAAAAAATATGTGGTTAGCACTTCTGAAACTACTGGCACCCATCTTTTTTAGACATGTAGAGATGGCAAAGCCCTCATTTTCACTCCAAGGGCAATACAGAAGACTGGAAAAAAGTGCCGGAGCCATTAGGCATGTATAGAAGTTCTAAAGAAGACTTCACAAAGATATCGCACTGCATTAAGACATGCTGCAAAAAATGGGGGGAGGGGCATACATGTTAACATTAAGAATTTACAAGAGGTAAAATAATTTTTAAAAAAGGCCGTGATATAATTTATATTAAAAACTTCCAGTAATTCTATCCAAGAGGTGGTTAGATGGGCATTATTTTCAGTGAGGATTAATACCCAAACAAACAAAGAGGTGTTAATTATACCAGAAATGTTCCTCCAGCATAGCTGCCGCCAGCGCTCTCAATTGTCCAGGTCTTCCAGTCCTGGTTCATCTCTGGTAGCAGTGGAACTCTGGACTGTAGCACGAGATCACTTCTTACATGGCTTGTGTTTCAAGGAGGAATTCCTCCTCCAAGACTGGTCTTCCTGGCTGCTGAACACACATGCTGCTGTTACACTTTGCTTTGCTGTTACTAAACAGGACCTTTGGGAGAGGCCACTGCTTATCATAAAACAGCTCGAGGAGCATGAAATCATGGAATTCGTGTAATCTTTACACAAGGATATAAGAAAGAACAACAAAAACAACACTTTGGCTGTAGTGGGGCAGAAATAGTGAAACACAATTATAGATATCTCTAATAGTTTTTTTAATATATCAAAAAAATTATCGTTCATTTGTGAGAAAAAACTATACCACTCACACTAATTTTATTCTTTCATTGCATAAAAGTTTATAGGTGATTTAAAAAATAAAAGAGAAATTAGAATCAATAATAAAGTATAATTTGGATTATATAGCCAAGAAAATACACTGGAAAACAAGATCACATACAAATAAGTCAATAATATAGGCCATTTGATAATATTTTTGTTAACATCTTGACAAAGATATCATTTTATATGCCTAACCCAGACTTATTATCTATTTGTTACAGTTGGCATCAAACTGATCCAAAAATTTGGAACAACTAAACATCTAGCTTGTGATTTCTGGCTTGAGGTGTTGACAATTTGCTATGAGGCATCAATGGTATGCTTGTGCTTAGAGTCATAACTGAAATCTTGGTTTTCGTTGTTAATTGTGCAGGAAGTATTTTTATTTACGGGGCTGCTAACCAGAATGGATGATTTTTGATGCCCGGTTGAAGGCATATAGCGGAATATATACAAAGCACTATATACATTGCACTGTTGAGGGGCCTGTGGATGGGTGGCCAGGGGATCCTCGCCGGGTGAGGTCAGGAGAGCCAGGATGTAGAGGAGGATCAGGGGGGCAGGGTGGTGATCCGCGGAGATCAGGGGAAGGCAGAGACGGGTCCAATAGTATGAGTATTGAGCCCAAGGGTGACTGTGGAGAGCAGACAGACCGCAATGCTCTGTTGCATTGTTCCAGGGTACAGTGCCACAATCACACGACAGCGTCAGTCGCATATGCAGGGCTGGTCGGGGAAACCGGGCAAGCACTCCGCAATTGTGCAGAATTTGAGTGAGTCAACATGGATGTTCACATTTATATGAATCAGGTAAATTATATTTCTGATTATCTTCATTACTTTAGCAGACTTCCATTTATGAAATTCCATATTTAACAACTGACTCATTTTGAAGAAACCATTAGCCACTTTCAACTTGAGTTAATTGACCATCTCTCTGAGTGAAGTAATGTCACTCAATTTGTGGTCATTATTCAAGAATATTTCAGCCTTGTTTGTCTAAAATACTTATCATTTAGGGTGGTCCTAACAAAAAATATATATATTGTAGAAATGAGATTGTGTTGAATATTTTTTGTCATCAAATTGAGAAGCATATCAGTTGCTTTCCTGATGGCTTACCAGGAGCGTGGCCTTCCACCTCCTTGATGATGGTGTGCTCTGTGGTGGAGCCAGCCAAGAGAGTTCTGTCAGAAGGGCAGCTCAGTTTCCCAATCTCATGGGCTTCTTTCATCACCAGCCCAAGTCTTCCATCTCTGCCTGAAAACACACAAACATCATCTTGCTCTTAAATCTATACTACAAATTGTAACCTATTGTAATGAAATTATTAAAAAATAATTTTAAAAGATGGAAAATCTTATAGTTAATATACTTCTAACTTTCCCTTTTCAAATACAGTATAACCTCCCTTTAGTGGACACCCCTCTACAAAGGACAGTTTTCATTTGCAAAATTACCATTTTTTTCAATTTAGTAACTCTCAGGTAAGTGGACACATCTCTCTAAAGGACACTTTGACTTTGCAATTAGGTGTCCTTTACAGGGAGGTTCTAATGTAATTAATAAAAGTTTGTCTATATTTATATGAAGCAAATGCTTATAAAGTAAAAGACAGGAAATCAGTGGAAACAAATATCCCTTCAGAAAAAAACATGCAAAATAAATTTGAAATATATACAGTAGAAACTCCATGTAACACCAAGTTGTAAAGCTAAAATGTCCTTTAGGTAGAGGTATTCTCTTAATGGAGAGTTGCTAATAAATCAAATGGCCATTTTGGAGAAGAAAACTGTCCTTTGTAGGGAGGTGTACTCTAGCTTGAGTATCATCTCATGGAGGTTCTACTGTCAAGTAACTCAACAACCCTTAGCCAGGAAGCTCCATGAGATGCCTGTCAATCATCACTGGAGTGCACTAGGGGGGTGACCAAAGGTACGAGGGATTCTTGTAATGTTGTCTACAGATGAGAAAAAAGATAAGACGCCTCGATGGCAAAGCACTCTTATTGATAATATTGATAAATTATTTTTAAAATCTTTTCCTTACCTCTCTCCTCCCGACCAAGATAATTAATAAAATTTGTTTATATATATTGTAGCAAACTATTTATTATTTTATTAAAAGAGTATAATTTTTGTTGCTTATATTTTGCTACTCTGTAAACTTCCCTCATTGTTCATAGTCTGTTCTTGACTTAAATAAATTGCTGTGTCATCCTGAAGTTTGTCTTTCCTAATTTTTCAAGTGACATTTAGGCGGAGGTGCTGGGTTGTTGTTGTTTCTTATCCCCTTGTGTAAAGATTACACGAATTCCATGAGTTCATGCTACTCGAGCTGTTTTATGATAAGCAGCGGCCTCTCCCAAAGGTCCTGTCCGGTCCCAAAGATGCTGGGTGAAATAGGGAAGACAAACTGAAGACCTAGAGGCCATGGATGTTGTGATCTACATTTTCAGAGACTGGCTCCAGGATTTCACTGCCATGTCAAAACCAAGACTTCCCTCCAAGATGACGATGTCCCTATACACGATACGACGACAAAGCTGCTCTTCATGCCGAAAGAAAAAGGATGCAAAGCTACTAGGGACAAAGTAATTTGTTTAGAAAAATTGATTACCACCCAATAAATACTTTTGTATAAAACTTTATTGGATATCTTAAAGGTAAATATACCCCAATATAATAATTTAATTATTTTAAAACTTGCATCTTCTCATTTATCTCTGTGACATATTTTTGGCGGAGACGCTGAGGATGTGATTTCAAAGATGTCGATGTCTACAGAGATGTGAACCAATTTTTGAACTTTGCCAGAACTAAGAAAAATAACTGGTGACCAGAGATGCACCGATAGTGGAATATATCTTGTAAGTGCCAACAAGATCACTCTACCTTTTCTGGTGACAGAAATATGAACCTGAACATTGGTTGAAGGAATAGGAGAGAGTGGTGAAGTACAACAGATGGGACGAGACCTTGAAGGCTTAAAAACATGGTCTTATACTTGGCTGGAACTGCTGGAAGATGGTAGGATAACAATGAAGAATCATTCATCTCATGGAGAAATTTTGATGACACCTTCTGTGTGTTTGGACTACAGGAGGGCACTGTTTGATGCGGCAAATAAATTTTGATGTCAAGAGCTCAGATGGCTGAAGAATCCTATGAGTTGTACATCCAAGAAATCCTTAGTCTCTACCAGCAGATAAACTCCACATGAAAGAAGTTGATAAAGTTGCTCATATTATAAATGCCAATTCTGAGGACACAATCAGTAGATGAGATCTTTTAAGTTTTACAGTCATCTGGCAGCCATCAAGCATCTAAGGATCAGCAGCACAAAATTCACCAGGTTGTCAAATGTATTGCCCATTTCATGTGTTGACAACCCAAACGAATTGGCCAACCTAATTTTCTGCATCGCCAAGGAAGATATTCAAAAGGCTTTCCCAGCACCTGAAATGGCCAATCCTCTCAGAGAAGTGAACACTCTGGAACAGAATGTGAGAGAAGAAGTTAACTGTGGTCTCCAACCTAAAAGACCACAAATTGGAGAAATGGAGAAATTTTGATGACACCTTCTGTGTGTTTGGACTACAGGAGGGCACTGTTTGAGGCGGCAAGGAAGTTTTGAAGTCAAGAGCACAGATGGCTGAAGAATCCTATGAATTGTACATCCAAGAAATCCTTAGTCTCTACCACCAGACGAACCCCCACATGAAAGAAGTTGATAAAGTTGCTCACATTATAAATGCCATTTCTGAGGACACCTATCAGTAGATAAGATCTTTTAAGTTTTGCAGTCATCTGGCAACCATCAAGCATCTAAGGATCTGCTGCACAAAATTCACCAGGTTGTCAAATGTATTGCCCATTTCATGTGTTGACAACCCAAACGAATTGGCCAACCTAATTTGCTGCATCGTCAGGGAAGAAATTCAAAAGGCTTTCCCAGCACCTGAAATGGTCAATCCTCTCAGAGAAGTGAACGTTCTGGAACAGACTGTGAGAGAAGAAGTTAACTATGCTCTTCAACCTAAAAAGACCGCAAATTTACTCTGTACAACAACCATGTGCACCCTATAATCTAGACTTGCCAGCCTAAAACATGAAGACAGAGAAATGGCGGACTTACGACAACAACCCCATTTATTTCTTCTGTGAACAACCTGGGCATGTCCTTTGTTATTGAAAGGAATAACTGCAAGTCTTCAGTGAGGCAAGGTCAAAGAATGATGGACAAGGAGGAAATCTTAGATTATCAAGAAAACCACCAATATATGACATCATCCCCAACGAAGACTATATAACACCCAAACCCCAACAAACTTCTATCGATGCTAAACACAAGGTAATAAGACCAAATCCTAATAAATAAATAGTTGTGACATTTCGGTAACAGCGTTGTTACCATCTTCAGGCAAAAGTACTAAATGACAAATTTTGAAAAAAAAAAAATTTCTCATTCACTACTTTTGTCTGAAGATGGTAACAACACTGTTACCAAAACGTCACACACTATTTATTTATTTGGATTTGGTCTTATTACCTTGTGTTTATAATCTATAATCCAAATTGTGCCTTATCATTTCTATCGATGCTCTTCCCCACATCCAAGTTGCACAAGGTCACCAGCCCACCATTTAGACCGTTTTCTCAAGCCTCAGAATGAGAAAGACTAAGTGGCGTGGCTTCTAATGGGAGTGAGGTTGCCATTGAGGAAATTACTCCAGGGTATATATCACTGCTAAATGACATTAATTCAGGAACAGACTTTTCTGTCATATTTTAAAAATTTTGACATGAACTAAAAAATATGTCTTATTCTTAAAGCCGCTAACAAGAATTTAATAAGAGACTCTAGGAAGATGTGTCTTGGGAATAGATGTAAAGGGTCTGGAGATATCCTTTGAATTCGTTGTTATGCAGGAATGCAGCCATGACATCATATTTGGATGGACTTCTTCAGAGCTATTAATGCTGTCATCAATTGTGAGAGAAATGAACTCAGAGAAAACTTTTCCTCTTGAATCTCAGGAAGGGAATACACATTTGATACATTTCAAATAAAAATTTTGTGAATCACTTCTTTATTTTCTACCCCTCTTTTTTTTTCAATTGTATAATTCATGGGTTAACTTAAAGACATACAATATCAATATCCATATGATGTAGTTACATAATAACTGCCTTCTGTTTGATAGAAATCATGGCTGAAGACAATACAGACCCCAGAGATGTGCAGCTGGCACAGCTTGGTTCAAGTGCTGTTGGGAGAGTTAGACCAGAACATTGCTGCAGAGGGGCACATAGCCGGGTAGACAGTCCAAGGAGGTCAGTTTCAGGTCTAGGTGGGTCAATTGGCTCCACTTGGCTTCACTCCCAAAGTTACCTGATCTGCCCACACACCTTAACCATTAAACATCTGCACAAAATATATTAAACCTCCATAAGCAGATACTCTTTAGAATGGGTTTCTTTTTTTTATTGTTGTTTTTGTTGTTGTTTCTTATCCCCTTGTGTAAAGATTGCACAAATTATATCATGAAATGGGGTGTAGGGGTGCAGTTTTCATTGATCATGGCACCATGATCCAGGCACACTTTGGTGAAAGTCTGACTTTGCCTGTATTTTGAGTCCGTTCCTAAAATGGAAGCAGACGCCTTTGCTGCAGACTCTAACATGGATACAAACGCAGCTCCTCCGTATCCCTGGAGAGGGACCCTTGCTGAGGTCCATCAACCGAGTCAGTTGAACTCAGGATTTTTAAAGAGGTATTTCTCCACTTCTACATTTATTTCTTCTAATAGAAGAATATTCCAGAGTTGTATCTCTTTCATTCATAGAAAAATTAAAAGAAGCCTTGCATCGTTATTTTGACAAAATGTAAGAGCCTGGAAGAATTATAGAATCTGTAGGAAGTGTCCTAGAAGGTAAGAGAGAGGTGGAGCAGTTAGTAGATAACATGTCAAAATTTGATGTAATAGAACCTTGGCCTCCATTGGTCCACAAAGGATTAATTCCAACTGCATTTATATTCTCTAAAGATCTTTGAAATTGTCTCTAAACTAAAAGGCCAAAGTTGAATGGGATGATTTAGATTAGAGATTAGAGAATCATAAGGCAACAAGCTGCTATCCAAACACAATGCACAATTTGATTTGATTTCCAGAAGTGATAAATTGTGTAGATATATGTCTTACTAGTAAATTGCATGAGGTCAGTGAAATTCATTAGACCATTTCAGGAACAGATCTAAACAGAAATCGAGTTACAATCAAAGAGCAGTTACTTTGTCTTGATTGAACAACTCAACACTTGGGAAGAAGAATGGCGTGTGAAGACTTCAGGAAGTTTGGACCATGATGGTATTTATGACAATTGTTAAGATTTTCCAACTTTGAGATTGGGTTAGAGAACAAATTTGTAAAATTAAGAAAAAGGCATCTCCTTATCGTGCAACTGAAAGTTGCTGATGGCTTGTACTATTAGAAACTTTCAGTTGCATGATAAGGAGATGCCTTTTACTTAATTGATCCACCTTATCCCAGTACAATTTTACAGTTGTACTATTTTTTCAAATTTGTAAAAGTTTCTAGCACACACCTAAATGACACAAAGAAAATTTCTTGCACACTCCCTAGGGACCAAAAGGCTAAACTAGTAGACACACCTTTGTTTCTACCTTGGGTTAATTTTTTTTTTGTTTATTCCTAGTACACATGGTACAGGCCATGATAATCATTGTGAGTAGAAGTTGGCAACTGCTTTTACTGTGAGTGCACCATATGTCTACACATGTGAAAAACAGTTCGACTTTGCACTTACAAATGTGCCAGAGTCCTGTTTGGTTACTTGCACTCGCTGGTGCGGACTTTTGCAAGAATCGAGGGCCATTGGAACATTTTTTTTTAACCAGAAAAAATTGTCCAATGCAGGAATCGAACCCAGGTTGTAGCGGTCGAAAACCAACGGTTTAGACTATCCTTCCACCGACCCCCCTTTATTATGCATGGGACAAATTTCATCAGCATATTTTGATTTTTACCAATTAACTGCCCTTTAGTAGAAGGAAAACCCTCGCTATAGTACAATTTGGCTCTGAAACTAGGAGCTTTTGGACAGAGGGGGGTTCTACTATATTTTATAATTTGTTGTTGTTGTTTCTTATCCCCTTGTGTAAAGATTACACGAATTCCAATTTTATAATTTAAATAGATGAACTGTGTCCAATATATGCAAATTGTGTGCTCTGCCATCTTTATAAACTCTGGTGACACATAGCTTGCTTATCTGCATTTGATATCTTGTTATAATGAGTAAAATTTAACTATAAGTTTGTAGATGACATATTTGCTTGACAGAATTAGGCCCTTTAATGGTTTCAAGGCCTTCTCCTAAGATTTAGTTTAACCCAGTTTTTTCAAAATACAAACCTGACAAAAATATTCCAATTTGAATATAGAAGGGTATTTGACCAAAAATTAAAAGGCAGCAACAAAAGCTGCCATCAGTCGTGATGCCCTCTGCTACAAATTTCGTACATGAGAGAAATCCAAGCTCTGTTGACACAAATCAGAACTATTTAATCAAAATCTGCATTCTACTCGATATGGGGAAAGCAAGCATTTGTTTCCTTTTAAATTTTGTACAAATATGGCGAAAAAAGTGAAGCATTAGGTGAACATGTAAAAAAACGTTACCAAAATATTAGGTGAGATAAAAGAATCAGTTTTAACTCAAAATATATGTGACTACAATACCTTTTTTTTCTTATCCCTAGTACACGTGGTACAGGCCATGATAATCATAGTGGGTAGAAGTAGGCGACTGCTTTTACTGTAAATGCACAACATGTCTACACATGTGAAAGGCAGTTCGACTTTGCACTTACAAATGTGCCAGAGCCCCGTTTGGTTGCTTGCCTCACTAGTGGGGTTGAACTTTTGCAAGAATCGGGGCCCATTAGAACATTTTTTTTAGTTAGAAAAAAAGTCCCTATGGGGGAATCAAACTCGGGAGGTAGCAGTAGAAACCCAACAGCTTAGACCATCCTTCCACAGACCCCAATCTATCACACATGTTCTAGAATAACCAAACTAGAGATATCAAGTCATAAAATGATATGTTGGAAAGTTAATAAAGACTTCTTTTTTTTTTTTTTTTCATTCTTTCTATTTAAGAGAAAGGCAGATTTGAAACAAATTTTAAACAATAAATATAATGGCAGAAAGTATACAGAGAGAGGACCTATCTTTATTTACCCAAAAAAAGAGTTAACCTGAATTTTATATAACAAATTAAATATCAGCCGCCATCATTAAGGTAAGTAAAGGCCAAAGAGTAAAGGTCTACTTAAAATAATTTCTCCCATGATTTTACTAGTGTTCTATAGTAGAACCTCCCTGTAAAGGACAACATCAAATTGCAGAGCCAAAGTGTCCTTTAGGGAGAGGTGTCCTCTTACCGGAGAGTTGCTAAATAGTAAAAATGGTAATTTTGCAAATGAAAACTGTCCTCTATAGAGAGGTGTCCACTAAAGGGAGGTTCTACTGTATAAGAAAATAGATATTGAAAATATCAAGAAGATTTTCTTTGCCATTTTCCTCTTACTTTATGAGAGAGAGGCAGACATTACACCCTTTAGGATATAAGAAGCTACAATCTGCCAAAATACATACAAGATCAAAATTTACAGAAACAAGCACAAAGCTTCCAATTACATACTCAAATGGAAATCCAATCTAAATACTATTAAAAAAAGACCCCTCCATCTGGCTAAAAGAAATGTATTTTTAAAGTAGGAAAAAATCATTTAGCAGAAAAAAATTCTCCATACAAACCACAAACATTGTGTTATTTTTAATACCACTTTGAATGAACCTACCACAAACAATACCAAAATCCCGAATGCTTAAAACAAATACCATTAGAAAAAAATAATTAACATTCCTAAAATAACAATAGCTATCTAAACTGATGGTAGCAGAGGCAAGTTGGGGCACACTGGAAGTGGCTGTCTCATTAAAACCACAAATGGCATTGAGAAAAGGAACAAAAGAAATCAATATTTTTATTCAGTCTTCAGATAAGAATTTATAGTTATATATGAGGCTTTAAAATCCATCAGAAATACAAATCAACAAGATGTTGGGATCCTTGCTGATAGTAGAAGTGTCATACAACACTTGAGTAGTGAGGAACTTGGAGACAAATAAGCAGGAACATAATTGGTTATCTCCAAAAACTCTCAAAAACCACAAAAAATGATCTTCAATGGATACCATCACATGTCGGCATTGAAGACAATGAAGATGCCATCACCCTAGCAAAGAAATTGTGACGCAGTAGCCAAATCAAAATTCAACAAGAATTAGAGGATCCCACCTAAGCACAGCTGGTACAGTAGGGTGAACCTAAGAGGAGCTCTGAACCTCAGAAATAGACAGCACCAAACAACACTAACAAAATTTAGAACAAGCCATCTCAAGCAATTGAAGATAAAAATAATAACAATACCCCACTTGTCCAAAATGTAGCTTGGTGACTGCAGCTCTAGAACAGATTTTGGCTTGCATTAGATGTACTAAACAGGACCTTTGGGAGAGGCAGCTTCTTATCATCAAACAGCTCAATCAACATGGACTCATTGAATTTGTGTAATACAAGTATATACTTGTATTTGCACAAGGGGATAAAAAACAACAAGAAAATAGTATATCCCCCATAAAGTGGGGTATAGATGATCATGTAAATATGTGGGGAGTAAAAGGATTTGTAAAAATTTGTGGTTTGGGTAATAACATTGTGTTTTAGGAACATCAATTTTAATCTATTAGTACTTTGGAGTTTTAATTCCCTCCTCGGTAGAGCTGACTGCTACAAGACATGTCCTCAGGTGGCAGATAGGGGAACGACCTTCAGATATGAAGGCCAGCTGCGAAACAAGCAGAATAATTCTGATGAATAAGCAGTCGCAGACCAACAGCAGCATTGTTAGAAGAGGAGAAAGACCTTTTTAAAAATCCAAAGTTCAATTGGACCCGGTTGATAGACCTCAGCAAGGCTTCCTCTCAAGGGATATGTAGGAGCTGCATCTGTACTCATGTTAGAGTCAACAGCAAAGGCTTCCATGTTAGGAATGTCCTCAAATTAAAATCAGACTTTCACCGAAGTGTGCCTGGATCATGGTGCCATGATCAACGAAAGCTGCATCCCTACACCCCCATTCCATGAGATCATGAACTCATGGAATTCATGTAATCTTTACACAAGGGGATAAGAAACAACAAGTTTTAATTCCAGTATGTGGAGATTATCAATTGTTTGCTCAATTATTTCAATGGTGTCTTTAAGGCAGTTTTAGTTATTAATCTCATTCTTTTGATCATTCTCTCAAAGGAGGATGTCCTAAAAATATCACTATACTATATACTGGAATGACTCTCCTGAAGGCACAACATAATGTTGCTGATGGCCTACTGCCATCCATCAAAAAATATTAACCATCTATATGATAATGTGAAAAAAAAAAAAACTTTTTGGCAAATTTAGATGAAAAGCCAACATGAATTGATAAGGGCCATAGCACAAAACTTGTCAAATGTAGTATTGTGTCTTTATATCAACAAAAATATATTTTTTACTGTGAGGATAAACAAAAATGTATTATTTTATTGCATTTTTAAAAGGAGAGGTTTGGCTTTTAATAAAGGAATACAATCTTCTTGAAATTATATATCTGCTATATAAATATTTGGGGGTCGGTGGAAGGATGGTCTAATCCGTTGGTTTTCGACCGCTACGACGCATGCTCAATTCCCGCATTGGGCACTTTTTCTGATTAAAAAAAAAATGCTCCAATTGCCCCCGATTTTTGCAAAAGTCCAACCCCACCAGCGAGTGCAAATGACCAAACGGGGCTCTGGCACATTTGTAAGTGCAAAGTCGAACTGCCGTAGACATGTGGTGCGCTTACAGTAAAAGCAGTCCCCTACTGCTACCCACCATGATTATCATGGCCTGTACCACGTGTACTAGGGATAAGCAAAAAAAAAGTGTTGCAGTTAGATAATAAACGCCTTCTGTTTGATGGAACATGACTGAAGACAATACTGACCCCAGAGATGTGTACCTAGCACAGCTGGTCCAAGTGCTGTTGGGAGAGTTAGACCAGAAGAACATGGCTGCAGAGGGGCACGTAGCCGGGTAGACAGTCCAAGGAGGTCAGTTTCAGGTCTAGGGGATCAATAGGCTCAGGTCCCCATGTGATTTGCTTGTCAGCCACCTCATGGACTTTCACTCCCAAGTTACTTCATCTGCCCACACACCATAACCATTATACATCTGCACAAAATATATTAAACCTTCATGAGCAGATACTCTTTAGAATGGAATTTTTTTTTTTTTTTGCTAATCCCTAGTACATGTGGTACAGGCTATGATAATCATGGTGGGTAGAAGTAGGCGACTGCTCTTACTGTGAGTGCACCACATGTCTACACATGTGAAAAACAGTTCGACTTTGCACTTACAAATTTGCCAGAGCCCTGTTGGTTACTTGCACTCACTGGTGGGTTTAAACTTTTTCAAAAATCAAGGGCCATTGGAGCATTTTTTTTTTTATCAGAAAAAAGTGTCCAATACAGGAATCGAACCCGGGTCGTAGCGGTCTAAAACCAACGGTTCAGACTATCCTTTCACCAACCCCCCTTTATTATGCATGGGACAAATTCCATCAGCATATTTTGATTTTTACCAATTAACTGCCCTTTAGTAGAAGGAAAACTCTCGCTATAGTACAATTTGACTCTGAAACTAGGAGCTTTTGGACAGAGGGGGGTTCTACTATATTTTAGAATTTGTTGTTGTTGTTTCTTATCCCCTTGTGTAAAGATTACACAAATTCCAATTTTATAATTTAAATAGATGAACTGTGTCCAATATATGCAAATTGTGTGCTGTGCCATCTTTATAAACTCTGGTGACACAGAGCTTGCTTATCTGCATTTGATATCTTGTTATAATGAGTAAAATTTAACTCTTATAAGTTTGTAGATGACATATTTGCTTGACAGAATTAGTTCCTTTAATGGTTTCAAGGCCTTCTCCTAGGATTGATAAAGTTTGTTTAGTTTAACCCAGTTTTTTCAAAATACAAACCTGTCCAAAATATTCCAATTTGAATATAGTAGGGTATTTGACCAAAAATTAAAAGGCAGCAACAAAAGCTGCCATCAGTCGTGATGCCTTCTGCTACTGATTTCGTACATGTGAAAAATCCAAAATATGTTGAAACAAATCAGAAATATTTATTCAAAATGTGCATTCTACTCAATATGGGGAAAAAGCAAGCATTATTTCTTTTGAAATTTTGTACAAATATCGAGAAAAAAGTGAAGCATTGGGTGAACATGTAAAAAACTTTACCAAAATATAAGGTCAGATATAAGAATCAGTTTTAACTCAAAATATATGTAACTACAACACCTTTTTTTTTCTTATCCCTAGTACACGTGGTACAGGCCATGATAATCATGGTGGGTAGAAGTAGGCGACTGCTTTTACTGTAAATACACAACATGTCTACACATGTGAAAGGCAGTTCGACTTTGCACTTACAAATATGCCAGAGCCCCGGTTGGTTGCTTGCCTCACTAGTGGGGTTGGACTTTTGCAAGAATCGGGGCCCATTAGAACATTTTTTTTAGTTAGAAAAAAAGTCCCTCTCTCGGGAGGTAGCAGTAGAAAACCAACAGCTTAGACCATCTTTCCACAGACCCCAATCTATCACACATGTTCTAGAATAACCAAACTAGAGATATCAAGTCATAAATGATATGTTGGAAAGTTAATAAAGTCTTCTATTTTTATTTTTTTTTCATTCTTTCTATTTAAAAGAGAAAGGCAGATTTGAAACAAATTTTATACAATAAATTTGATGAGGCACAATTTGGATTGTAGATTATAAACACAAGGTAATAAGACCAAATCCAAATAAATAAATAGTGTGTGACGTTTCGGTAACAGCGTTGTTACCATCTTCAGACAAAAGTACTGAAGATGGTAACAACGCTGTTACCGAAACGTCACACACTATTTATTTATTTGGATTTGGTCTTATTACCTTGTGTTTATACAATAAATATAATGGCAGAAAGTATACAGAGAGAGGACCTATCTTTATTTACCCAAAAAAAAGTTAACCTGAATTTTATATAACAAATTAAATATCAGCCGCCATCATTAAGGTAAGTAAAGGCCAAAGAGTAAAGGTCTACTTAAAATAATTTCTCCCATGATTTTACTAGTGTTCTATAGTAGAACCTCCCTGTAAAGGACAACATCAAATTGCAGAGCCAAAGTGTCCTTTAGGGAGAGGTGTCCTCTTACCGGAGAGTTGCTAAATAGTAAAAATGGTAATTTTGCAAATGAAAACTGTCCTCTATAGAGAGGTGTCCACTAAAGGGAGGTTCTACTGTATAAGAAAATAGATATTGAAAATATCAAGAAGATTTTCTTTGCCATTTTCCTCTTACTTTATGAGAGAGAGGCAGACATTACACCCTTTAGGATATAAGAAGCTATAATCTGCCAAAATACATACAAGATCAAAATTTACAGAAACAAGCACAAAGCTTCCAATTACATACTCAAATGGAAATCCAATCTAAATACTGTTAAAAAAAGACCCCTCCATCTGGCTAAAAGAAATGTATTTTTAAAGTAGAAAAATCATTTAGCAGAAAAAATTTCTCCATACAAACCACAAACATAGTGTTATTTTTAATAACACTTTGAATGGACCCACCACAAACAATACCCAAAATCCCGAATGCTTAAAACAAATACCATTAGAAAAAAATAATTAACATTCCTAAAAACACAATAGCTATCTACACTGATGGTAGCAGAGGCAAGTTGGGGCACGTTGGTAGTGGCTGTCTCATTAAAACCACAAATGGCATTGAGAAATGAACAGAAGAAATCAGTATTTTTGCTCAGTCTTCAGATAAGAATTTATAGTTATACGAGGTTTTACCCGAGTAAAGGTTTGTCTAACGAACAATTCTCTATAAACTTATAAAAAAAAGATATATTTTGATAATTTGAAACTCGTAAATTTGAATCTCTCGATAAAGTGAACATTTTTTCCCGGTCCCTGTGTGCCGTGTCATCCTGAATTTTGTCTTTCATAATTTTCTACATTACAAAATCATCGTTTTATCTAGTGAACATATTTTCCCGGTCCCTTGAAAAATACTCGATAAGTTGAATAAAATCATGGTCGTGAATCTCTCGATAAAGTGATTATTTTTTCCCGGTCCCTGTGTGCCATGTCATCCTGAATTTTGTCTTTCCTAATTTTCTACATTACAAAATCATCGTTTTAGCTAGTGAACATTTTTTCCCGGTCCCTTGAAAAATACTCAAATTATGTTAAACGATTATCGCATTTATATTTATGCGAATTTTATATTTAAACGATACTCATTATTTCTTTTGATTTTTATATATTGTCGCGGAGATAAATAAAGCAAGGGCAAGTTTGGGGATAATTAATTTATTATAAGGGGTTTTTATAGGGAGATGGATAAAGTAGAACTTACCCCAAGTTAAGGTTAATCCTAATGAGGGACCTCAGCTCCCCCGCCGGCCAAATTCCACAGAACCCCTCACACCCGGTGTCCAGCGATGATTGACAAACGTCCCATGGGGCCTCTCGTGATTGGAGCCGCTGGGCTTCTTGACAATATCATATATATCGTTTTTCACAATTATTTAAACTTTTTAAATTTAATTCATTGAATAGAAATTTAATTTTTAGTATCGCATTTATTTTTATTCGAATTTTATATTTAAACGATACTCATTATCTCGGTCTCAATGGTGGCGCTGCTTGCGAGTTAAGGCTACAAATCTGTAAATAACTCTAAGGATATTAAAGATATTCAAGAAATTATTTTTCGTAAACCTTTCCGGGGATATACCTAATAATATCCCAAAATTTCACGGCGATTGGATGTATGGTTTTTGAATCCATAGAGGATACACACACAGACATTCATTTTTATATATATATATAGACTAGCGGATGTACCCGGCTTCGCCCGAGGTTTTACCCGAGTAAAGGTTTGTCTAACGAACATTTGTTAAAACAATTCTCTATAAACTTATAAAAAAAAATATATATATATATATATATATATATATTTTGAAATTTGAAACTCGTAAATTTGAATCTCTCGATAAAGTGAACATTTTTTTCTGGTCCCTGTGTGCCGTGTCATCCTGAATTTTGTCTTTCCTAATTTTCTACATTAGAAAATCATAGTTTTATCTAGTGAACATTTTTTCCCGGTCCCTTGAAAAATACTCGATAAGTTGAATAAAATCAATATTAATTGGTTCCCTCGGTAATTGTAAGTTAAAGGAATAGTATCTTCGGCTTGGAATTGTATCATTATTCTTGTCTCAAATAAATAGCCGTGTCATCCTGAGATAATCTTACTTTTGATAAATAATATTTAAGATAACAAACTTAGTGATAAGAAAACTTGTTATCATCGTAACACTGGGGGCGCTGCTTGCGAGTTAAATCTACAAATCTGCAAATAACTCTAAGGATATTCAAGATATTCGTAAAATTATTTTTCAAAAACCTTCCCGGTGATATACCTAATAATATCCCAAAATTTCACGGCGATTGGATGTATGGTTTTTGAATCTATAGAGTACAGCCCGAAAGATTATTCATGACTGTAAAAATTTCACCAGCACTCATAATATTTTCCATGAAAAAATCAATATGAAAGAGCTAGATTATGCATTAGAAAACACTGACCTAAACAAGACTCCTGGGCCAGATGGAATCCATGGCCAAATGATATCAAACTTGGGCAAAAATGGCAAAGAAATACTTCTTGATATTTTTAATAACTCCTGGAAAACTGGAAAATTGCCTCAAGACTGGAAAACTGCAACAATAATTCCTATTAAAAAACTTGACAAATCTGCTGATGACCCAAAAAATTATCGACCTACTCCCTCACAAGTATTTGCTGCAAATTAATGGAAAAAATTATACTCAGACGACTTACCTCCCACCTTGACACAAGAAATCTCTTACCAGAAGAACAATATGGATTTAGGAAAGGACATGGGACAATAGACCAACTCTTATTTTTCACACAAAAGGTAAAAGATGCACAAAACAGAAAACCAACTAACCACACCTTAGCTGCTTTTTTAGACCTTACACAAGCTTTTGATAAAGTATGGAAAAACAAGTTAATTACAAAATTATACAAGCATTTCAAAATTGATGGAAAAGCTATCACTTGGATAAATGATTTCCTTAAAAATAGATACATCAGGGTCAAATATAATGGAACTCTATCTAAAACCTTCAAATTGTACCAAGGATTACCACAAGGATCAGTCTTTAGCCCAACTCTCTTCACCCTATTTATTTCAGGCATAGTAGAAAAAATTTCACATAAAACCAATATTGGACTTTTCGCTGATGACATTATTCTATGGAGCAGTAACACTAACTGGAAAAAAACTGAAAGGGATTTGAACAAGACTCTTCTCCACCTAGAAAAATTTGCTAATAAACATAAATTAGAATTTAACCCCCAAAAATCTGAAACCTGTCTTTTTACTACCGATAAGAAACTATACAAAATAAGGCCAAAAATTATTCTGAAAGAACAACAATTACAAAATAATAAACATTCTAAATATCTCGGCTACACCCTGGATCCAGAAATTAACACCAGTAAACATATTGAAGAAGTTATTAGAAAAGGAAGAGACCGATTAAAAATCCTGAAATATATTTCAGGAAGAGAGTGGGGAGCCGATGCAACCACACTAAAATTAACTTAGACATCTCTAATTAGACCTATCCTGGAATATGGATATCAAATCTATGGTACAGCATCTGAAACAAATCTAAAATCACTGGAAAGGATACAACTAAGTGCAGCTAGAATTATTACAGGTCTTCGAAATACCTGCCCTAATGATATTGTACTTTACGAGGCAGACATTATGCCCTTAAAGGATAGAAGAAGCTACAATCTGCCAAAATATATAAACAAAATCAAAAGTTATGGAAACAAACACAGAACTTCCAATTACATACTTAATTGGGAATCCAATCTAAGACTCAAAAAAGAAGGCCCTCTCCACCTGGCCAAAAGAAATGGATTTTTAAAATATAAAGTAGAAAAAAATTATTTAGCAGAAAAAATTTCTCCATGCGAACCACTACAAAATGTTATTTTTAATGCCACTTTAAATGAACCCACCAACAAACAATGCCAAAATCCAGAATACTTAAAACAATTATCATTAGAAATAATTAATAACATTCCTAAAAATGCAATAACTATTTATACCGATGGTAGCAGAAACAAGCTAGGACACACTGGCAGTGGCTGTCTCATCAAAACCACAAATGGCATTGAGAAAATGAACAGAAGAAACCCAGATTTTTGCTCAGTCTTCAGATCAGAACTAATAGCCATCTATGAAGCCTTAAAATCCATCAGAAATACTAATTATCAAGATATCTGGATTTTTACTGATAGTAGAAGTGCCATACAACACTTGAGTCACACAGGGGAACTCAGAGACAAAGTAAGCAGGAACA
Source organism: Cordylochernes scorpioides (assembly GCA_030710605.1). Classification (NCBI taxonomy): domain Eukaryota; kingdom Metazoa; phylum Arthropoda; class Arachnida; order Pseudoscorpiones; family Chernetidae; genus Cordylochernes; species Cordylochernes scorpioides. The sequence continues at coordinate 147,489,398 of CP092886.1, forward strand.
TAATTGGTTATTTCCAAAAACTCTTAAAAACCTCAAAAATTCACCTTCAATGGATACCCTAACACGTTGGCATTGAAGGCAATGAAGCTGATGTGCTAGCGAAAAAAGGCACAAAAGAACCCTTGCCACAGAAAAATAAACTTACTTTTAAAGAAATAGAAACAATAGCCAAAACAAAAATAAACAAGAACTGGAGGATCCCACCTAAGCACAGTTGGTACATCCTAGGAGCAGTGGCCACGCAGACCTTTCGGTCCATAAACCGGAGCATGCGATAGCATACCCATTGCTGTATCTAGGTCACCTAGCCAAAAAGGAATGATGCATTCTCCATGCACCGAACGGCCATTGTTTGGCCCCTCGCGCCCGCCATTATGGTCTGGCTTCATGGGGTCGACCAAAAAAAACCACTGGCGTCTCCGAGAGTTCATGGCAAGGTTGCTGACCGAGCCCTCCCGTTCGGACTTGTTAAACCCATTCTACGCTCCAACAGGACTCCCCCCCCCTTTGGCCCTCAAACCCTTTATTCACAGTACTCCCTGAATCTGCCGACGAATCAAAGACCTCTGAGGTTCTGAGGGAACCAACGCGAAGGCGGGAGGGTGGTACTGCTGTGTGCACCCCTTGGTTTCTCATGTCGCGCACGGCAAGGACGCTCCCAATGGCGCACACACAGAGCGAAGACCCAAGAGTTTCAGAACGCGTGCGCCTCGCGCCAGCCAACCAAGGGCCGATGGCCAGCTTACAACTTCACTGGCCATTGGCCAGTGGCACCCCGACGGAGGACAACATGCAGAGTCGCCTCTCCACTCCCCTATCCTCAAGGGTGAGTGTGAGGGTGGGCATTCTTTCCCCACGCACAGTTGGTACAGTGGAGTGAACCCAGGAGGAGCTCTGAACATCAGAAATAGACAGTATCAAACAACACTAACAAGATTTAGAACAGGCCATCTCAAACCATTGAAGATAGAAAATAATAACAAAATTTATCCCACTTGCCCAAAATGTAGTTTGGTACCTGCAGCTCCAGAACACATTTTGGCTTGCATTAGATGCACTAAACAGGACCTTTGGGAGAGGCCGCTACTCATCATAAAACAGCTCGAGGAGCATGAACTCATGGAATTCGTGTGATCTTTACACAAGGGGATAAGAAACAACAACAACAACAAATGCCATAACTATTTACACTGATGGTAGTAGAGACAAGTTGGGGCACACTGGAAGTGGGTGTCTCATTAAAGCCACAAATGGCATTGAGAAACTGAATAGAAGAAACCCAGATTTTTGCTCAGTCTTCAGATCAGAACTTATAGCCATCTATGAATGCCTTAAAATCCTCTTCAGAAATACTAATCATCAAGCTATCCGGATCCTTACTGATAGTAAAAGTGTCATACAAAACTTAAGTCACAAATGGGAATTTACGTTGGTATCGAAGCTGCTGATGCGCTGGCAAAAGAGAGGCACAAGAAAACCCTTGCCACGGAATAAAAACTTGCTTTTAAAGGAATAGAGACAGTAGCCAAATCAAAAGTAAACAAAAACTATAGAATCCCACCTAAGTAGAGCTGGTAGAGTGGAGTGGACCCAGGAGGAGCTCTGAACTTCAGAAATAGACAGCAGCAAACAACAGCAATTGAAGATAGAAAATAATAACAAAATCTACCCCACTTGCCTAAAATGTAGATTGGCACAAACAGCTCAAGGAGCATAGACTCATGCAATTTGTTTATTCTTTGCACAAGGGGATAAGAAACAACAATATACTTATTTCCTGTTAAATGGAACAACATGACTGAAGACACCACTCATCCCAGAGATGGGACAGATGATCAGAGTGCTGGTGGTAGAGTTAGACCAGGGGGTTGGTGGAAGGATGGTCTAAACCGTTGGTTTTCGAGCGCTATGACCCGGGTTCGATTCCTGCATTGGGCACTTTTTTCTGATTTAAAAAAAAATAATAAAATGCTCCAATGGCCCCTGATTCTTGCAAAAGTCCAACCCCACCAGCAAGTGCAAGTAACCAAACAGGGCTCTGACACATTTGTAAGTGCAAGATCTAACTACTTTTCACATGTGTAGACATGTGGTGCACTTACAGTAAAGGCAGTCGCCTACTTCTACCTACCATGATTATCATGACCTTTTCCACGTATAATAGGGATAAGCAAAAAAAAAAAAAGAGAGACCAGGGCAATGTGGCTGCAGAGAGGCACATGGTGGGACAGACCTTCCATGGAAGTCAGTTTAAAGTCTAGGTGGATCAGGTGGCTCTGGTCTTTCCATCTGATTCAATACCTATGAATAAAGATGTACCGATTGAACCTCTAGAGGAACAGGCAAGATACTCAAGATAATAAAGCTAAAAAGACTTGAGCTTTAGAAGAAATGAAGGGGAAACATGTTGTGATATATATGTGCATATATAGATGGAAATTTTGCTGGGAGGATAAGAGGACTCTCTAGGTAGATGCTTTTCAGTTTGCCAAAGCTGGTGTTGTGGCTTTGTCACCGACCCGAGGCCGCTAGTTTGCGGTGACGGTCAATAGATGGCGTCTAGTTTTGACGTCTATTTTGATGGGAGAGGCGACCTTTGTCTCTTTTATGTGAATATATATAAATATTACTTAATGAATGATATAATTCATGGCACAGAATAGTACTAACCTTTGATTTCATTTGTATGACAACAAGTCTATCATCAATCATTTTATTTATATATATTAATAGATTATTTGTCAGCTCTTTCTCTTATACAAGTGTATAACGTAAACACAAGGTAATAAGACCAAATAAATAATAAATACTGTGTGACGTTTCGGTAACAGCGTTGTTACCATCTTCAGACAAAAGTACTGAATGGTGACTGACATAGCAACTGAAACTGAAACGTCACACACTATTTATTTATTTGGATTTGGTCTTATTACCTTGTCTTTATAATCTATAACCCAAATTGTGGCTTATCAAGTGTATAACGAACTCTGCCTTTGCCGGTCCCAAGCCCGGATGAAAAAGGAGGAGGGGGGAGCAGTAACAAGCTCACTAAAAAACCTGGGCTCAGCTGGCCCGGCTGATAGTACCCTGTTAGGGCTCCTAATCCAGGGATACAGGATAAGCAGCGTTTGTACTCCATGTTAGGAGCGGCTGCACATGGCGTCTGTTCCTCATGTCAGAGACGGCCATTTATTTTGGAGCTAAGTCGGCCTGCCGCTGAGTAGTGCTCCTAGTCTTAATGACAAAGGCAGACGCATTCTACTTCACCCAATGTGGAGATAAGAAAGAATAAGAAGTGTATAACATGTAAAAGCTTATTTATAAGCTTGGTTCAATTTTTATATCTTTCTGTTAAACATTTATTGAAACATTCAGAATATTCACCAGAAAAAAATATATATAAACTTCCTTTTACTCATTATATTTCTCTTACACTTCATATTTCTATTTATATAAAATCAGAGTAGGCATATATGCTTCTTCATTAAATATATATTTATGTACATTTCTCTCTTTAAATTATATTTAACAACCCTTTTTTTTTACCATTAATTTCAACAATACAAATTTTCTTTTATAATTAAATAACAATATACAGGTAAACCTGTCTATAGCACCCCCTCTAAATAGCGCCTTCCTTTCTATAGCGCCCGATTTTAAATATGTAGTACGATGCGATTTACATTAAAAGTGACCTGACTAAAGCACCCTATTTCGGTGAGTTCCAAGAGGGGGCGCTATAGACATGTTTAACTGTATATACTAAAATAGAAAAATTAATAATACTCATATGTAAAAATTGATTTTCCAAATTGGCTGATGAAAGCAAATGTCATCTTTAAATTATGTCACAGTTGCTAGTTTTCCAACCCCTCAAACCTTACACACACATTCCAAAATTTTAATGAATAAATAATTATATCATTAAAGTGATCTGTTTACAAATGGATATTAATGATTTATGCCTAACTATTGTCATTTAAAAATGAAAGTAAAATAATTACACATTCCATAGAGCAATATGTCAAATATCTGGGAAGAACTCAGTTTGACATTCCTTGGTATTATTCACTAAGTTTATAAATGTAGTAAAATTAAAATAACAATATAAATATTTAATTGCTATTTTAAAAAAAAAAGGTGATATTAATTTTTATCAAAATATAGAACTCAGTTTGACATTCCTTGGTAGTGTTCACTAAGTTTATAAATGTAGTAAAATTAAACAACAATATAAATATATAATTGCTATTTAAAAAAAAAAGGGGATATTATTTTTTATCAAAATATACATTTTTTACGACTTTTCATTAAAACAAGTGTTAAGAGTATCTTTTATATATTTCATATTTAATGTTTCTTTTATATACGTACCTAATATATTTATGATATGATTTAAATATATTTACTATCTCTTATTTTGATGCGCTACTTGGATATAGAATATATATTTATATATTATACTATATATATTATAAAATAACTTCTTTTTAAAAGTCCTTTACAATTCTACAAAATAATGATGATAACATTAAACGATTGCTCGAAATTACAACACCACAGATTAAATTATATTTTTAAATATGAGATAGGAAGAATAATAATTATCAATCAAAATTTATTTCCACCGCATACACCATTCGCTTTCTGTAAAATTCTACATGCTAGATAATTATTATAATATTTTATACTATAATATTTTAACGTCGAAAAAATAGGGACTACAAAGGAAAAAATGACAATGAAATTTATTTTTCTGAAAAACAAATACAAACTTATTAACATAAAATAACAGAGATAATGACAATATCGAAAGTTTATTGACTTCATATAACAGCCATGAACAACAATAAAGTTCAACAAAATATCAAAAACGTTTTATATTTAAAATATTCACTATAAAGAATCCCACTAAAGAGATGGTGGGGATGTGATCAGCTGTCTGTGAAGTCAGTCATTAGCTTTTACAATTTAAACAATAGGTTAAGAGGGATTTTACATTTATTTGAAAAAAATTTTTTGCTTCTTCGATTGATATATATTTTAGTTTTTCTATTAGCGCTTTTGCACTAAATGTATTTTTTTTTATTGAATTATGTTCAGGCTATGCTAATTTTGGTGTGTATTCTACGATTCTCACCACACACACGCTTATTCGGCCGTACATATACTAAAATTGAAACGATACACACACACATAAATATTTATGTTTATAACATTAAATATTTTATTATCAAATAAACGATTATATGTTTTACAAGATAGATCACCCTTTCTGAATATAAACACATCGCTACAGAGTGGAATACTCTTTTTTTTTTTTAATTGCTACAGCCAAAAATTGCTAAAATATATTTCATAAGTTTTTTACATTTGTATGTTTTACTCCTTAATATAATCCTTAATTTTCCCTTCTGTTATTTAGTACGCCATTTAGTGCTGCCAACACACAAGCAAAGTGACAAGTGTTGTCAACTTGGAAGTTTTTATGAACAACAATGGCGCTGCATGAGCAGAAGACCACCCAGTTGACATCTGGCAGGAAATTTGGGTGCATAAAGAAAACCTGGGCAGCATGGTGCTCTGCACTCTGAAGAAATCTGAACCAGGCTTGTCCAACTGGTTACATATCCATAAGTCTACTTCTTCCTCTGGAGGGAACGAGCTGCTCCTTTACAGACATTCAAGTTCCCCTTTGGTACTAAAACTCCCTAACCCACTGAACCCCACCCCATGGAACACCATTGTTGTGTTGTTTATCTTTTATAAACTACAACTTATATATTTATTATTTAATTATAATTATTTATTTATCACACACATTTAAATTTAGTAAAGATTAATTCTCTATTTACAAAACACAGTCAGTCTATTGTTCTTAAATCCATTTCTTATATTCACATCACTTATATATTTCACACTATAAGAAAATAGAGAATATAAGAAATGGATTTAAGAACAATAGACTGACTGTGTTTTGTAAATAGAGAATTAATCTTTACTAAATTTAAATGTGTGTGATAAATAAATAATTATAATTAAATAATAAATATATAAGTTGTAGTTTATAAAAGATAAACAACACAACATATTTGGCGACGAGGATTAAAAAAAAAGAAAATAATAATTAAATAAGCGTAACAGAAGATGGCAAATAATTTGACGTCTCCATTACCGTTGAACCTTAATGCTACAGATTTGTATTCCGAGTACAAACATTGGATGAATTCATATTTAATTTATGAATTAGCAAGCGGTGTTTCAACTAAGAAAGATGACGTTAAAAGGGCAACACTTTTGCATTGCCTTGGACCACAAGTCCAAAGAATTTTCTTTAATTTGCCAGAAGAAAAAGATACGTATGAAAAAGCAAAAGAAGCTTTAACTAAATATTTCACACCACAAAAAAATATTGTATCAGAACGATTTAAATTTAGGCAAAGAAAACAAAATACAGATGAAAATATTGATTCATATGTCATTGCCCTAAGAGAATTAGTCAAATCCTGTGAATTTGGAAATTTAGAAGAAGACATGATCAGAGATCAGATAATAGAAAAATGCTATAATAGGCAATTAAAAGAAAAGTTGTTGCAACAAGATAATTTGAATCTTCAAAGAACAATTGAGATATCAAGAATGTTTGAAACAGCCAAAGAAGAATTTAGAGTATTGACAAATGAAGATATGATCTCAATAAATAGAGTAAACTATAAAAATAATTTCCAAGCAGCTAATGAATCAACTGTTAAAGGATCAAAAGCTCATAATGTGTACCATCAAAAAGGAAGCACCTCCAAGGTAAGTGCACCTAATTTGGAAGAATGCTATAGATGTGGCTTAACTACACATCCTCCATATAAATGTGGAGCTAGAAATATGAAATGCACATTTTGTAACAAGATGGGTCATCTTAATAGAGTTTGTAGAAATAAAAATAAATATAAAAATATTGAAGGAAAGAAAAGAAATATTCAAAATATTTCTGAAAATAATGAAGACTCAGATGAATACACTTTCTTTTTAGGCTCTGATAACAAAGAAAGTATCTATATAGATGGAAAGGAAATAAAAATGACTATTGATACAGGTAGTGATACAACATTCATAGGACTTGAAAATTTGAAAAATATTTTTCCTAAATCTCAAATGCCAACTTTAAATGGTACAGAAAGGAAATTTTATGCCTATGGACAAACTTCACCTCTTCCATGTTGTGGATATTTCTTTGCAGATGTTTCATGGGGTGAAAGGTCTATAAAGGAACAGATTTTTGTGATTGAAGGTAAAGCAGAACCTCTTTTAGGAAAGAAAGCAAGTTTCGAATTAGAAATTATAAAGCGTGGAACAAAAATAAGGAATATTCAACAGGAAGTTATTCCGAAGGATATATATAATTTGATACAAGAAAACATGAACCTTTTTCAAGGTCAAGGAAATGTGACGGGTTATAGTCAAAAAATAACTCTAAAAGAAAATGTTACTCCTGTAGCTCAGAGATGCAGACATTTTCCATATAAAATGGTAGAAGCCATCAATCAAGAGCTAGACAAAATGATAGAAGATGGCATTATTGAGGAAGTCCATGAAGCTTCTGAATGGATCTCAAACATTGTGGCAGTTCCAAAAAAGGGTACTGAAGAAATCAGACTATGTGTTGATCTGAGAGAAGTGAATAAAGCCATAGTTAGAGAGAGATATCCTATACCAACAGTTGACAATATTTTGCAAGCATTGCAGGGAGCAAAATTTTTTGCTAAACTTGATGCGAAGAAAGGCTTTTGGCAAATTGAACTTGATGAAAAGTCCAGGCCATTGACCACCTTTATTACACCCAGAGGATGCTACAGATTTTGCAAAATTCCTTTTGGACTTTGCAGCGCACCTGAAGCTTTTCAAAAAGCTATGAACTCAATATTGTCTCATTTAGAAGGAGTGTTATGCTACATAGATGATGTGATTGTATATGCGCAATCTATAGAACAATTGGATCAAAGACTGAAAAAAGTATTTGAAAGATTTCAACAAGTTGGACTCAAACTAAACAAAAGTAAATGTAAATTTGCTCTAAATGAATTGGAAATATTAGGCCATATTGTTAGTAAAGATGGAATTAGACCTGATCCAAAGAAAATAGAAAGTGTTCTAAGTTTTTCAAAACCTGAAAATGTGGATTCTCTAAAATCATTTTTAGGTACATGCGGATTTTTAAGAAAATTCATTCCAGACTTTTCAAAGTTAGCCGAACCACTTAATAATTTGACAAGAAAGGACATAAAATGGAAGTGGAGCAAGAAAGAAGAGGACTCATTCAGAAAATTGAAAGAAGCTCTTACAAAAAATCCATGTTTAGCCTATTTTGACATGAATGCACCTACCGAAGTAATTGCTGATGCTAGTCCTGTAGGTTTAGGAGCTGTTTTACTACAAAGACAAAATGATGGAAGCAAAAAGCCAGTGGCCTATGCAAGTAGATCATTGACTAATGTTGAGAGAAGATACTCACAAATAGAGAAAGAAGCTCTTGGGTGTGTGTGGGCTGTTGAGCATTTCAATGACTATTTATGGGGAAATAAATTTGTACTTAAGACAGATCATAAACCATTGATTTATATGCTTAATCCCAAGAAGGCAACAGTCTTGCCACCAAGAATTGAAAGACTTAGTTGGAGACTTCAACCTTATGATTATGAAATAGAGTATCTTAAGGGCAAACAAAATATTGCAGATATATTTTCAAGAAAACCTTTAACAAATATTTCATGTGAAAATATTGTTGATGATTATGTGGAAAAAGTACTTTCCATATTTTCAGAAGAAATGAAGGCAATTTCCCTCAATGATATCAAGAAGCAAAGTGAAGCAGATCCATTTTTCAAATTTCTAACTAAAATAATTCAAACTGGAAATTGGCCATATCAAATTGATGATGATGAACTTAAAATTTTGCACAAATTTAAGGAAGAACTTTCAGTTTATGATAATCTCATTTTAAAAGGAAAGAGAATTGTTATACCAACAGATCTTAGAAGAAATATTTTAGACTTAGCTCATGAAACTCATCAAGGGATTGCTAGAACTAAACAAATTTTAAGAGAAAAATACTATTGGCCCAATATGGACAAAGATATAGAAAGACGTATAAAGAATTGTTACATTTGTGAAGTCAATCAACCTTTAAGGCATGACCAACCTTTAACAACCATACCAATACCTCCTAGACCATGGTATAAAGTAGGAGTAGACTTAGTTGGACCTATTGATTCAAAATATATTTTGAGACTTATTGATTATTATTCATCGTTCCCGGAAGCGATTATAATAAATGATATTTCTTCGAAAACTATAATTTCAAAATTAAAAGAAATTTTTGCAAGATATGGATTTCCCATTGAAATAGTTTCAGATAATGGTCTTCAATTTGTAAGCAAAGATACTGAGCAATTTTTTATGAAATCAGGTATAAAACATATAAGAGTGTCACCATATTATCCTAAAAGCAATGGAAAAATTGAACGTTTCCACAGATATTTAAAAAAGCAACTTATTTCAGTAAAATTGCAAGGAAAGGATTGGAAAGAAGAACTTCAATGTGTTCTAATGGCATACAGGTCGACTCCACACCCTTCTACTGGGAAAACACCAGCATTATTGCTTTTTTCCAGGGAAATTAGAAATAAGCTCAATGATATAAATGACAATGATTCTCTTATGGATAAAGAAGTGATGGAGCATAATCAAGCCTATAAAGAAAGAATGAAGAAATATGCTGATAGCAAGAATAAGGCCTTGCCTCATGACTTCAAGAAAGGTAATATTGTTTATGTCGCAAACACTGAAATGAAAAGCAAGTTGACACCAAATTATGACAACCAAAGATTTATCATTCTAGAGACTATATCTCCAAATTCATTCAAGTTAGTCAATACTGAGACAGGTAGCTTTATCATTAGGAATGCAAAGCATTTAAGACATGCCAATGTCTTACAAGATTTTAACAAAGGAATTGATTTGAATACCACTTTGATTAAGACTCCAGAGATTAGAATGGAACTTCCTAGTACTTCAAGGTATCTACCAGAACAAGAAGCAACCTTAGAAGATATTGTACCAGAAGAGCAGATTGCTATATCTGATATGGACTGTTTATACCCAAATGAATCACCTAATGAGAATGAAAACAAGACTGTCATCACCAGAAGTGGAAGACAAATACATGTTCCTTCTAGATTTAAGGACATGATTAGATACTAACTAAACAAGGGAGGAATATGTAGAATAGTGTGAAATATATAAGTGATGTGAATATAAGAAATGGATTTAAGAACAATAGACTGACTGTGTTTTGTAAATATAGAATGAATCTTTACTAAATTTAAATGTGTGTGATAAATAAATAATTATAATTAAATAATAAATATATAAGTTGTAGTTTATAAAAGATAAACAACACAACAACCATGTTATGTGCAATTCTCATAATGTCACCTAATTCCAAATTAATCAATTGTAGACTATCAAACCATTTCTATTTTTATCTACATTTCATTCTTCAAGATTTATCCCTCCAAAATGTTCTATAGATGATTTGCTGATAATATTCAGATAGTTCTACTGCAAATATCATATCCTATTTAATACGTAAATTAGCCTGTTATTGGATTAATTAAATAATCTCTAAACTCCTTTGTTTAATTCTAGCGCCCCAAGATTAGAACTGACACACACTATTCATATAGGAAAAAACTGATATAAAAACAAAGACCAGGTGATCTTTTTACAAGCTTCATCTGCAACTTATCTAAAAGAAACAATTTTTCTCACAGAACTTAGAGGGGTTATAATGTCAATGTGACTTCCATCCTCCTTCTGACAATGTTTCATCATCAGTCTGCTGATGCCTACAATTCTGCTATCAAACACATCGCCCATTGTTTTTCCTTTTTGATATAAATAATTTCTCATTAAATTTTTTCCACTGCAAAATTTTGAAAGGAAATCAAAGCGATCAGAATATGATACTAATATCAAAGCCTATGATTTATCAGGTTTTAATTTTTGTGGATTTAATATTATGCGTTTTTTATGTCAGTTTAACTGGTTTTGCCCAGCGTTGGTCACGAGTCGATGTGTGTGTGTCTCTTTGTTATGTATATTATTAGTTATAAAAGTTATTGTTAACTAGTAAATTGTATATGTGTCAAGTTACTTTATCTTTTTAGTATTATGTAAAATCTTTACATGATATCTAGCCACATTTATATCTCTTTGTGAATAAAATTGAAATTATAGTCAAAGGTGATTTCGCGCCTCATTTCTTGATTTCAAATTTGAACTTTAACAGTCTGAAAAATGGAGAGTTGGTGCATATTGTTGCACCAGTTTGCGGCTTGACAGACTCTTCACCCTTTATTCTCTCCTGTACTGGGTCTTGCATCTTACCAGAGCGTGTCTCAACCATCCTACAAATTTATATAAGGGTATAATGAGATAACTCTACTTTAAGTAGACTCCAGAATAATTTATTTATTTCTCACATCAAAGAGAGCAGTGAAGTCACACAGTGTACCAACAACACAAATGGTGATTTTATAATACATAAATCTGTTTATAATATATAAATTCTGTTTAATAAAACAAATAAATATAAAATATAAATTTGAATTTAAAATATATCAAAAATAATATTACAAATTAAAATAAAATAGGTGCATCAGCCATGATGCAACACTTCTTCCTCTCCAGAGGTCGTCACGTCCTCGTGAGTGACCTCATCCATTCTTTCAAAATAGGGTATGAGTCTTGAGACATGTGATGGACAATCAATGGGTCTTGGCCAGGATTATCTTTCTGCTCAATTAAGTAATTTACGTTGGAGAACTTCTTTAATATTCGATATGGGCCAAAATATTTTCTCAATAGTTTTTCACATTTTCCGATTTTCCTGATTGGTGTCCAAACTGCCATCAGATGTCCTGGTTCATAGATTTTCTCATTGTGTTTTTGTCATAGTTTCTTTTCATTCTTTCCTGAGTCTTCTCTGTGTTGTTAATGGCTACCTGTCTCGTCCTTGCTATTTTATCTAAGTCATTTTCTATATATTCGTCGTAATCGTCCATGTTACTGTCCATTGGGATATTCTCGTCGTCTAAGAGAGACCTGTGTTTGTTGAATCGTGGTATTATACGCGTGGATGATAAAAGGGAGGATTTCGTCGCAGTTCCTCTGGTCTGTGTTCACATATGTGTGATTATATTAATTAAAGTCCTATTTAGCCTTTCCCTTAGTCCATTAGTCTGGGGATGGTAGCTCGTCGTAAAGCAGTGTTTAACTTTGCACAGTTTCATGACCTCCTTCATCAAATTGCTAGTGAATTGTGAACCTCTGTCACTAATAAGAAATCTTGGAGCCCCGTGACGTAAAATAATATGTTCATTGAAAATGTAGAGACTTCTTTCACTGTTGCTTCTGATCTGCATTTGTTTCAGCATACTTGGTATAATAATCCGTCAACACAATTATCCATTTCCTTCTTCTTTTCGTTGATGGCAAGGGGCCAACAAAGTCAATTCCGATTCTTTCAAAAGGGTAGCTAGCTGGGGGAATAGGTTGTAAAAGTCCAGAAGGCAACTGATTTGACCCTTTCCGACTTTGGCAAAGATGGCACGTCTTTACAAATTCGGAAACATCTTTCAGCATGGAAGGCCATTAATATTTATTCTTCAATCGGTATGTAGTTCTGGCGACGTCCAGATGGCCATTCAGCAAATGGTTGTGGTATTCACTCGTGATTTCCTTCCTTCTCTTCTTTGGCACTACCAGCAACCATGCCCTACCTTCAGGATTTGGATTTTTCTTGTAGAGACACCCATTTTCTTCTTTAAAGTTCTGTGTAATTGAACGCTTGTTTACACTAAGGTTCTCCTTAATATTCTCAATAAAATCATCCTTTTCGTCTATTATCTGATTCAGAAATAGTCTTTCATAATCTTCGTTCCATTCGTTTTCTGGTAAGGGTCCTCTAGATAGACCATCAGCGTCCAGATGTTTTTTTTCCCGATTTGTGTATAATTTCGAAATTATATTCCTGAATATTCAGTGCCCATCGGTGCTAATCGACCGGTCGGATCTTTCAGATTCTTAAGCCAGCATAGTGCGTGATGATCAGTTACGATTATGAAGTGCCTTCCATATAAGTAGGGTCGTAACTTGGACATTGACCACACAACAGCTAGGCATTCTTTTTCAGTAGTCGAATAATTTTGCTCAGGCTTGCTCAGTGTTCGACTCAAATATGAGATCACCTTTTCTTTATCGTCGAACTTTTAGATTAATGTTGCACCCAGGCCGATGTTAGACGACCGATCAAAGTGCCCTTAGATTAGGGGATTTATCAATGCTACTTTAAGGGTTTGAAATGCATTTTCTTGATTTTCTGTCCAGGTAAAAGGTACATTCTTTTTTATAAGACTGGTTAATAAATCAGCAATTTTCGAAAAACTTTTGATAAATTTTCTATAATATGAGCTCATTCCTAAAATGATTGAACTTCTTTTATCTTTTTGGGCCGAGTAAAGCCTCTAATAGTCTTGATATTATGCTCCGCCGGTTTTATACCATGTTGGCTGGTTATATGGCCAAGAATCTCCAGTTATTCGAAAGCAAATTGGCATTTTTTTGTTCAATTTTAAATTAGCCTCGCGAAAACATTTTAAAACAGCTTCTATTCTTTTGAGATGTGTTGAAAAATCCGAGCTATATATGATTACGTCATCCAGATAACAGAGACAAATTTGCCATCTAAGATTACCAAGCATATTTTCCATGTTCCTCTCAAGCGTAGCAGGGGCATTGCATAGTCCGAAGGGCATTACGTTGAACTCATATAGGCCATGTGCTGTAGTGAAGGCTGTTTATTCCTTATTTTTCTCCTCAACCTCTACTTGCCAATATCCTGATTTAAGGTCTATTGCTGGAAGTATTTGTATCCTTGAAGTGTATCCATTACTTCATCAATTCTGGGAATTGGGTAAACATCCTTTACTGTTACATCATTCAATTTTCTTTAGTCCACGCAGAATCTATAATTACCATCTCGCTTCTTGACCAATATTACGGGGAAGGACCATGGACTCGAGGATGGTCTAAATTATGCCATCTCTGAACATTTCATCAATTTGAACTTTTATGATTTCTCTCTCTTTAGCGCTCATCCTATACGGCTTGTGTTTAATCGGTTTCGCACTTTCTGTTTCAATCCGATGTTTCGCTAAGTTGGATCTTCCTAATCCCGACGAAAACAAATCCGCGTACTTTTCCAAAACTTGTTTCAATTGCTCCTTTTTCTTATATGATAATTTTTTGTTTATATGAAATTGAGGTTCTTCATGCTCCTTTTGTTCACTTTCTTCCATAAAATTCACTTTGGCTGGCTGGCTTCCAAAGCACAATATTTGGTTTTTTAATATTTTTAATGGTCGAGGATGAGGGTTTGTTATCCAGATATATGTTTTCTAATTCGCAACATTTATTAAGCTTCTTGCTAGTCGAAGTCCATTTGATTGAAACATTTTATGGTTCTCCTCGATGATGTATTCGCCATCCTCTGCTTTTACAAATGCCTTAATCAATTTAATAGAAAGTTCTGGTATAATGGCATCTTTTTCACTTTTCATTTTCTTCTGTTGATATTTGATTATGTCGCGATTTCCTATCAAGTCATATTTGATTATTTCACGCTGGTAATCAATTTTTGCGTTCATTTTCTTAAGAAAATATCGTCCAAGTATAAATATTCGCAAATGTGTTCTCATTATCACAAATTGATATGTAATTGCTTTGGCATCAAATATTATATTTAAAACAATATTTCCTACGATATGTTTTTATCAGGATTTATTATTTCAAGACCCGTATTAAGAGCTGTACTAAGGTCGACCACTGAAAGATCGGCGCCTGTACCAATCAAAGCTTCGCAGACACCGATTCTATCCACGTTAATGTTCATTTTTATATTTGGGGTCCAACTTTTTAATTCCATTTATAGTCGACTTGCTTTGATTGACGGACTCAGGTGCGATGCTTAGTTTAAATATTCCAACGCGGCATATCTATTCAGTGTAGGAATACTTGAGTGCGTGCTATTACTTATGTCAGTGTAGAGCAGAGGTCTCGACTTCTCAGTTCCCTTATCCATTCGAATTTTTTCTTCGACCTTGTCTTGAGCAACTATGGGGTCCTCTTCCACAATTCTTACAAACCTGACTCTGCAATACCGCGCTACGTGTCCTGGCTTGTTACATTTGAAACATATTGGTGTCCCGTCTTCTGTCCTATTCTTGTTTGAAGCTGGACTCTTATTGTATATTTTTCTCGGGTAGACCGGTTTTGGCTCAGGATTGGGAGAGTAAGGTCGTCTAGGGTCAGAGACCTGGGGCAGAGGCTTGTTCTGGTAGTACTTCGGAGCGGGGGCCTGGGGCTTGGAGGTGTTCTGGTATGGTCTTCTGAACGACGGAGCGTTCTTCCATTGCTCTTGATAATAGGGACGAGGAGAGCGTGGTCCATTATATAGAGCTTTTGATTTTTCTACACGTTATTGATAATTATTTTCACACAAATTCATTTTTACACAATTCTACAAGTTCGTTGGTATGTTTAGGAGGGTTTAGGCAGAGGGCGAAAGAATATTCTTTCTTTAACCTTCCAATTGTTGTGTTATGCCCGTTGCTTTGTCAATAATCCACTCTGAGTCGTCGGAGCTCCCTTGGTACCGGTTTTATTTATAACCAGTGCCGGAACATAAGGAGAACACCACACACAGCCAGACGCGAAGATACTCCCCGCTCGCAGCCAAAACCGAAACCAAACCGCCGGGTTCCAGTCTCGGCCGGTTCCCGCCGCCACACTGGCGCCGCCAGGCGCGAAGTGGCGTGAGGATTCTCGCATGAACCCTCAACATCTCCCCCAAAAAGTTTAGAGGAGGTTAGCGCTGGACACGCTTGTATCTTCTCCCATACCGCGACACTTTCCCAGGTGAGGGAGACAGCTGCTTCATCTCTGGAGCGATTGCTGGCAGCTGTTGTTGCTCCTCTGCAGGCAGTTCATTTCCCGGAGTTTCCTCCGTTTCAGCAGGGAATTCACTGTCAGGAGATGTCTCACTGGGGTCGACCTGTTGTTGGAAAGAAGCCAGAAGAAGAGAGTTCCGCCTGTAGGTCCCTACAGGAGTTTCCACGATGTATGAGCGGGGCGCTGAAGCCTTCTCGAGGACACTTCCCCACGCTCGTAGATCCTTCACCCAAACTTTCTCTCCTGCAATTAGTTCAGCCTTTTTCGTGGCCGCATGGCGTCTGTCAAAAGCCGTTTTCTGCGCCATCTTCCGCTGCTCCTCTTCCCCCCGGGTTTGGATTGATCCACTGTTTTAGGGGTTAGTGATGATGAAGTGCAGGGAACCATAGTGCGAATTTTCCGTCCAAATAGAAGTTTCGCAGGGGAGATTCCGTTTGCCAGGGGTGTTGCCCGATACTCCATGAGTGCTAGGACCGGATCTTTATTCTTTTTCATCAGGCTTTTCACAATTTTAACAGCAGCCTCTGCTTGACCATTTGATTGTGGATGCTTTGGGCTGAAAGTGATGTGTCGAAACCCAACTTCAGAGGCAAACTTCGTAAAAGCTGATGTTGTTGATGGGCGAAATTGTGGTCCGTTATCAATGATTACAATGTCAGGGATGCCATGACGAGCAAAGATGGCTTTGCAGTGATCTACCACAGCTTCCGACGAAAGTTTAGTAAGTCGTTCGACCTCGATAAATCGAGAAAAGTAGTCTACGACGACTAAATACTCACTTCCATCGTAATGGAAGAGATCCATCCCGACTTTTTGCCACGGTCTTTCCGGAAAGTCTTTGGGGATGAGTGGTTCGTGCTTTAGAGGTTGATTCTCGATGCATTTCTCACAGGTTTTTACCATATCCCGGATTTCTTGACCTATTCCTAGCCACCAAACATGATCCTTTGCTCTTGCTCGACATTTTGTTATTCCTTGATGACCTGCGTGGATGCGGTCCAAAACATCTTTTCGCATGTTAGAGGGGATGATCACTCGCAGTCCTCTCATTAGTAAGCCGTTCTCTTCCCCTATCTCGTCGCGAACATCGTAGAACGAGCGTTCTAAGGGAGAGAGCTGACATTTGGCGGGCCAACCGTTTTCGGAATAAAATGCCACATTTTGAAGGGTAGGCTCCAGCTTCTGGTTGAGGGTTATTTTGGCAAGTCAGTCGTCTGTCGTGGATTGATGCAGGACGATGCTACGCACAAAATATTCAACTTCTTCCTGGAGCTCTTCATCTTCGGGAAGATGACCTGGAAGTGGTTGTCTTGAAAGGGCATCAGCGGTGATTAGGTCCTTCCCCGGTGTATGAAAGATACGAAACGAGAACTGAAGCATCCTCATACGGTACCGTTGAAGCCTTGGCGTTAGATCGTTCAGATCTTTAGTGGTGAAGATGGAGACTAAAGGTTTGTGATCTGTTTCGATGAGGAAGGTTTTTCCAACCACAAAGTCCTTGAAGCGCTCACACGCCCATGTGATTGCAAGGACTTCCTTCTCTATTTGAGCATATCCCTGTTCCGTCTTTGTCAGCGTCCGTGATGCAAAGGCCACTGGGCGCCACTCGTTGGCTTCATGCTCTTGCTTGAGGACAGCTCCCAGGCCATACGATGATGCATCAGCTGAGACCATGGTCTTCTTAGAGATGTCAAAGCTTGCCAGAACTCGGTCACTGGCCAGAACCTCTTTGACTTTCTCGAATGCTTTTTTCTGTGGTGATCCCCAGATGAAACTCACATCTTTCTTTCTTAGGTCGTTTAGTGGCTTTGTGATTTCCGCTAGGTTTGGAACAAAGCGGCCTAAGAAATTGACCATGCCCATAAAACGTTGCACCCCGTGCACGTCAGTTGGCGGTTTCATCTCGGCGATGGCTTTGACTTTCTTTTCGTCCGCCTTGATACCGTGTTCGCGATGTAATGTCCCAGGAATGTGACGTTGCTTACCCCGAACTGGCACTTTTCTTTGTTAAGCGTGTTCCTGAGTTCTTTAGGCGTCTCAAAACTTCGCGTAGTGTCTCGTCATGCTCTTCTTTTCTTTTTGCGAAAATGAGGATGTCATCCATGTGACAGATTACCCCATTGACTCCGCGTAGGATAGCAGACATGCGTTTCTGGAAGTGTTCTGGAGCGCTAGAGATCCCAAAGGGAAGCCTTTTGAATTTATATCTGCCAAAGGGCGTAATGAAAGTCGTCAGCGTTTGGCTTTCTTCAGAGAGTTTGATCTGCCAAATCCGCTGTTAGCATCCAGCCTGGAAAAGATTTTGGTCCCGTTGAGTTGAGCTAGTTCATGTTCAAGGAAAGGAAGTGGGTGAAGCTCACGTTCCACACTCAGGTTAAGCCGGGACAAGTCTACACAGATCCTGATTTTCCCGTTTGGCTTTCCAGCTAGGACGATCGGTGCGCACCACTCCGTTGGCTCATCAACTGGTTCGATGACTTCTTGAGCCACCATGGCATCCAGTTGCTCTTTTAACTTCGGCATGAGCGTTAGAGGTACTCGTCTTGGGACTGGTATGGAGAAGGGCTTGGCACCTTCCTTCAACTTGATGTGATAGGGCTGTTCAAGAAGCCCCAGTCCTTCAAATAGCTTAGGGAACTCTCGTTCAGGATTGACATCCGTTGTTCCGTTGATGACAAGATCAATTCGTTTGACGAGTTGGATATCTTCACAGGCTCCGACACCCAGCAGAGGTTGCTCCAAATGGTGGACCACGTATACGGTTTCCTTCATTTCACGTGTGTTAGCTCGGAGCTTCGCCACGAAGGTCCCAGCATTCTCCAATCTTTGGTTAGAGGCCGCCATCAGTTGACCGTCGGTAGGCGTCAGTTGGACGTTGCTGAAATATCGCTTGTACAGGGAAAATGGTATCAGTGTCACATCCGAGCCCGGATCCAACTTGAAGTGGATTGCAGTGCCGTTGACTCTTACTGTTGACTTCCACCTGCTCTTTCTGCTTCCCAGCGAAGGCTCGCGGACAGAATATACAAATGAGACCTTCTCCCGCGCTGAGGTTTTCTCCGAGGATATGGCGTTCACCTCATTGTTTTTTCTTCGACAGAGATTAGTGTAATGGCCCTTTTTCCCGCACTTTCCACAGACTTTGTCTTTAGCGGGGCACTTATCTCTGTAACGATAATGATGTTTGGTAGTCCCACAGTTAAAGCAAGTTGGGAATTTTTTTCCTTCGTCTGTTTCCTTGGCACTGTCTGTTTGTCTAGACGTTGATCTGCCATTGTCCTTGCCATGACCAAGATACCTTAGGCTTCTGCTTGGCCACTTTCCGCGTTGTGTCGACCTGCGATGTGGAAGGGTTAAGATCCTGTTGTTCACGCATCACAGCTTCCCACTGACGGGCGATCTCGACTGCTTTGGCCAAGGTCAGGTTTTCGTTTAGCATCAGTTTCTCCGACAACTTCCTATCTTTTACTCCAAGCACTAAACGATCACCAATAAACTCCTCGCGCAGATTAGCGTATTCGCAGTGCTCAGATATTCTGTGCAAGACTGTTACAAATTCCTCAAGGGTTTCTTCCGGCCGTTGACTCCTTAATCCGAACAAAGCCCGCTCATACACCACGTTGCGTTTGCCAATAAAGTGGTTGTCGAACGCTTCAATGACTTTGTCGAGGTTCTTTGCGTCATCTGCTGAGAGATTGAACGCAAAGAGGATTTCCTCAGCCCTCTCCCCCATAAGATATATCAATGCTGTGATCTGATATTCTTGTTCCTTGGCGTTCAAGTTGGAGAGATGTCTGTATCGAGAAAATAGCTGTTTCCAGCTTGGTCAATTTTGGCGTCGAAACTGAAGTTAGGAGGCGGAAGGAAGGAAATTGATTCCATGTCAGGTTTGATTGTACAAGAGTGGAATTAATTAAAAAGGCACTTACTTGGGCTCTTCACGATCCCGCCGCTGCCACCATGTTGTGTTGTGCCCGTTGCTTTGTCAATAATCCACTCTGAGTCGTCGGAGCTCCCTTGGTACCGGTTTTATTTATAACCAGTGCCGGAACATAAGGAGAACACCACACACAGCCAGACGCGGAGATACTCCCCGCTCGCAGCCAAAACCGAAACAAAACCGCCGGGTTCCAGTCTCGGCCGGTTCCGTCGCCACACTGGCGCCGCCTGGCGCGAAGTGGCGTGAGGATTCTTGCCTGAACCCTCAACACCAATAACTCAATTTATTTTAGCTTCTTCTTCTTGGGGGTCGACCTTGTTGTACAGTGCAAGGATATCCTCTGCAAACCTGATTGCAGGTTCATTCCACTGTTGCATCCTGTTTAGTCTCATCTTCATTTCTTCTTTGTTGGCGTCTGAGGCAAAATCCTCAATTAGGCGGCTCTTGAAATTTTCCCAGCTGGTGAAACTTATCTTGTGTAGGTTCAGCCAGGTTTTGGCGCTACCAATCATATTCATGGCAGCATAACGAGAGATAATGTAGTCTGCCCAATGGTACAGGAAGCCAATTTCTTCAAGAGATTCAATCTATGGGCGAGGGTCTTTTGCTCCATCATACTTGGGGATGTCTATGTTGGGATTCAAGACAACTGGGTCGGCACTTGCATCTCGACCAATTGTTGCACCAGGTTGCGGCTTGGCAGACTCTTCAATCTTGATACTCCCCTGTGCTGGGTCTTGCATCTTACCAGAGCGTGTCTCACCCATCCTATTTATATAAGGGAATAATGAGATAACTCTACTTTAAGTAGCCTCCAGAATAATTTATTTATTTCTCACATCAAAGAGAACAGTGAAGTTACACAGTTTACCAAAATACAAATGGTGATTTTATAATACATAAATCTGTTTATAATATACTAGACGAATGACCCGGGCAACGCCCGGGTTTACCCGATTAAATGTTCTATTCAAACACTATACAAAACTGTGCGCGCGCACAGGGAAGTCACGTGCTCGCCGGCAGCCAACGGTCGGTGGGAACTTGGACTGTTTAACTGATTACATTTTCTCGACGGGGGGGGGGAAGGGGGCAGGGGGCAGGGAAGTCACGTGCTCGCCGGCAGCCAACGGGCGCGCGCCGCCGTAAGATCGCCCGCGTTCTAGAGGGCGCTGCTCGTGAGCTAAGTAGAATAATTTGAATATATAGTTTTAATAATTGATTTATATATTTTTTAAAATAGCCTATCGTCATCCCCGTTATTTTTTACCTATGTATGGAAATTTTGGTTTGAATTAGTGAACTACTGCGAATTTGTATACCGGGCATACAGACCAACAAACATACAAACATTCATTTATATATATATAGATATATATTTTTATCTTTTATTTTTTCTTTCGTTTTTTCATATATATATATATATACAAGGTATGTACCATAAGTTCCCGGACTGGGTCCATAAAAAAAAGGTAAGATATTTTTTAAAAATTATTGAAACTTTTCAAAGTAATCCCCCCTTGCTTCAATGCACCAGCGCCATCGTTTCTCCCAATTGTTGAAACAGTTTTTATAGGCCTCTTTTGGAATGCTCTTCAATGCCAACAGCGACTTTTCTATTATGTCATCCCTGGTGTCAAAATGTCTTCCTTTTAGAACTGATTTAAGTTTGGGGAACAGGAAAAAGTCATTTGGTGCGATGTCTGGGGAATAGTGTGGTTGAGGTAGGATTTGTGTGTGTCCTGTTTTTCGGCAAAAAAACTCGTCACCAAGTGCGCTGTGTGAGGGCGGGCTTTGCTATGGTGTAGGATCCAGTCACCATTAGTCCATTTTTCTAGCCTTTTTTTTTTCGAATCGCTTCCCTTAGACGGCGAAGAATGCCCAAATACATTTCCATAATAACTGTTTGGCCTGTAGGAAGATACTCGTGATGAACAATGCCCTTGTTATCCAAAAAAGCGACCAGCAACACCTTGTTTCTGGATTTCAATATCCTGCATTTTTTGGGTCTAGGCTCACCCTGACCTCTCCACTCGGCAGATTGACGTTTGGTTTCAGGGTAATAGCCATAGACCCATATCTCGTCGCCTGTGATTATCTTGTCTTTCCATTCCGGATCCGTTATTGTCATTTACAACATGTCCTCACAGGTTGCAAGCCGACACAGTTTTTGCTCATTAGTGGGGAATCTTAGGATGAATTTTGCAGGAGTCTTTTTGAGCTTCAAATCTTCGGTTAAGATCCTTCCAATCGTTGTTTTAGAGATGCCTGTGTCTTGCTCTAGCTCCAGCAAAGTGGTTCGAGGATTTTCTTTTATCAAATCGGTGATTTTTTGCGCATTTTCATCAGTCCTTTGAAATTTTTGGCGTTCTTGACGAGGATCATCTTCAATGGGAATTCTGCCAGCTTTAAATCTAGAATGCCATTCAAAAACAGTTGTTCTTTTTGGGGCGTCATTGAGGAATGCTTTATTAAGCATTTCAAAAGTTTCGGTTGCTGATATTTGAAATTTCACACAAAATTCTATGCAAATCCTCTGCTTCAAATTTTTTTTTTCCATCGTAAAATCGCCGCAGCGCTAGGTGTAACCTTTAAATAAATTAGAATGACCTTGGCGCGCGCGCACGTACCGCCTCGATATTGGTACCACCGTGTTGCCAGATATTTTTTTCTATAATAAACTGTCAAATTTATTTACATTTTTCATTTATTTATTTTTTTATGGACCCAGTCCGGGAACTTATGGGACATACCTTGTATATTCTGTTTAATAAAATAAATAAATATAAAATACTAGCGGATGTACCCGGCTTCGCCCGGGTTTTACCCGAGTAAAGGTTTGTCTAACGAATCTCTCGATAAAGTGAACATTTTTTCCCGGTACCTTGAAAATACTCGATAAGTTGAATAAAATCAATATTAATTGGTTCCCTCGGTAATTGGAAGTTAAAGGAATAGTATCTTGCCTTGGAATTGTATCATTATTCTTGTATGGATGTACCCGGCTTCGCCCGGGTTTTACCCGAGTAAAGGTTTGTCTAACGAATCTCTCGATAAAGTGAACATTTTTTCCCGGTTCCTTGAAAAATACTCGATAAGTTGAATAAAATCAATATTAGTTGGTTCCCTCGGTAATTGGAAGTTAAAGGAATAGTATCTTGCCTTGGAAATGTATCATTATTCTTGTCTCAAATAAATTGCCGTGTCATCCTGAATTTTGTCTTTCCTAATTTTCTACATTACAAAATCATCGTATCATCATGAATATATTTAGAGCAGATTGTTGAATTATAACAGATAAATTAGAATATTTGTCTTGATTATTTTTAGGCGAAAAGTTATTTCAAAAATTTTATTTGCTAGAAACCTTCCCAGTACTATACTAAATAACTTCCCAAAGTTTCATGGCGTTCCAATGAGTGGTTTGGTCAGGTATAAAGGACACACACACACATACATTCATTTTTATATATATAGATAAATTTGAATTTAAAATATATCAAAAATAATATTACAAATTAAAATAAAATAGGTGCATTAGCCATAATGCAGCAATATATATTTTTATTTATCTTAAGTACACCTGTAGAAATGTTTGATGGCTATCAAGGTGGGATTAGGCCTGCATACATCATAAGTACAGCACATAACCTACTCGTAGAAAGAAATTTCCAATTTTGTTCTTACAAGGTGCAAGTGTTCTGTGGGATTTGACTTTTGTAACAATCAATGTTAATAGTGGCACTTTATGATTTTATAAATATTTCTTAATACAGGCTTTGAATCCATCCCATGGTTGCGGAAATGATAGCCAATCCATCAGAGCAACAGCATGATGAATAAAACAAAGAACACAGTTAAAGAAAGAAGCAACGAGTTACTTTGCTGGAGTATTTGAACCAAGACAATTATTGCTGGAACTATATATATATGATCAATCGACTATATAGTTTTAATGAAATTTACCGCGCTGAATTCTATCCAAACAGCAAAATTCACATATTATAAATTCTGTTAAACGCCATTTTTGTTTTACATCAACCTTACACAACCGTCAGAACTGTTCCATCAAGATATTTTATTAATAAACAATTTATTCTACACTCATGGACAAAACTAAAGGAAGTTGTACATTTCAGCATATATATCGCAATTCAGACAATAACTCCAAAAGATATTTGATACACAGTGAGCTTTATTGAAGGCACGCGTGATAACCAAGTGTTAACAAAATTGCTTCTCTCTCCATAAAAAAACAAAACAACAACAAAAAAAAAAAACACTGGCGACATCAAAGACTTTCCAATTTTGCAAGTTTTTCCATGAGTGTAAACTCCGACCAGTTATTGATTAAAGCAACGTAAACATATGTAGACCACACGTCAGCGTACATCACTCGTTTAAAGGAATGCGTCGAGAGAGACACCAGCACCTCGAAGGACCGAGCCTACGATTGAGAAGGAAGATTTTATTATGTGACGTTACCCAACGTGAACGCAAGTGTGAAAATAAATCTGATGTGTTTATTTTTATCTGCGATTATTTATTTTTAAACCTATTGATAATAGCTGCCACCGAGATATAGTGAGACGATGTTTTGACCACGGATCAACTCCGCACTTTTGGTTAGCTGACTCACAGATAACGATGTCTAATCTTTGTGTATGTTCTACAGGGCTTCCTCGAGGACAACAAGATCCTCAACGATCAGACAAGGTCACCCTCACTCCAGGAGTCCATACCTTTCTGTATCAATCCACATTTCCCATTACATCTCAATTTCTCAATAAACAATATTGTTGATACTGAAAAATGCTTCAGGTCCTTGCATTGAACTCTCTCTTCAAAATAAATATTTTATATTTGCAAAACAACACCATAATTGCCGACGTAATTAATATTTTGAGAGAAAAACAACGATGTTTATCAGAATATAATCTTTCCAAAAGTGTTAATAAACAAATATACACTCTATAACAACAACAACAATAAAAATCGATGCACCAAGAAGGATCTGTCCGATTGGAAAAAAATTGGTGCATTTGAAAAACATCTATAGGGGCAAAGCGATTAAAACTCCAGAACAATTAAT
Source organism: Cordylochernes scorpioides (assembly GCA_030710605.1). Classification (NCBI taxonomy): domain Eukaryota; kingdom Metazoa; phylum Arthropoda; class Arachnida; order Pseudoscorpiones; family Chernetidae; genus Cordylochernes; species Cordylochernes scorpioides. Next base: position 147,514,495 of record CP092886.1, read on the forward strand.
TGTTTTATTCCAGAGTTTGATCGTCACAAATTGACAAAGTCAATATGTCGTTGGACTCCAACTGGCCTGGATGCAGGCTACCACCCGGCGTGTCATGGACTGATAAAGAATCCGGATTGTGTTCTGCGGAATTTATTGCCAAATTGTCTCCAACTGTCGGCCTAAATAGTCAACATTCTGGGATGGTTTCAATCGCCTTCCCATCACGTCCCAGATGTGCTCTATGGGCGAGAGATCAGGCGACCTTGCTGGCCACGAAAGAGTTCGGTAAGATTGAAGACAATTCACAGCAACACGTGACGTGTGTGGCCGGGCATTATCTTGTTGGAAAGAAAGCAGGGGTGATGTGTGAGGAACGGCAACAAAACAGGCCGTAGGATGTCATCCACGCACCGTTGTGCTGTCAGGTTACCAGGATTGACTGCCATTGGGGTCCTGCAATCAAGCTTCAAGCATCCTCCGAAGTCCTTAGCCCCTGAGGCTGCTACTAGGAAACGGAGCACCATCCCGGTAATCTGTTCAATAAGTGTAATGCAGCGACATTATCGAGACCGTGGTACTCCCGTGGGCTAAACGGAACTTCGGCTATGCGTATTGGACGTTCCTGCAGGACTCAACGCCGGCTCACAAGGCTAAATTGACTCAGGACTGGTGCAGGGCCCATTTACTGGACTTCATCATGTCGGCGGTATGGCCGCCTTACTCACCCGATCTCAACCGATGAATTACAGCGTGTAGTTCATTTTGCATCACAGGGCCTGTGCTACACGCCGCAAAAGTTTGAAGTGGCTGAAGTGATCGCTGTGCCGAAAATGGGGCCGATTGTCACCGGAGGACTTGAGGCCCATAGTCCAAAATTTTAGGTCACGTTTGGACCTGTGTATCGCCGCCAAGGGAGGCAGGTCACTTTGAAACCGGCTGAATAAATTGTTAGTTAGTATTCATAACATTTTTCTAATGAATTGTTAATTCGTTCAATTTTATTTTATGGTATTTTAAAAGAAACTTATGTGTGTCATCAAAATAGGGCAAAAATATTGAATCTTTAAGCATAAAATTTAAGCATCATTTAGATAAAATATATACAATTATAATATATTTTATATCAAGAAAAAAATGTTTATCTATCTATCTATATTAATAAAATGCAAATTTCATAAGTGTTGTTCGCTAAAAACTTTCGTTACAATGCATCAATTTCGACCAAATTTTCAACATTTATGTAAAACGAGATGGAGCAGGTTTTGCTTAACATCAAAATATTTTCCCTAACTTTAACATGCGTAACTTCGCTGTTATCGATTAAATACAAAAAAAATCAACGGAGTTAATTTTATTTATATATAAATACAAAAAAAAATTCAGCAATTCATTCAACTCAATCTAAAAAAATATTCAAAACAAGCAATTTTAAGATAACACCATATGTAAAACAGTCGGCCAAGAAAACAACAACGATATTACATCTTTCTCACATATTCACACACAATCTTGATTAATAATTAAAACTAATCTTTAACATTGTTTATTATACTTCATAATATATAATATTCGTTAGGCAAACTTTCACTCGGGTAAAACCCGGGCGGAGCCGGGTACACCCGCTAGTATATATATATAAATGAATGTATGTGTGTCTGTCTGTCCTTTATGCCTGACCAAACCACTCATTGGAACGCCATGAAACTTTGGGAAGTTATTTAGCATAGTACTGGGAAGGTTTCTAGCAAATAAAATTTTTGAAATAACTTTTCGCCTAAAAATAATCAAGATAAATATTCTAATTTATCTGTTATAATTCAACAATCTGCTCTAAATATATTCATGATGATACGATGATTTTGTAATGTAGAAAATTAGGAAAGACAAAATTCAGGATGACACGGCAATTTATTTGAGACAAGAATAATGATACAATTCCAAGGCAAGATACTATTCCTTTAACTTCCAATTACCGAGGGAACCAATTCATATTGATTTTATTCAACTTATCGAGTATTTTTCAAGGGACCGGGAAAAAATGTTCACTTTATCGAGAGATTCGTTAGACAAACCTTTACTCGGGTAAAACCCGGGCGAAGCCGGGTACATCCGCTAGTATATATATAATAACACATTTATTTAAATATATATATTTCTGAATATATTAATAATGCCGCGTAAATATAAAGCTATTCAGAAATATTCTGCTGCATTTGTGGTGAATCTACAATTCCAAACACAGAAAACGTATTAACCCAAAGGTAAAAGAGTGATGTCAAGGATATTTTGGTGTGGCCTTAGGTGATTAAGACAGGTGGTGCCCCCATAGTGTGTGCGGAACGTGCTATCGAGGGATTTTGCGATGAAAATCAGGTAAAATTAAAAGGTATGCCCTTTGGTGTACCAATGGTTCGGCAAGAAGGAAAAAAATCACCATGGCGAATATTATTTCTGTATATGCAAAATCACAGGCCTTTATAGCAAAAACAAGCAAACTTCTATTTTATATATCAGCTAGGAAACCTCCTTCTCATGACCTCGATAATCCCATACCAATACCTAAAACGGTTCATGAATTATATATTACTGAAAGGGTGACCACAACGTACAGCATTTGCAGATGAACGTCAATTAGAAGACACTTTTGATCTGTAAAATGAAAAAGTAGTACTGTGGTGATTTGAGAAGCAGTCGTGATAGTGGCAAGTGGTAACTGTATTATTTTTGGTCTTCCTTTTGTTATTAATCTTTTATTATTAAATGAGGCAAATATAATTATTAGTTATATTTATTACATAACTTTTACAGGGCACATCACATTGTTTACTTTTTACAACAAAGAACACAATCACATACAAATTGATGATGATCCACTCACAGAGTATTTCTTAATACTTATTCATATAACACATTATATAACATTAACGACCCAGGAGGCAGGATCCAGGAGCAAAATCCCGTGAGGAGTAGTTCGGAGAGGAAAGAGAAGGTCAGAGGACCACCCTGGGAACAACTGGCGTGGAGACGACCTCAAAGAGAGCTGTTCTCAGATCATCAGATCCAAAGGCTTTTTTAAATATTCTCATTTTGGCTAAAATAGTGACCTCTGAGGGGGGTGACCCCCAGCTTCTCGAAATATCCATTTTTGATAGGTAGAACATCTGGTCGACTAGGAGTGTAATCTTACTAGCCAACTTTCTTTTTCCTCTTCTTATACTTCCACACAGCTTATCATCAATTAAATTTCTCCAAAAATAAATTTATACTTATGATATTATGAAATATATATATGTTGTAATATATTCTAATATATACTTATATGTCATATGTAATATAGCTATAGTATAATAACCAAAACTGTAAAAACAATTTAAATCGCCAATTCGGCCATCATGTAATGCACGACAAAATAAAATTCAATTGAGTGACAGCCGGCGCCAGGACAGGAAAAAGATCCGAAAAACATGTCAGGGTTACAAGGTGTGCCCCCTTCTTGCTCAAACAGATCAGTCCGCTTTGAGACACGATGATTGACAGACCCTTCTCTACATATCTGCCCTGACCGGCGTCGGCTACATTTACTCTCTCGCCATCTCTGTTCTGACATCCAACATGCCTTGTCCTTGTCCTTTTGTACAATCCAAATCACGCCTAAACCTACTCTGAACATTGTGGCCACCACGACTGAAACTAATACTACAGTCATTCTACAGATTAAAACACTACAATACATATATATATATACATATGAATAAAATTGAATTTTAATGTTGTATTAAAATATTCAGTATTATATTAACAGATTATCACACACATTATTGATCTTTATATTTTCTACTTAAAAATCCCAATCTTTTTTAAACAGCCATAGTTACCAATTTTTTTTTGGAATGTTTAACCACATGCATACAGAAACTTTCTATAGTTAGCACACACTCATATATTAAAAACAAAGTAGGCATACCCTGACCAGGAGCACATGTGCTTTTCAGAAGGCAGGGCGCCATCTGGTGGAACAGAAATCAACTAAACATTGTTTTAGCCTGTTCCTTGATATTGGCCAACCCAATTTCTTGATAAATCAAGAAAAGCCATCCAAGAATATATTCTTTTCAAAGACCATGCAATTTTCACATTGAAGTTGCTGACAAAGTGATGACGAAATTGCGAGGTCTTAAATTCCTTATTCTCATAGTTACTTCTATCAAAATATAGTTTCATTTTTATATAATACTAGGCGAATGACCCTTCTTCGCCCGAGAGTTCCCCCAAGTGAAATTTCCTTCATACTGAAAGTACATCGATAAAAAAATAGTAGAAGTGCCATAGAATAGCAATACAGAAGTAACACATAAACCACAGGCAAAAAGTGTGTGTGATGGCAAAAATTGTATTATATTAGTGTTTAGGTATTTAATTTAATTATTTTTTGCAATCCATTTAGTTGTTTCAAAATTAATATAGTTTAAATAGATGCCAGATTTTCCACCCAACCCCCGAGGTACCCGCCTCAGCGCATTAACCCTTGAAATTGCCTGAGTTGAGTGAGTGACTGCGATGAATCTTGACTGCGATACCCATCTTCTCAGTAAAAATAAGAAAAAAAAAGGTTTATAAAAAAAATAATCCAAAATACTGGCATGTAAATATTTTTCTGTAAAAAATAAAAAAAAAACACATGGTAATTAGGCAAACATATGTGCTTGCTAATGACTGCGACTGCATTTTAAACGATTTTTTAAAAAGAGATTTAAAAAAGGCTAGGACAAAAAAAAAAAAAAAAAAAAAACGAAATCCATTATTTACATACAGTAACGCTAATTTTGTAAAAAAATTTTTTTTAATTGCATTGTGTGCACTTACCGTAACTTGGTAATATAAATTTCTCTCTCAATACTCAATATCTTTTTTAAGTAACACTTGTATAAAAAGATATTTCAAAAAAAGTACGCAAGCAACTTATAAAAAAAAAAATGCAGAACGCTCATTAGTCGCTTAATTGGCCTGGTGTTGTTACTTCGCCTCGTATTTACTCCGCGTAAAAAAAAGTTCTTCAAATGAAAAAAATAAATAACCAAAAAAACTAATAAAAATGTAGCCGAAAATTTTCCTCAGGTTCATAAAAAGCGACATGCAAAATTTGGTAGTACCAATTGGTTCAATAGTTTTGAGTTTATTGCGAAACAGACAACAGACATTGACATTTATATATGTATAAGAAGATTTTGTTTGAATGATGGTTTTTATTCATTTTACAAGTAATGTATTTTATATTTTCAAACAAAAATTTAAAAAGGCAACCGCATGTCTACATATGCTAAAATAACCGGTTATCGAAGCCTTTCTGTGAACACGATTCGATCCCAGGTCGGGTCTGTCGGAAATTGACGGTTTATACAACTCATCCACCGAGTAGATATAATAATATAATATTTTTTTTACTATTCCTTTTTTTTATTGAAGAATGTTTGGTTCGCGCGTACGCGTTGCCCAAGGTTTTTTTTTGGGGGGGGGTTGGGGGGGACAAGTGTATGAGGCGCGCACCAAAAGCCGATTTATAAGCTTGGTTCTTTTGTTTAATCTTGCTTTTAAACATTTTAAATATTTATTTGAGAATTTGGGAGATTTATACCGTAAAAAATATTTTTCTACTCAATCTGTTTCTTGTACCCACTCTTAATTATTTTCTATATATAGGGTGTATATCAGGTAAATATAAGGTATTAAAAGATTGACTTTTTTAAAATTCCGAAACCATATTCATGTAAAATGTAACAGTACACGTGGGTAGTGTAGTGACGAACAACAATAGAGAATTCAAAAATCGAGCAGCCATAATAGTTTCTCTGCGCGCCGAAGGAGCCCCAAAGGGATACTGGACTTTCCTAAGTTGCCCAAAACCACTGTTTATCGTGTCAAAAAGAAGTTTGATAAGGCGGACAGTAACAAAGAAGGAATGAATGGCTTCGAGGAAAAAGCACTCGCGTCGATGTTAAGGAAAAAGATTGATGGAAATGGACATTGGCTCTATGACAATTGTTAGCACTATCCATGAGGACCTTGGTCTCAAGTTCTATGCCCTTCAGAAAAAAGGCCAGGTGCTGACTGAGAATATGAAGGATAAAAAAAATGAAAGGCTGCTGCCCTCCTCAACAAACTGAAAAATGAATATTGTGGCATGCTGAGGTTCTTCTCTGATGAGAAAAACTTTGACGTGGACCAAAAGGTAAATCCCAGGAATGATCTCTGGATCTATAAAGACCTCTTAGAGCTACCTGTCGTGATGGTCTTTGGCGTTATCAGCAGTGAAAGTGATATCATGGCTCCCCATTTTTTTGAGAAGGGCCTTAGGATGAACTCTAATACCTACATCAATGTCCTGGAGACCATTATGAAGCCTTGGATGGACATGGTGGCCACAGGAAGAAATTGTGTCTTCCAACAATACTCAACTCAGCACACACGGCAAAATGATATAATCGTCCCCAGTGACCGGAGTCCTGATATTTGGTCCCCTAACTCTCCAGACTATGTATGGGGATTTGTTGAGAAGAGATGTCAATAAAGTTCCCCACAGAACCTTTCAGTCGGTCAAGAAAGCGGCTCAAACGGTGATGACCCAAATGAACAAGGTCATCGTTGCCAAGGCCTATGCTTCATTCCGCACTCGCCTCGAGACTATTGTAGCTAATAATGTAAAATACATTGGATAAATAAAAACTATATACTTGTATCTATTTCTTTGCCAAATTAATTTTAATTTTTTATTTTTTCTTGCAATATATATATAAATTTCAGTTAAAATATTCCATTGTGATTATTCCCAATTTACCTGATACATCCTGTGTATATATATATATATATGTCATAATTTGTAAATAGTTGTATGCAACCCCGACCCAATATGTATGCAATGTATGTTTCAAAGACTTAATAAAGAATAAGGTAACTGGAGGTTAGAACGCCTTAGAGAAACGAGGCCTAGAAAATAGGCTTAGAAGTCAGCAGCACCATTAGCAAAATTACAGCCGATTTTATGATCGCGGAAATAATAAAAGTTGAGTTCAACGACACAGTATTTCCTGGTCGTGTCAGAACAAGTCCAAAAGACAAAGAAATGAGCAAGGACCAATGAGGGAACACTTTCCCAAAGGTCAACCAATAGAAAAAGGCCACGTCACAGCTTTCCTCCAATGGGAAAGGAGATAGGTCTTCGTGTTAAATCGAGAAGCAAGGATTGTTAGTTAGGAACTCGCTCTCACCGAGGTAACATCTGCTCTCGAGACCTCCCCAATTCATCCCATAGCTAAGTCCAATCACCGCCATGTGATCAGATAGTTAATAGACAACCCGCTCTATCTTCTCCAAAGCCTTTCTTTCCTCCAAACCAGTTGCCTTTTATTTTCAAAACCCCATCACGTGTCCTGGTTATTCCCCACTGTATGCTCAACTTTCCACTCAAACGACTGCGTTTCAACCAATCCTCACCATTCTCATCGAACAACAAGAAATTCCGCAACGATATTGTGACATATATACACTCATGGAGACGAAAATTAAGAAACTTGTACCTTTTAGCATATAAATAGGGATTCAGACAATAACCCTAAAAGATATTATAAACATAGTGACCTTTATTGAAGACACACGAAATAGCCAAGTGTGAACAAAATTGCCTCTGTCTTGCTTAATAGTGTAATAATAATAATAAAACAGACGACCGGCGATATCAAATATTTTCTCAACATTAAGAAATCCCAAGTATCAGCGGACTAATAGGAGATGTGACCGCCCTTCACTGCTGGAAATAAGGGTGTCCAGGAGTTCATTTGGAGTTAAGTCCCATTCCTGTTCAAGAGCAGTTGTCAGCTCCTGGGTGGTTCTTGGCGGGCTGAAACCCTCCTCCCCAGATAGTCACAAACAGGTTCTATGGGATTGAGTTCGGGGGGCCTCTCGTCGGCCATTCCATTCTGTACATGGCTTCGGATTCCATATATTCATTAACCAGTCCGGCTCTGTTTGGGGGGCGCATTGTCATCCATAAACACCAACAGCCTCTCGGAAAAGCCGGACATGGGGTTCTAGGATCTCGTCCCGGTATCGCTGGGCATTCAGAGTCCCGTCGTCGAACACACGGAGGGGCGGGCGGCCATTTGTCATGATCCCTGCCCAGACCATTACACCCCTTTCGCCATAGGCATCCTTTTCTACGAGGTTTGAGGGGTGGTAGCGTGTGCCCCTTTCTCTCCAGATGTAGGAGCGCCGGGAATCATTATTCAGGCTGAACCTGGATTCGTCCGAGAACAGAACCCGATTCCATTGGTCATGGGCCCAGTTGACGTGTTCTCTGCACCAGGAAAGGCGGCGCCTCTTCTTGAGTGGGTCAAAGGGATGCATATCGCAGGCTTCCTAGTGTAAAGGCCTTGCATTTTAAGCTTTCGTGAGACGGTTTTCCGGGATACAATTCTGCCAGTGGCTATGACAAGCTCTGGGTAGAGTTGGCGGACTGTCATCTTCCGTGAACGCTGTTAGAGCCAGGTATCGGTCGTCACCCAGAGTTGTCAACTTAGGGCGGCCCCTAGCTTTCCTCCGACGACAAGGTCCAGTAGTTTAGAATTGACTCCAGAGACGGGATATCACGCTTTCAGATACGTTGAACAACTTGGCGACTTCCCGCTGTGGTTTCCCCATTTCGATCATCCCGATCGCTCATCCCCGTGATATGTCATCCATAGGTGCCTTATACACAGTGATTTTTCTATCCTTGGTTAAACCTTTTCGAGTGCGACACGTGTTCACCTTAATCACTTGATTATGAGTTTTTTTTTTTTAAAGGAAGGAAGGTTCGAATTCACATGTATCCGCCTCTTAATTAGCAATTAGGAGTGGTTTATGTTTAGAACATGAAACTTAAGTTTTATCCATGAGTTTAAATAGGTGTGTGTGTGAAAAAAAGAAAAAAAAAAGAAAGATTATTTAAATATATATATTTCAGAGAGCCCTGTATATACGTGTTTATATGGGTTTAATGGGTTTCAAGGGCTACTAAAACACGAGAAAATAAATATATATCATTATTGATATGTCATTATTAAATATCAAATTACACTATAGGAGTAATCAAATATTAGTATTTTAATTTATACACTCCTAATTAGAAATAAAAATTGAAGCCCCAACTCCCCAATTATGTGTGGGTCAATTAGAAAGAAAGTTATTAGGCTTAAATAATAAAATAAAAAAATACAAAAACATCGACGAGATCAATTAAACCACGTAATCTTTGGCTTTAAAACCAAAGAAAAAAAATCAATAATAATTCGAATAAAAAGAATTTGAATGGAAAAAAAGGATAAATCTTTCTTTCCAGGGAGAAATAGGAAATAAATGCTCGAAAGAATAATAGGAAAAAGCAACAAGAGAGTGAAAAAAATAATTGTATTCAAATATTCCCATAAATGGAGGTTGTGATGGCAAAGGATCTATCTAACACGTGAAATAATTGAGACTTTAAAAAAAGATTCAAACCAAGCAAGGAGAAAAAAAAAGAGGGGGAGGGAGGCGGCATCAAATCAGAAACGAGGAGCGACTCTTAACAAACGGTGAGATATCGCCGCCTAAGCAGCTTAGAACGTCAATAGGAGCTTTAGGGCTGCGCGGCCAATCAATATGCAAAGCCCCGATGAAAGGGCGATGTTAGGGCGATTAAATGCAACACCATAATCCTCGAGCCCTCAGAAAAAAAATCTTTAAGAACAAAAAAACACCAAAAAATAACAATCCCACCCTCCTTTTTTCCGATCGTTCACGAAGACTTGGATGTGAAATGTCATCTGCTATTGTTTTGCATGCATAACGGCGTAGCGCTTTATTTACCGAACGGAATGGCTTGTATTTCATAAATAAAAGGTGCAATAGAGAAATCTATCGTTAGGATGGGGTGGGTGGGAGATACACGGAGCTTTTATTTATTTTTGAGGCTCTCTATTTATATTATTTCTCTTAGACAAATATGAATAAATATTTCCCTCCATGATTTTTGTCGATATCATCGTGTGCTTAGCAAGTTAATATTATTGATTCTCAACTATATAGGGTACACATTGAGACATATTACAATATATTTGATATGTTTACTTTTATAATTATATAATATTCTGATTTCTATTAATATATCTATTGTATATTATTAAAAGGAAATGCTAAATCTCTGTTTGTTACTATTCTCCGCCAAAACTTGTGAAACGATCATTAAGATATTTCACACGAAGATAAAGTTTAACCAATAGAGAGAGAGGCTCTATTAAAAAACTTAAACATATCAACAACAACAACAAAAGCCTTTATTTAGGGCATTCCGCCCCATATAGGATTCGCCGCATTTACACATCAACAACTTAAACATATCATGTGAGGTTTAAGTAAATCGAGCCCCTATTTTCTGTAGTTTTGATTTTACCACTAGGAGCAGCACGGGTAGGGCTAGTAAATGTGATTGGTTACTATTTTTTCCTAAAAATGCTTTTCGAAATTAAATTATTTTAAACTGATTAGCCACAAAAATGTGGATGGAAAATGCACCTGGATAATAATCCGGCAAATTCGGGACCATTCATTCAAGAAACTTTAAATATAGCATTACTAACTAATTTTTCCATTGCAGTAAGGACAGTAGAAATTGTTTTATTTTAAAAAGAATATTACGCGTCTAAAATAGTTTCGTAATTTGATATATATATATATATATGTAGGTTACTAGTAGTCGAATGGAACAAAAAGGTTGTAACAATTACCATAGTAAGAGTGAATAGCAAAAAAAAAATAAAAAATTGAAACATGTCACAGTGCATGACATTCATATGTATATTTAAAGGTGGGTGTTGATAAAAATACACCACAGTTCATCATGATTGGGTAAAGTAAAGCTTGATACTTACAAGCTTGATACCTTAGTGTGATTGAGTGGAGATAAGAAAGAAGACCACAGTTCACATAATACGGAAGGTATCCAGACAATTACACTCATAGCGTAACAAAGCCTCCTCCCATTTGAGTTACTCATACCCACAGTTATAATGAAAAGTATAATCTGAATCATACACACACAAACACACTGAGTGCTGAATTTTTTTTTCTTTTTTATTCCAATTTGTCTGATCAAAAGTTGAAGATATTGGTATTATAGTCAAGTAGAAGTGTTGAGACTATCGCCAGGTTTAATTTTGATAAGACCTGGCCTGGTACCAATCTCGTTCCACCCGGCTGAACCATTAGTGTTTCCATTATAAAACATTTCAAAACAATAGACATGTTATTTACAAATGACTCTAAATATTTAATTTAAATAAAAACACGCATATATATTTTTTAAATTATAAAAAATTAACTTATTTTTCTATTTACCATTCAGTAGTTGGATCGAATGTCTTATCATTTTTTATATTTTATTCTTTTTCTACTCTTGCTATTTTCAAATATTCCTTTTTTTCTTATGTTCCGCTTCATTGAGGCGTAACTGTGGAAGCTTCAGTCTGAACTTATAGCCATAATATTTTTACTAAAAATGAAAAAAGCTTTTTTTAGAAATATCAAATATAGAGTTCGATTCTACTTTTTCTTTTAACTTTGATTTTAATTCTAATTTTACTTCTCTCTATATATTTTGCATAATTATATATACACACAAATACCTCGCTTTGCGTCGTTTCGTTTTGCGTTTTTTTCGAAGTTGCGTCGCTGCTTAATTTTTACTGATTTTCACTGTGAGTCGTTAGATTTTCGAAGTTGCGTTGTTTTGGATTCGAGTCTTTAATTTTTTTTTTTGAATTTTTTCCCCTAAAATATGGCAACACCTTTGTTTTTGATTGCACCTTCACATATTTTCAATTTGCGTCGTGTTTTTTTTGGAGCGTAACCCCGATTATATATTGTTCAGTTATAGCTTGCTATATATGGCATTATATTAACATATCAATAAAACTTTATTATAAAACTTTAATTAATCAATATATATGAAATTCAACATTAATGATGAAACGCTTAATTGGGGGGGGGGGGGTATCGACTATTCTTTCTATTATAAATACAACTATCAAGCACGAATGTATTTCTTTACACATAAAACAAACTTCTACTTTCCTTAGTGCGATTAAAAATAGTGGGAGGGCTTGGCTCATCAGTGGTGAACCCTTCCAGCGGTTTCGCCAAGTTAATCCACCCGACCATTTTTCCAAGAACCATGTAAATAAGACATGCTATAAACCATATATTTATATAAATTGTTCTTCTGAAATACTATCTAAGATATGTCGGCGCGCATTGAGAAATTCACTATAATAACTACATTAAAGTGAAAATGCAACATCGTGAAGTTGTTGTCGTGTCCAATGAAGAGCCTCAGATGTCCCCAAGCAATCTCTATCACAGCAGTCGCAATTAGTATCGTGAAGTAGTTCAGCGCTTTAATACTGTATTGAACACAATTCAGTTTATATAGACGACAATGAAGGTTGTAATTTGAATTATGTTATTTTAACATACAATGAACATAAGCTTTTAGGAAAGAAGGATTACTAAATGCTTATATCCATAGTTTGTTAAAATAACATAACTAAAACTTTTTACCTGTAGAAGGGTCGTTTAAAACGCGAAAGCTTGTAAACTCGTTAATAGTGTAATAAAGAAACCTCGGAGATTTATATTTGATTATTCTAATTGATGCAGAGGATTATAATTCTAATAAGATTACAACCTTCATTGTCACCTATATAAGCAGAATCGTTCGATACAGTATTAGAGTTCTAAAAACGGTCTGGGGAATTAAATTGGTGAAAACGGTAGAAGGGTTCACCACTGATGAGCCAAGCCCTCCCACTATTTTTCACCGCAGTAAGGACAGTAGAAAAGCTTGTTTTTATATGTAAAATAAACATTCGTGCTTAATAGTTTTATTTCTTATATATAGATGGCCCGTTATTGACTTATTTAATAAACTATTCTTAATTGTGAAAAAATAGTACAAATGTGATATTGTACTGGGATAAGGTGCATAAATTAAGAAAAAAGCATCTTATCGTGCAACTGAAAGTTGCAATGGCTTGCGCCATCTATCGGAATAAATATCAACTTTTCTCGTTGATTTTTAATTATTCCAGAATTGGCCAAACACCCATTCTTGATTAATCAATAAATCATGAGGGCCAACAGCCCGAAACGCGTCCGTGGTTAGCTTTTCTTGATTAATCAAGAATGGGTATTTGGCCAATTCTGGAATAATTAAAAATCAAAGAGAAAAGTTGATATTTATTCCGATAGATGGCGCAAGCCATTGCAACTTTCAGTTGCACGATAAGGAGATGCCTTTTTCTTATTCTTAATTGGTCTCCGTCAATATTTCGATCAGGCTAATCGCCTATCTTCCTCGAGGAGTATGCCTTTAGGATCCTTCTTTCCTCTGGTATTTATGAGGACCTGGCCTTTTAAACAACAAAAGTGATGTAATTGATATGAAATATATATATATCTTGAAAATAAAAAGGTATCTCTGGGCGGTATTCATATTTCTTGAGACAAAATAATATTTTATCCAAGAGAGAGAAAATTTCGCCCAAAATCTTTTGTTCTAGTCAGAGAGAATAAAATAAAAATAATAAATAACCCACACAACCAAATGGATTTTTAAAGCCCTGTCGCATTTTTTTTTTCAGTGACATCGAAACGCGCACGTCATTGAAATAATAATAATAATAAAACATTCTGACGCAAGTGCGAGTCCTTGTTGTCAAGATATATATACGCTACTTATTTGTTTAATTTACAAATTATTTATAAAGCAGATTTGTTTTTCTTTTTTTTTAACTTTTTTTTTTCAATATAAAGAGATAATTGACAATTAACATATTTTTATTGACATCTTGTCACTATAAAGAGAGAGGGCTCTGTAGAGAATAAATGGCTAAACTTAGCTTTGTTCTTTATTTTTGAAAATACGCATAAATAAATTTGAATTATAAAGTAAAATATTTATACTCTCTAACAGATATTTTGAATATCTAAACTGTTAAAAAATAAATGAACACTTTTAATTATATTTTCGCAAGAATCATGTAAATAAGACATGCTATAAACCGTATATTTATATAAATTGTTCTTCTGAAATACTTTCTAAGATATGTCGGCGCGCATTGAGAGATTCACTATATTCACTACATCAAAATGAAAATGTAACATCGTGAATTTGTTGTCGTGTCCAATGAAGAGCCTCAGATGTCCCCATGCATCTCTATCACAGCAGTCGCAATTAGTATCGTGAAGTAGTTAACATTTTTAAATTTAAAGTTTAAATACGGAATCATGGAAATAATAAGAGATGGGCAGCTGTTCCTCACATGTTGATTGCGATATAAGGGAATAACCTTGCAGAATCATCAATAGTTGCCCACCCATAGTTACAGAGGAAACGCGCAGTAGCAGAGAAAATCTTGCGGCCGCCAACCGAGGCAATTCCAACAGACAAACGATTTTATGAGAGAAATGATCGAATTCAAAAGAACAAGTTGATCTATAGTTAAATCTCAATCGACAGCCATCTACACGGGTCTACGGAGTAAAAAGTAAATATGACAGGCTTAAGTAGGATTAGCGTCATTAGCACGCGTGCAACAACGCATGCTCCGGCAAGTTTTAGCGGCCCACAAGCCATTCGAGTCGTGTGCTCTCAGAATGTGCAGGACAACCTGATGCTTCCATATCAACCAATACCATTATCCTTCGAATATCACCGTAGATCTCTGCACTCAGAGCACCAGTTAAGAAAATTGTCATCGATCCAACAGCACAGGAGCCTCTGTCTGTAACGGTATCGTGACAGAGTCGCATGGACAGCGAAATGGCACACAGTTGTATTCTCAAAGGAGTCACGCTTATTTTTCCGAAATGGCAGTTGCTGAGGTCATCCAGCCGCAACTGTGGAACGTCACATCCCCCACTATACCGTAATTATCTCTTGGAACAACATCTCCTTCGATAGCAAGTCCTCTCTAGACCGCATTGACAGCACTGTGACGGGCCAACGATGAGTGGATGACTTTCTGTGGTCGGTGACATTATCCTTTTTTTCAGGGAGTGGTCCATGTCATTTATCAGCAAGATAACGCCCGGTTGCACACAGCATGTATCAAGCAATACGCGCTGTGAAGTAAGCAGGTGTTTCCCACCCCTGATCTCTCACCAATCGAACATGTCTGAGATGTAGCTGCCACCACCGCGTTCAGAAAACAGACTGACAACTGGTTGACAGAGAATGGGCAGCTATTCCTCAGAACATCTTCCTTTCACTCATTTAATTTTTAAATAGACGTGTTGTTGCCATATAGTGTCCACCGAGGTTGTCCTACAAATTACCTTTGATAATTTTCTGCCTTTGTTTTTACAGTATTGAAGGTATTCCGGTTTGCGCAGAGGCCAGTTTACCATGATGAAAATTTGTAAGATATAGTGTATCAATATATGATATTTTAAAATATAATGTTAATATAGAAAGTAAAAGTTCCAAAATAACTTTATTAGGTACCGCTTAAAAAAGCGACCCAGATAATTATATTTACAATAATGTGTAGAGGATATTGTATATAGTTATATACAGGAGTTCATTTACAATTAAATTTTTATATTGATGTCTTTGGGTCCGGATTCTTAGGTCCTTGGGGATCTTGTTTTTGAGTTTTTTCTGGATTTTTAATATTAAAGTTGGGTTTCTTTTTTATTTCTCCCACTTTTCATCATTTTGGCTTAGTTGATGAAGGATTTGTTTGAGTTTTAAATTTATTTTTATTTCCTTATTTCTCATTTGTATTTTGTTCCCTTCTTGAAAGTGGGGGTTTAAAATTTTAAAAGTTTTTTGTAGAATTTGAATGTTTTTTAAAATTATGTATTCGTTAATATTTTCAATATTGAGATCGTTCCTGATGATTGTGCTTTGGACGAACCAGGGAGAGGACGTAATTTTCCCGATCATTTTGTTTTCAAATACTTATATTTTTTAAAGGATTCTTTTATGATCGGTCATGAAAATTGAGTTGCCATATATCAGTATTGATCTTATTATTGACATGTAAATGGCTCTTTTGAAATTCAGGGATAATTTGCTTTTTGGTCCTAGTAATAGGGATAGTCAGTGTCGTTTGACCTTTACCAGATTGATCCAATTTCCGATGTATTTTTAAAGGTCAGATGCGCGGTTTTCTAGGGTCATCCCTAGGTACCGAATATTGTCTTTCCATTTAAAATTGTCGTCGAAAACAGAGTTCATTCTTTGTTTTTTTTTCCTGGAGAAGATTATTGCATTGCTTTTCGAAGGTTCATTGTGACTCACCATTTTTGCACCAAATCCTGGCAAAGACGCAGGCCTCTTGGAGTTTCATATGAAAAGTCGAATGTATATTGTTACACCGATCTTAGGTGGGGTACTTTGGGAAGGTTTCTTATCGTCATTTCCTATCGTATTACATGTAAGACCTGTTGTGTGAGCGTGTCTTCATAAAAGTAATGACGCGCAGATAACAACGACCTTTCCTTGTCGAAAACAGGGAGAGAATATTCTTTGTTTCTCGAACTTAAATATTGGCAAAAGATTTAAAATATATTTACGAAGTAATTCATGATAAAGTGGAAATTAACATAATTCGGATTGTACTTCAATCACGATGTAGGAATATGCCAAGGCTAAATTGGCGGTATCATCGGCAAATAGGTGTAGTGATCTTTCTTCAATACAGGGGAAGTCATCGATGTGTAGTGTCAAATAAGGTTGGCCCATTGATTGAACCTTGAGGGATCCCAGCAAAAAAATTCCCAGCTGTTGAAATTAATCTTTGACCTTTACCTCGAATTTTCTATTCGTTAAAAATTTTTGTGTTATTTTTATGATATCTACAGGAAGGTGATATTTGCACATTTTGTAAAAAAGAGCCTCGTGCCAGACTTTTTCGAAAGCTTTGCCGATGTAAAAAAAAACACACACACACACACGCCTCCTATTATTTGGTCGAATTGCATGGCTTTTCTTATTTTTTTCAATGACATCAACTAGATGGTGCAATATTGAGGGCTTTGCTTGGTAACCAAATTGTTCAAGTCTGAGTGGACTCTTTTTTTTTCTTCAAGGGATTTTTCCCCAGTCTTAATACTATTCTTTGAAATAATTTTGAGATAGCAGGTACAGTGTGATGGGCCTGTAGCTTGCCGGTTCATGTATGGATTTCCCTTTTTTATAAGTAGGGGACAGATAATTGACGTTTTCCTTCTGTCAGAGAAGTGGGCAAGCTCCAGCGAAGCATTAAATATTTCGGTTATTGATGCTACTATATGAGTTGGAAGTAGTTTTAGAGATTCGTTGGGTATTTAATCAATTCCAGGAGCTTTTTTATTTGATAAGGTTTGAATATTCACTCAAATATTCACTTGAATATTAACCAATGTATGTTGGTTCTAGACTTGTTTCTTTATTTGTTTGAACGCGCGTTTGTATATATTTGCAGACTTTTCGTATGTACGAATAGATTTGGAATAGGATGTAGAGGAATTAGGGCTTAACTCTTTTTCATAGCTATTGGCAAAAATATATATGTGATATCTTGGGACCTCTGGGACCAGTGTTACCTGATGCTAGACGAACCTCGATGTCAACTCTACCGTGCAGTCGTGGTGGAAGGCGACACAGCTGGGCCAAAGGTGAAATAAACAAACAGAGATTCCACTAAGAAGCGTCTGAACGTCAAGAAGGAATGGGACGGAAATTTCTGGCAGGAAAGGGTTTACCTCTATCGGAGCAGCCTGCGCGGACTGGGACTGGAACGAAGACTAACTAAGGACTGACTAACTGAGGCTCGGGGCCTCCTTTTATAGCTTAGCTGGGTCCGAACAGGTCACTGCCCTTTTCTGACGTAAACAGGGGGGGGGGGGAAGTTATATTATCCAGGAGGGCCACGACCTCGTAAAAATTGGACTGGACTTGCTAGGCCTACTCTCCTATTCTCACCTAAGCCTAATTAATTTTAACCTTAATTTTATCCTGTTAGTCTCCATTCCTTCTATCTGTACAGTTGCTATATTTCATTAGATTCTTACGCGGTACAGATTGATGTTAGTTGAGGCTTTCTATTTGCAGTAAATAACAAGTTATATACAGTCACGTGGCGGAACATGTGGTAGTAGATATCTGGATTATTTACAACAATTCCATGGTCTTAAATCATCACATATATATATTCAGCTGCCTCTTCTGTGGTTAATGTCAGCCCATTTCTTGTTTTCAGAGCTGAATAAGCGTTTAATAGATTTCCATATGGTTTGATCCGTGACGTTCAAAATTTCGATAAAGGAGTCTCAGCTAATGTTGTCGTTCTCTCTTGTTAGTCTCTGTGATTCTCTCCGGGCCGTTATGTAGGCTAATTTGTCTCAAGGATCACAGTTTATTTTTCATTTATTTCTTAGTCTATTGGTTAATCGTATTTTATCTTTAATGTGAGGTGGGTATCTTAGTTCTAATTCGGATTCTTATATTTTGTTGATTCTCTCAGGTTTTGACCATTTGTTCTTCAATGAAAATTATGGCCTCATCTATTTTTGATGCTGTGTCTAGGTTAAGTGCGAGGAGTTCAACGTTTACCATTTTGTATTTGGAAAGAGCCCAATCTTTTATTTTCGTTTTTTACATTCGAGAGAATAGGAGATTTTGATATTTTATAGTAAAAGAAATAATGAATATGCACTAAATAAATGAACAAGTAATACTGAGAGATTAACCAGAGGTTAGTTCGTGCAAGACCTTTGAGTATGAGCTTTGAGAAATGCTTCATGTAAGGCGATAGCAATGATATCTTGAGATGAATCGTTAGTGGGTTCGTCGAGGTAGCTCACATCTAGGTCCATGAAATCAATTGCATTTTGAAGCCTTCTTCCGCTCGGATTAGTGTTGATAGAACTCTACGAGAGGTGTTTGCAGTTTAGATCTCCTGCTAAAATGGTCAGAGTGTCTGTTAATAAAATGTTATAAATATCAGTTTGTATGATATAGATAGGTGTTTTATGATTTATATAGCACGGATACAGGTGCATACTTGAACACTTTTTTATTTTTAATAGAAATTTCTGTTATTTCCAGACTTAAGGTTTGAACATTTTGAAGGAATACGGCACCACCTGTCCGATGAATCTGTCATTCCGAAAGATATTGTAGTTGGGAATTATCATTTTGTGGCATGGCTTAAGCCAAGTTTCAGAGACTAGCGATATATAAATGTCGTGGTCGTTTAAGAATTATGAAAATTGCTGGGTGTTTTGTTTCGGAGACTGCACACGTTCCAGTGAACGATTCAAAGACTGTTTTTGTAGTTTTTAAAAGGTTTACTCGCGTCTAATGGTGTCTATAAGGTTGTTCATTATGCTGGCTATTATTGACGGGTCACTGAGAGCCTTTTTGATAGCGCTCTCTAGTTAGTTGACTCTAGTGCCTGTAGGAGGATTGAGACGCTCTTTATTTGTATTAGGGTTTTGGCTCTTGTTTTGAGTGGGTCGGATCATTTCAGGAGGAGTTGGTGCTTTTGTCTTAGACTGCTCTTTTTGTGCAATGGATATTGATTCTTGTGTTATTTTGTGTGTGGGGCGTTAAATTTATCTTTTTATATAGAGGGCAACCACACTAACTTTCTGTATGCTGCCCCTGGCGATTTACGCATTTTGGAGGAATTTATTATTTCCTTGGCGCATTCATATATGAAGTGGTTTTATCTACATTTTACGCATCTTAGAGTTTCCCTGCATTCAAATTGAGAATGTCCAAAATTGTAGCACCTGTGACATTGGCCAGGACCTTTGGAAGCCCTGTAGGCTTCGACTTTGAACTTCATGTTGCAGAGGTCTGTGATGTTGTAGAGATATCTTTGTTCTTGGCAGTTTTAAGAAGGGTTACCTGGATAAGTAGGAGAGCTCCTCCTTTATTCCTGATTTACGTAAGTCTCACAATTTTGGACACTTCAACCCCCTTGTTTTCCAGGTCTTCTCGTATTTCGGGGATCGTGATTCAACGATAAAGATCTCTGACGACTACTCTGAGGTTCTTGTCGTCGTCTAAAATCTTGAAGTGGAAGGTGTAGTGTCGGTCTTCCAACCACTTGGTAGATGTGCGGTAGTCTGCTATGGTGTAGATCTGAACGTTGATGTATCGCCTTGATGTGGAGAATTCTGGCTTTTGTTTTGTGCAATTGATGATGCCATTTCTAAGCCCTGTCCATTGCATTATCTTGCTTATTTTGATTGGTGATATTCTGATTTTAGGGTTAAGGATGGGGTTGCTGGTTCCATTTATCAATTTTCCATTGAATTTGTTTGATGGGTTCGTATTTGTCTGGTTTGTTCATGGTTTGGAATTTTATTTGATGTCACTTCGATTTCCATTCAACAGTTCTTGTTATTAAGGTTTTCAGGGCTTTTTTTAAATATTGGTTAAGAATTACCTTATGTTTGGAACCAGATTGCTTTTTGCAAAGTTATTAGTCCTTTTGTGGCTACTGGTGATTTTTCTCTCAGGCGCTTCAAAGGAGTTTTTGCAGTATTAGAATCTTCTAGGAAGTCCGAACACACTTTGCCCAGTTCTCTTTAATAAATTTCAATAAAATGTGTTAGTTAGGCAAAAGTAGTTTCAACAGCGACATAGAATTTTCTCATTGTTTAGGAATCCTCCTCATTTTTAAATGTTGGGCATTATAATAATTCCAAATTGAATACGAACGTGTACCTACCGGGTATTTGGGGTTGGTAACGTTAGATGTTCATAAATGCGGGATGTGGTAGTTTCAATTTTCAGGTTCCAGTTCTTTTTTTTTTTAGATTGATGCTTGGCTGAAGGGAAGACAGAGCGTTCTTTTTCTTCCTGAAAAAGTAAAAAGTATGTCCCTTTTTTATATATAAAAACATATAAACAAAAACGCTTCTTTATGCGACCACAAATTTTTAAAACTTCGCCAGGTTAACGATTATTTTTCAAAAGTCAAAATTTATTGCCTTAAAATATTGTCATAACTATCAACCAACGTCAAAAATCCGACCAGACGACTCAAATGGATTCAGAAAGTTATCATTTAAAAAAATTATAGTGCGTTCTTCTCCTTCAGCCTTGATAAACATGTTTTTAAGGCGCAATTAACATTGTTTATATATTATTATAATTATTGGCATTTGTAATAAATAAAATGTTTTGTTTTATTTTTGATACAAAATATGCCATTTAATTAATATATATATGTATATATTAAAAATAAAAAGGCATATCCTGACCAGGAACATATGTGCTTTTCAGAAGGCAGAGCGCCATCTGGTGGAACAGAAATCAACTATTCATTGATTTAACCTGTTCCCTGATATTTGGCCAACCTATATATATATAGAGAGAGAATTAAGAAGAAGTAAAGAAAGTTGAAGTAAAAGGAGATAAGGATTATGCAAGGTTTGTATTATAAGGTTTCGAAAAGGGTTTTTATTTTTATTAACAATTTAGGGCTATATACTCGTATACAAGGTGTAACAGGTAAATTGGGTATAACCACAATGGAGTTTTAACTGATATTTATTTCAAGTAAAAATGAAAAAATTGAATATTCAATGTAGCTTCCATTATTTTCTACACCAGTCTCGAGGCGAGTGTGGAATGAATCACAGGTCTTGGCGAAGATGACCTTGTCCATTTGGCTCATCACCGCTTTCTTGACAGACTGGATGGTATTGTGGGGAGTTTTATTGACATCTCTCTCAACAACGCCTCATGCATAGTAGTCGCGTGTGTTTCAATCTGGAGAATTAGGGGACAAAATATCAGAACTAAAGTGACTGGGGACGATTGGATCGTTTTTGCCGTGTGTGCTGGGCTGAGTCTTGTTGGAAGACGTACTTCCTTCCTGCAGCCACCATGTCCATCCAAGGTTTCACAACGGTCTCCAGGACATAGTGATTATTCTATAAGGTCCTTCTCAAAGAAATGGGGAGCCATGACATCACCTTCACTGCTAATAACGCAAAGGACCATCACGGAGGCAGGAATTTATGTGTGCATCACGACAGATACTTCTGAGCGGTCTCTACAGATTCAGCGATCATTCCTGGGATTTACCTTTTGAGGTAAGAATCTCAGCAGGCCACAAGAGTCGTGTTTCTGGTTTGGGGAGGGCAGCAGCCTTTCCTTTTCTGTCATCCTTTATATTCTCAGTCTGAAACTGGCCGTTCCGAAGAGCATAGAACTTGAGACCAAGGTTCTCATGGATAGTTCTGACAATTGTCATAGAGCCAACGTTCATTTCCTTGGTTATGGCTCTCATGATCTTCCCAGGGTTTCCATCAATCTTTTTCTTGATATTTTTGACAAATTCTTCGCCTCTCACCCTGTCCGATCGACGCGAGTGCTTTTTACTTGCACTGATCCATTCTTTGCTATTGTCGGCCTAATAAAATTGTTTTATGACACGATAAACAGTGGTTTTGGGTAACTTTAAAAGTCTATTCACTTTGGGCCTCCTTCAGACGCGCAGAGCAACGATCGTGGCTGCTCGATTGTTGAAATCTCGATTATTGTTAATCACTACACTGCACGCGCATCTACTGTTACATTTTACATGAATATGGCTACGGAATGTAAAAAGACAAATTTTTAATCTAAAGTAGTATTTTTATTTGGGGGGACTGCCAACTTATTTTCAAATCACCTGATTTACCCTGAGGAAGATTATACATAGCGCTCAATATGCTATTAGAAATTGATTCTATTTTAACACGAGCGCGTTTCTTATTGAAAATATAAAAATCCTCTCTACTCCCATTACTTGAAAAATTTTAACAGGAAAACCAAAACACGTTCCAATGGATCCCCTCTCACGTTAACATAGACGGCAACGAGATGGCTGACCAGTTGGCTAAAGAAGGCTGTAAGGGCCAGCCTGAAAATTCCCACTCACCTATTCAGAAATTCCTTCCATCCACAACAAAGAATAACATCTCTATGGGATCCACCCTAAACCACCCCTGGTACACCCCAATTCCTAACGAATCTTCTTTCCACACCCTTACTAGGAAAGAACAAACGATGATTTCAAGATTACGAACATGACATCTTAGAATGCTCAAATTTAATGGAAAAATCAAAACATTCCCGAAATGTCCTAAGTGCGATTCCCAGCCTGCCAGTCCTGAACATCTATTAAATTGTATCAAATCCTCCAAAAAGACCTCTGGGAAACCCCCAGGACTATAAAAGAAAAGCTGAGACAATGGAACCTAATGGAGATCGTTTAAACGACTTAAGGAATAAGCAACAACAACAACAACCTAAGTAAGGACAGTAGATTTCGTTATATTCTCAAAATGAAGTATTCTCTAGGGCTAAAATAGTATTGTTGCGTTGTCGCCGTATCAGGATGATTAAATGAGCACGTGGGATCGGTAAGGATCTCTGTTCGACTCTTTTATATTTACCTTAGGTAATAACAGACACAAACAAAGGATGTAAGAAGCAAGCACAGCCTTTGAACTCGACGGGGACAATGTTGACTGGCGTCACTCTCTCACGCGCGCTCCCTGATCTACGGCTATTCCTGGCGTATACGTGTCTTCGAACTGTTCCTGCCAGCTTGCGACCATGGCCGAATCTCTCTTTCGGGAATTTTCGA
>CP092886.1:147538287-147577346 GCA_030710605.1 Cordylochernes scorpioides
TAGCACTTCAACATAATCTTGCGAAAATTTTTCATTCCCGAAATTGGCTTAAGAGACAAATGGATGTAGCAGAATGGTGTCACCAGTCAAACTGCCTGCTCATACTGTCAATGACAACTCTTCGATAACATTTCCCGGGACGCCTCAGATTTGGTGATATCCATTAGCTATCATAGCCTCCTGAACTATACCCACCGGGATATTTCCACTGGGGTCACCAGAAGGAGAAGGTAATGCACCCAACTACCATCAATCATCTGAAGGGCAGCATTTGATAGAAAATATAAGCCACCCCTTCCGAAACTCTGGGCTAAACTATGATGAACATGATTGTCTAGAATCTTGTCGTCAAGGTGATGTCCATCTAAGGGATGTGATCTTCAAAAGCTGATCATAGAGCAAAATTCCCGTCTTTTGGGAATGAGTTATTTATAGTTAGTAATAAATATATTCAACACGATTCATAAATGTGTGTTATTTTGAATATGTCTTAACTTTTTGGCACACTTCCTATGGCACACAACTTTGTGTGTAACGTTTTTAGAAAATGTATACAAATAATCATATTTCTCTATTTTTTACCAAAATGTCATAACCTGTTAATTCTCTTTGGAATAATATAATATTTAAACATAAAGAGAATATAACAATAACCCTGACAAACAATCTAAATATTAATAATTATTGGAATGTATATATATTTAATCCCAGTATAATATCTATTACTTTAGCTGGTAACAGTCTGATGCACGCCCGCGAGAGCACATGCTAATAACAAAGGTTTTCAATTATTCTGTATAAATATTATTTAGAGATTGTACATAGAATATCAGCCCGTTGAAGAGCAGTATATTTGCTCGAAAACTTGCAAATTCAAAATTACAAGAAACTTTTTACCTGATATTAATTTTTACTTTTTCAAATAATTTCTGGGTAACTATTGCTCACATAAAGAGAGTATAACAATTTTATAACTTCAATAAAAATGGATATAAAGCCTATATACTATAGCACTATATATATATATACTACAAGAAATGTTACAAATTGAAGAATAGAACACATTTTAATTCCACACACAAACACATACCAGCAGCTTATTTTGAAACACACATGCATATTTAACCTTCGCACACAAATGCACTAGCATATTTCCTCGCATACCCCCAAATATACTAAAGTACTCAACCTGCACACAAGTACACCAGCATATTTTACCCCTTCCACACACATACAAAGATACATTTTTACACAAAGACATATTTTTACCTACATGCACACCACAAACATCAGTTTATTTTAACCTACAAACAAACACACTATTATATTTTAACCCACACTCAAATATACCAATATATTTTGACCTTCCACACAGATACACCAGGATATTTTACACACAAATTCACCAGCATATTTTAGCCCTTACACAAACTCATTAACCTACTTTTAACTACGCACACAAGTTCCAGCATATTTCAGATTTCATTCAAATACACTAGTATATTTTAACTCCCTTGCAAATATACCATCAAATTTTTACCCCTCTCACCCCCACGCACACAAAGACGCCAGAATATTTTTACCCCCCCCCCCCCCCCTCCACCTCTTGCCTCCAGCACAAAAACATCCTTAATTAACTCGCACACATAAACACCAGCATATTTTACTACTTACACAAACAACAAGCATATTTTAAACCCCCACAAAACCCCCATAACCCTAATTTGACCCACGCACGCACACGAACAACAGCATATTTTTACCCACGCACATATAGATTAACATATTTAAATAAAATAATTCTTCTAATAAATATATCATTCAAAATATATAGTTAAGAAGGAGAACAAAGAGAGCAGCAAGTACTCACCGCCGCTGGTCCCGCAGCCCTGGCACATAGCTCCACCCTGGGGAATTCCCCGTATCGTCATCTCCCCCAGAGGCCCCACAACTACTTTCCTCTTCAATCTCTTGCTCAACTTTTACACCACAAAAACTTTCTTCGTTTCCTCATCTATTTTCTACTCTGTTCTAATAGTAGGGTAATATAGCGATGATCTACAATGCTCCAGAAAAGTTGGTGTATCTCATATTCGCACGTTTCGAACTTGGTTATCGTTCAAATGTTCTATACAAACCTACTGCTGCTTCCGACAACGTTTACGTTTTAACTCGCAGTTATGCATGCCGCCGTTCTATATATGATCATAACCGCGTTATATGAAAGTGCGTAATCCAGTGCGTTAAACCAATTAAAACAGCCAATTGGGATTTATAATAATAATATAAAAAGAACATGACCGAGAAGCGAGTAAAGCAAATTAGGCGTGAAGTTCTGTTATTTTAAAAATAGGGTCAATCTATTTTTTCATCTCTATCTAATTCATATATGCTGTAACTCCATTAGTAAACTCGCATTCCATATATATATAATACTATAGGTGCATACTATAATACATTTCATCATACTGGGGTCTAGAATTAAACCAATTCTTCATTTCCATTTAATCCACATGATTTAATTCTATCGGTGCATGCAATATTGCTATATATATATCCTATAAATGCCTAGAGAGGCTGGTCCTCTATCAAATCAGAACTCCTGGTAGAGGTGAGATCCCTTCAAGTCCCTCGCATCGCTGGCGACGATCACATCGCGCGCACCAGGCGGTTTCTGCAGGCCAGGCTCGAAGCTATGTTGTCGGACGCCGACTACCCATTACTGCCCGATCTCGGGCGCCGGCCTACCAGGACAAGCGTCCGTGAAGAAGAAGGCAACATCATTGAGGGCAGGGAGCTGTCTACCACAGAGTCCACTTCACCTTCAATAAGTATTTCGCCTGTGCGGCTCCAATGCCGCATCTGAGTGACGACGGTCTCATTTCCGAAGAGGACGACATCCTGCACCGCTCCAAATTCTCCACGGCAGAGAACGCCACCGCCATCCACCGCCTACTACTCGGAAGAGCCCCCGGGTGAGACAACCTTCCCTACGAGTTCCTTATAGTGTACGAGAATTTCTTCTCTATTGCTCTCTAGCGAGTTTACGGAGCCTCTCAACTTTGCGGAGCATTGCCTCCATCGACGCGATGCAGCACCACCTATCCTTAAATCGGTCATAATTACCCCAAACCTCAAGGAAGCGCTGAATTTTATGGCTACAAGCCTATATATCTCGCTCCTCCTCGGCGGACTATCGAGTCCTTAGAAACATCATCCTCCAGAATCTGAGGCCCTATCTCCTGTCCTGGTACCTGAGTGCCAGACATGCACCGTTCCCGGAAGGTCCCCTCTTGGAACATAGCGCGTGTGTCCGATGAGGTCGACGCTGGCCGTCGTTTCAACAGACTGAGAGTTCTCCTTTGAGACTCTGGAACGCAGCTTCTTGGATTCCCTGATAGCTTCTCTGTGGCTACCACAGGCCTTCATTGAGTGGTCCATCCTTCTCTATGCCGGGGCGGACGCATGGTGTGAGATCAGCACCGTCAGCGCCGCACTCTTCAGGCCCTCTCCTGCGTCGCCTAGAGCAAGCGCTCGGCCCCAGGAATGTCCTTCCCTACGCCGACAAAATTGTCCTGCTCATTCATCGCGAGGATAATTTTGGAGTAGTAACATCCATATTCTAAGAATCACAACGTACTTCGGGAATAAAGGACAACTTTGCCAAGAGCAATGGCCTATGGTGCGGAACCTGGCGTGCCCCCAGCGACTCTCCACTCGGGATCTCTTGGTCGTCGGATCACTTGATGGTTCTGGCCTGCACAGTGACACCGGGAAGTCTATACGCCAATCAAGATACCATCTGTCTCAACTGGAGGCTGACATAGCAAGGTGGGACCCATACACCCGCGGCCACTCTCTCGTCGGTCGCGCTAGAGCAGCCAACTTCCTGGTGCTCTGATCGGTGGTCCGCCCTATCCATGGCTACCTGCCCACAGACTATACTATCTACAAAGGCAGACCGGTCTAGTGTGTTTCTTTTGAGGGCAGGAGCACACCGCCTGGTTTCTCTGTATTGTCCTTGAGAGACCCGTCTCACTGGGAGGATTCGGGCTAATCGACATCGGCACGCAGCTGCGACTGACGTGCTTCAAGGGCGTGCAAGCCACGTTTCGTGGCAGCCGAAACGCCTAGTCATGGCTGGCCGAAAGGGGAGCATGGCTCTATCCCCATCCTTCCGGGTCCTGGCTTTCGCCGCGACGTCTCAGGCGGGTCAAGATCTGGGAGGCGGTCACTGACAGTCTGGCATTAAACTATCGCGTGCTGAAACCTCCTCAGATCCTGGACCTAACCATTATTGGTGGCTGCTGTCTCCTTCGGCCACCCGGACTCCAGATTTCTGTGCGGCGGGTCGGCATCTGCGTTTGGGGACTTCGCCACCATTTTCTGCTTCTATCACTCGCCAAACGCGCCGTGCTCTGGTTGACGAGTTTCTGCCGTAGACTGATCGACGAGACCCTGCACGGGTCCTTTCGCATTAACACCATTGGCGAGGCTGCAGTACTGCCCGCCATATGCTAGAGCATCCGTGTCTAGCTTCCATGACTATAACCCAGCTCCTGCAAAGGTGGACGACTCCCCATCACCATTAGCTGATTATCGCTCCGGCCCTGTGCCTTCTCCGGCCACAACGCAGACGTGGCTGCGAGGCTTGCGATGCACGCCTTGCCCCTTCCTGACCACCCGGCCTCGGCCCTACAGTCATGCCTCGCCTGTGGGTCCAACGACATATCGCTGGCCCACCGGTACTGGTCCTGCCGCTGCGCCAGGGCTCTTTTCCGAAAGGCCTTCAACATCATCCAGCGGCCCCCTGACCTGCAGGACTAGGTTTTCGGGGAAGACATGGATGACGACGCCCTGGACATCTTAGCTTCTGCCAATTCTTGCACATACAAGTATTTCGTTATCCTGGATCTGAGGAAGGTTCGAGAAGGACCCCTCCTTGTCTGTAGGAGGACTCTTTCTCAAGATGGAAAATAAAATATTATATATTCCCTTATAATTTTTTTATGTTTTTCTTTTATATTTTTATATATTAAAAACAAAGAGGCATATCCTGACCAGGCTCACATGAGCATTTCTAGATGGCAGAGCCTGATCAGGATATGCCTCTTTTGTTTTTAATATCAACACCTGACCTATTATATTTTTTGATTGTTTTTCACACATTGATATATACATATATATATATACTTGTATATAACCATTGACTGGGGTGAATAAAATTGGTTAATAGAATTGGCTAATAAAGTGGCTAATAGAATGTTTAAACTTTCTCTCAACTCCCACACATATGTATCAAACTGAAAAATACTTCGAAGTTGTAATATAAAAAGGGAAAACGCCACCTCTCTCGTAAAAATAGTTCCCGTAGTTTGCTATAATGCCTCGCCGCTGGAGCTGACAACTCGGCCATTTAAAACCGAGTAGCTTATGTCACGGACAATTAGCCTGTTATCTCTTAGCTTGGAAACAATTTCCTTAGTCATGAGTTCTTTTCACTTGCTAATCAGTAATTTCCTTTGGTCTCTAATAGTTGGAGGGTAATCTTTTTTTAAGAATATTTTTTTGTCCCTGAGTCTGAAATCATTTCTAAAAATTATAATTCTTTGCTTGAAATCAGGCACTTCAATAAGTACCGGCGAATTAACAGTTTAGTTGACATTAAGATGATCTCTGGGCTTGGGAGGTCTTTTCAGATAGCGTATACCTAGAACTATGTGCTTGCACCTCTGTGTTTACGTTGCGATAGAGGCATGAGGGAGTTACGATCCGAAACAGTATTTTAATCCAGCACTATCACTACGTTGATATGCTCATAGGGCTTGCACAAAATGCGGATATTCCTAAATAATGCCTGCGCAGGAGTCTTTTCAGATAGCGTATACCTAGAACTATGTGCTTGCACCACTGTGTTTACGTTGCGATGGAGGCATGAGGGAGTTACGATCCGAAACAGTATTCCAATATAGCTCTATCACTATGTTGATATGCTCATAGGGCTTACACAGAATGCGGATTTCCTAAATAATGTCTGCGCAGGAGTCTTTTCAGATAGCGTATACCTAGAACTATGTGCTTGCACCACTGTGTTTACGTTGCGATGGAGGCATGAGGGAGTTACGATCCGAAACAGTATTCCAATATAGCTCTATCACTATGTTGATATGCTCATAGGGCTTACACAGAATGCGGATTTCCTAAATAATGTCTGCGCAGGAGTCTATTGCAGGTTTAAGAAGAATGACTCTTCCATGTTCATTATTCCACTGCATCCGGAACAATTCCATACTGCTGTCGTCCTTATTTATTTTATACAACGGCAATCCATCTTACACAAAAAATCATAAGTAGTTTTTTTTTAAATTATCCCTAGTACACGTGGTACAGGCCATGATAATCATGGTGGGTAGTTAGCGACTGCTTTTACTGTAAGCGCACCACATGTCTACACATGTGAAAAGCAGTTCGACTTTGCACTTACAAATGTGCCAGAGCCCCGTTTAGTTACTTGCACTCGCTGGTGGGGTTGGACTTTTGCAAAAATCGGGGGCCATTGGAGCATTTTTTTTTATTATCAGAAAAAAAAGTCCAATGCGGGAATCGAACCCGGGTCGTAGTGGTCGAAAACTAAACGGTTTAACCAGCCTTCCACCGATCATAGGAGTAACTATAGGTAGTAATTATAGGTATCTCTAATAGCGTTAGTAGCGCGCAAGTCTGCGTGTTTTAGAGCGGAGTTTGGACGGGGAGATACGACTATCGTGTTCTAAACATTTGTTTAGCACATCACAAGGGCGTTCTTATCCGCCAGATTGCAGTCATGTGATAGTGACAAGGGTTTTAGCCTCCCGATATAGACTAGATTGTAGCAAGTATTTCCTAGAGATATAGTAGCTTGTACTCTTCCTCAAATATTGAGAAACTATAAATCTCTCGTGATATTGGTTCGCATATCGCAGACAACTTTTTAAAACGATAACTTGATTTACAAGAAACGGAACCATTTCAGTACGATGTTTTCTTTTGCAAATATAACGCCCTTCCTACTGTCTTTACTGCAATGTAAACATATTGGGAGGGCCTGGTTCGTCCGTGATGAACCCTCCCAGCGGTTTCGCCAGTTTAATCAACCATACCGCTCTAATATTGCATACATATACTATTGAATTGTGGAATATTCTGTGTATACAAGTATATAACCGGCACTTTAAATTAATTGTTGATTAAGCGATTTGACGAATCTAAGGACATTGCTTGGGGAAGAGTATTTCTCGATGTGAGTATTTATATATATTTTTATTGTCCCCACAGAGAGCTCATGTCTATAGATTCGTTAAATACTTCAACCAATAATTCTTTCAAGTGCAGGGTACATAAGCAGAATAGCCCCCACACAATAGTCGATCCATGTAATATCAGAACGTTATTGTTGATTAAACTTGCGAAACCGCTGGGGGGGGGGGGGGGGTCACCCCTGATGAACCGGACCCTCCCAATATTTCCCATTGCAGCAAGAAAATTATGAATGTTTTATTAAAAAACTGATACATGATTTCCTTTCTTGTATAGATCACGCGGTATATAATGTTTTATTTTTAAACTTGGTTTATTGAAGTTATACACGGTGCAATACTTGTATCACTGATAAAATTAAGTACTTTTGGTTATTATATTTTATAGATAAAAGCATTTGTATATTTGATAATTTTCTATATTCTATAATAATCAATCAGAATTTTATATTTGTTTTGCGTGTTCTCTGAGAGAGCTTAATTAAGTCAGGTATAATATTTTGAATTGTGATATTTTTAGCACTTTACAACAATTTTTAGAAATATATATTAGATACTAAATAAAAATATAGCTTTTAAAATAGGCAATATATTTTAAAATGATACCACAGTTGAAAAAATACTCTTATTTATAAATCTATATATACGAGTTTTTTGTGTGAGAGAAAGAAGATTTTTTTTTCAAATGCGCGCTACAATGAAACTACTGGTGAAAATGATGCCCATATTCCTCCCTGAGACATTACCTTTGTAAAATCAAAAGAGACCTGGTTCAAATTCCAAAGAGATTATCTCCGGATGAGATTAGGCAACTTCATGTTTTTGACAGTCTCTTATTCGATATAAGATTCTATATAGGTCGATTATTATGTCACATATTAGAATTAGTAGACAAGGTTCATAAGAGTACAGATCTCATTTTCGTTTAATTTCATTTTTCTCTTGAAGGAGTTGTTCACATCCTGAGGGAGAGCTGAATTCTACCAGGTGGCTGGCGGATAGGGGAACGACCAGCATATAGGGTTGTTTGCTGAAAGCTATATATTGGATTGGGGGAAAATAATGGCCGATTTCAGTAATGTAAATTTCAAGCTTTTTAATTATTGCATGAAATTTTATTTTTATATTTTATGTCATATATAACGCATTATATCTATTAATATTTATATTTCCAATAAATTTTGCGCGATATCAGACTGTGTTAAAAATGCTCTCAAAGCAGAAAATCCGCATAATTTTGCTTCATTAAATCAAACTCGGCCGCAGCGCTGCGGAAACAACTTGAAATATTGTAAGCGTGTGGGGCAAGAGTGCCATTTCAGAACTTAATACGCGCAGATGGTTCGAAAAATTTCGCAACGGCGATACCAGCCCTGGAGATGAGAAGAGGGCTGTGGACATCCATCGATGGTTGACAACGACCATTTAAAGTCAATAATCGAAGCGGACACAAACAAAACTACACGAGAAGTAGCTGAAGAGTTCAACGTTGCCACTCTACAGTTCTCCGTTATTTGAAAAAAATAGGAAAGTGAAAAATCTCGAAAATGGGTACTATGGAGTGAAAATAAGAAAAATAGCCATTTTGAAGTTTCTTCGGCGCTACTCTTACGAAACAAGGATGGTTCTTTTCTCGACCGTATTGTAATCTGCGACAAAAAATGGATCCTTTATGACAACAGCGACGTACAGCGCAATGATTGGACCGTGACGCAGATCCGAAACTTCCGAAAGTCCAAATTGCACCTAAAGAAGATTATGGTGACTGTTTGGTGGTCTAGAGAAGGTTTGATTCATCACAACTTCTTGAATTCTGGTGAAACAATCACAGAAGTGAAGTATCGTCAGCAAATTGACGAAATGCACTAAAACCTTCGCCTCATCTGCCCCAGATTGATCAACAGAAAAGGGCCTATCCTTCTCCACGACAACGCCAGACCCCATGTCTCAATGATCACGCGACAAAAGCTGAAAGAGCTGGGCTATTAAACTCTTGACCACCCACTATACTCACCAGACCTCTCACCTACCGGCTATCACTTTTTCAGGCACCTCACCAACTTTCTGGGAGGAAAATGCTTCAGAAATCAAAGCTATGCAGAAACGGCAATTGATGATTTCATTGCCTCTCGAAATCCAGGATTTTTATCAAAATATAATAAACAAGCTAGTTTCCCGTTGACAAGGAAGTGTAGATTCCAATGGGTTTTATTTTGAATAATAAAATCTTTAATAATAAGAAATATGAAGCACACACACAGTACGAGACAAGCTGCGCTAGTTTTCAAAGCAAAGGCATATACCGCACTAAACTCAACCATTGTCTTTCTAAAAAGAGAAAAAATCGATTTGATAGAAGTTGCATTCAAACTATTTGAATCTTCGATAAAATCTGTTCTTTTTTACGCGGCCCCAGTGTGGGCCTGCGATAATGGGGAAATTATAGAGCAACTTCAAACCTCATTTATAAAAAACGTTCTTGATTTACCTAGATATATCCCGGGGGGCACATACTAAGATTGGAAACTGGAAGAATCTCACTCACTGCTACAGCCACAAAATTAACATTGAAATACTACATGAGAATACTGGAAATGGACGAGTACAGACTGCCAAAATTATGTTGGAACAGACTGAAAGAAGTACATCAAATGTCAAAAAATTCCATAGGATTATACAAAACCGTTAATGATATAATCAACTGTTGTGGTCAGTCACCCACCGAACCATGATACAATCAAAAAATAATTTCCTAAGATTATGAAAACAAAAATAGAACAGCTTATTCAACAAGACTTCGCTAGACTCGACAATTCGAAATTTTTTTCAAACTATAAACGTCTCTGTAATTCATTTATGCCCGAACGATACTTGTCATGGAATCTGTCATCGAAGATAATAGCCTTCATTGCACGGACTAGAATTACTTCAACTCTAGATAGAGAAAGTCATATCCTCATCATCAAAAAGGAAAATATTCACTGCAGAATTTGTGGAAATATGATATCTGATGAAATCTCCCACTATATCATAGAATGCAAATATTTAGGTGAAGAAAGAGAAAAAAACTCTTAAAAACACCTTCTGGAGACTTAGCAACCCACTGAAGACGCTGAGAACTATTTCAGAAAAGAAAAATATAGCAATAGAACTCTATAATTTCTACAGATCAATTGTAAATAGATTCATACACAAAAAAGGCAGTGAGAAAAGTTTTAGAACAGATGTCTAAATAAATCCCTTTTCAAAAAAAGGCTCGCGTGCACAAGGAGAAAGGGAGAGGAATTGCTGTATTGTTTTGTTGTTGTGTGGCGAATCCATACAGGGCAATGGGCCCTAATAAAAGCCTTTTTGTTGTTGTTGTTTTTGTTTATGTAGCGAGTTATTGCATTTTAAAATTACCGCAAAAAAAAAAAAACAGCAATTATTTTTGCTCTAACCAAATAATTAAAGAAGGAAAATTTGTGTTTGTTACGTTTTAACAATACTTCACCTATCCAGATGGAATTTTGAAACGACACAGAGTCTGGAAGGAGTCATTTTCATAGTTTCGATCTTGAAATATGCTAATTGTTCCGATAATAGACACACGCACTTCATTATATATATTTCATTTAAAACGAAAATAAAAAGCGCAGCTATATGTGTGCGCAATTGGCGGCAGGCATTCCCGTATGCATGTCAATATAAACCTAAGTCTATATAATATTTTTAATCTATTCTCAGAATCATATCTAAATGTTTTGAAAATAGAGCAATCCATAAATAAATCTTTAAATATCTAAATGTATATAAAAAGTTTTACTTATAACAATATATAATTAAATGCTATATATTGAAAAACAAAAAAAGGCATATCCTGACTGCTCACATGAGAATTTTTGGATGGTAAAACGCCATCTAGTGAAACAAAAATCAACTTTAGATGGCGCTCTGCCATCTAAAATGCTCATATGAGCGGTCAGGATATGTCTTTTTTGTTTGTAATATATCAACACACCTGACCTTTTTTCTCTCTCATTTTTTCACATAATCAAATATGCAAGTGGTGTCTCGTCACTTATATATATAGCTTTTTGTAATAGCATGGATCCCGCATAAGGAATTTTAACCTCAAGTGTTTTCCCGATTTATGTATATATTTTATTTATTTTAAACTTATTTTAAACTGTATTTCTCGCTCGCTCTCTAGGTGTGTTGATACGTGCTTGTTCGTGGCAATTCCGCTTCAATATTCAAATCTTACTTAGTTGGGTGTATATACCTCTCCGCATATTTTCTTGGATTACCTGAAGAAAAGCGTTTTGCTTGAAAGCTTGTATTTTCAATAAAAAGAAACTCACCACGTTATATTTTCGTTTTCTCTTATAACTTTTAAAACCTGGCTAAAGTATGTCTGATCAACAGAATGTGTTAGACTAGTCTGTGATGGGGCTAGACCTATAAAAAGCTACAAAAACTCATTGAGGATACCGAGTGAATGGCGAAATTGTGTGCTGTTGTTAAAAGTTATCCCTATCAACCAAGAGTTTAATCTAAATCCATGTTAAGTTCGGCAGCAAAGATACATGTTAAGAGTCACCTCATCTGAAGCTAAGTCGGAGCACCACAATATGGGATGCAGAGTCTTTGAATCAAGGACGGACGTACATTTACCCATTATGTAGGCAATACCCATTGCCTTCGCGGGGTTGCCTAATATTTAGGCATCGAAGAAGCTTCTGTACATAGTGAAGGCGGGAGTGCCAGGTAGTCTCCATGAGAAGTACCGGCTTGACTCAGTGATATAAATCGCTTCAAATTTTTCTTAATCAACAATGAAAACTATGTCACATAACAATGTGAATTAAATATGAACGCATGTTCAAATCTCAGATCACCTATATTGCAAAATTCATTTAGCATTAATCACTAGGCTAATTGTCATGCTCAGTACCATGAGTTTTCAAAACACGATGTTTCTTCCATGATTGACGTTCTTTAATCTTATCTTTCCTTAAAATTACGAATGGTAATACTTATCTCCCAATTACACGCGATAGAAGTCATGATAATCACGGTAGCTCGGGGTTTCGTCTGCTTCTGATTGCCTTGCAGCTCTCTACGCCATTTGTAACGCAGAACTCCCGAAACCCCCACTCATAGCAGAGATAGTTGGAAATCTAAACTATTTAAACGTGCAGCTCTTCTGGGTTAGAGGCCACAGTGGCATAGAAGGCAATGGGCAAGCGGGAAAATTTGCCAAGGCAGTAGCTCATTCCAACTCGCCGCTATCTTATTCTACTCTATAT
Organism: Cordylochernes scorpioides; assembly: GCA_030710605.1. Lineage (NCBI taxonomy): Eukaryota > Metazoa > Arthropoda > Arachnida > Pseudoscorpiones > Chernetidae > Cordylochernes > Cordylochernes scorpioides. The sequence goes on from CP092886.1 coordinate 147,550,874, forward strand.
AAAAAGTTTGTTCGAGCCCGTAGCAAGCAGTATTCACTCCAACTTTGGAAGTAATTTTATGCCACAGATCACTCCTCAAGAAACCTCAGGAGAATAGCTGCATCCCCAAACACTCTCATTGCGATCCTACCCAAAATAAAATTTTGTGGCACCGCCTCTACAATCCTTACTGGTCGCGGCTTTGTCAAAGCCGATGCTGAAAAATATCAAAAGATGACCCCACCTGCCCACATTGTCACGAGGAAGACCAAACTGTCGACCACCACAGATGTCCCGCCTACCACCTTCATAGGTTCCAAACAGCCACCCTCCTAAGAATAAGCATATTTACCCCTGAAGACCTGCAGAACGTTCCCAGGTACAAATCAGCCTGGCGATATCTGATAAATAGGATGTCTGCTGCCACGATTAGACGTGAAATATAAAGACCAAGCCGGATAGTTGGCGACTCTATTACGCTCCAGGAATCAGGGTTACCTCAAGAGAGAAGAGAGAGTTTCGTCTGTTTATATTGCAAGTTTTTGAATACATCTCGACACAGGTAGACAGCAGTTCGAATTTTACACTTAATAGGTACCAGAACCCAGTTTATTTACTTGCATGTACTAGAGCGAGTGAACTTGTAAACACAGTAAAAAAATAAAAACGACAGTTCATTCGTATTGGCTCGGGACTGAGCAAAAGTACTATCAACAGAAAATAAGTGATTTAAAATTACTAACACAAATAAATATATATGCGAATTTGCACCGATTTATTGATACTAACTATCCCTTAAAACGAATTACCCAGTGTACGAATCAATCAGCTATCCCGCAGTCTATACGATGTAAACATACCACTATTTGCGGTGTGGTTTAAGGTCCCATCCCACCACCAATGAGACAAAAAATGTAGGTCAGCCAATCCAGCTATTTAAAGGAAACAAACAGCAGGAAAGTTCCCCCCTGGGGAGAGAAAGTTGGAGGCCGGCACGCCCTACTTAGCCCGGGGACTTGCAAAACACCCCTGTGGGGGCATTCTTCCTCAGTTTTGTCGTCGCGGGTGACTAGACGATGGACATCTTTACCCGACCATCCATGGCTATGGAGCGTGAGAGAAGGGTAAAGATTGCGCGGATGTCATAGAAATGTTTTATGTTTCTCCATGTTTGACTATGTTTGACCATTTATGTTTCTAGATTGTGAGAGAAGCGAAATGCTGAAGGAATGGCAACAAGAGAAAATTTTCATTAGCCCATCTCCATTGAGCGTGAAAGATGCGGAAAGACTGTAGGATTGCTTCCTAAGTGCAGTTTTATGCGACAACATATAATCAAATGAGAGAAAAGAGTGCATGCCATTAAAATCAATACCTCAAAAATCAGTTGGCTATTGCTATGCTTTTACTGAAAGCATTAAGATTCTTGCAGCAAGAAAAAGTAGAAACAGACCTAACTGAACAGGACCCCTAACTCCATCTAGCGATCAAAAATCAAACTAATAGTTATCTAAAGAAAACACAGTCCTATCTTGGAGATAGACTGGTGATAAACCTCTTGTTTGTCTCTCTGGGAAATGTAGGCCAAGTTATCGACTGTGCGCGTGCTCAGACAGCGTGTCCCCGCACCGGCTCTTTCCGGTACAAGAAACTTTGTATATAAACAACTCTATTATCTTGAAAAAGAACTAAACCTCAACGAATGAGTGGTGATTAAAATGCAAGCTATAACATCTATTGCCCCTAGGATAAGAGATCTTTTAATGCATCAATTTTTAGAGATTTACAAAAATTTCTATCTATTTCCTTGTCCAATAAAAAATACCTTGGCGGCATTGCAACATTATCAATTCTATAAGGCTTCTGCAAAAATAGATTGAACTGAGAGAGAAAGATGTGAACTAAATATATTTAGTGCTCATTATATCTGATCTATATTGTGATTAACATACAAGTATATCAAAATACGAAACTATTTTAGACGCGGATGATTTTTTTTTAAATAAAATAATTTCTACTGCCCTTACTGCAATGGAAAAATTAATGGGAGGGCCTGGCTCACCATCAATTTTTCCATTGCAGTAAGTGCAGTAGAAATTGTTTTAGTTTAAAAAGAATCATCCGCGTCTAAAATAGTTTCGTATTTTGATAACAGATGGCGCGCTAGTGCATCGTAATACAAGTGTATATGTATTTTGTGGGGAAAAAAGGCATTTTAGCTTGTTAATAGATACATTTAAAATGCATAAACACAATGCATTATTTAGACTTTTATGCTCATAACGAGCAAATTTAGATCAATGAAGAAGCCACAGCACCAGTTTTGAAAAATTCTGGCAAATAAACTAGCGTGTATACCAAGGTTTCGGGCTATAGCCTTCATGGAAGTTGTAAAATCGGCCGAATTGGACAAAAATATGTTTAAGTTGGCGAAGGGGTAGGGCTAATCTTCTTGGCATGAATGCCATCCTCGTGCACTTTTAAAATGTACAGTTGAGTCTCCCATGAACTATATACTATTATTGTGCCTTCTACAAGCTTCGGTAAGCTTTTTAAGGCATAACTCATAGTTAGGTGTCTCCGAGCAACCCGCCGCAGAGGAGGGCCAAGGAGAGGGCTGGAGAGGCGACGGCAAGGCCGTGGGCGCCCCGGGGGAGAGGAGGGCTAGTGCACGCCGTTTTAAGGGAACCAAGGCAGCGCCGAGCACAACTCCGGCACTGAAGGCTTCAAAAATATGGGATCATCAGAGATCAAAGGTCTGGCTTTTACCTTTCGACCTCCCGAAGGAAGTAGTCTCCCATGAACGACCACCCATAAATATGGCAATATCTCTCAAGGAGGATTCCCTCACGGGACACTTTATCACATACTTTGTAACACCTAGAATTTTCTAATAGACCAATAAATAGTAATATAGTTCTTTGCCTCCTAAAAGGTTTTTTTTAAGAGATCAATAATTGCGTCGCAAAATACACTCATGGATAAAACTTAAGGAAGTTGTACCTTTTAGGATACAAGTACAAGTATACGTGTATAAGTACAAGTATATAACGGGATTCAGACAATAACTCTGAAGGATATTTGTTTCACAGTAACCTTTATTGAAGACACACGATATAACCAAGTATGAACAAAATTCCATCTGTCTCTCCTTAAAAAAAACAACTGACGACCAGAGAGACATCAAAATAAGAAACTTCTTTAAGTTTTGTCCATGAGAGAGAGAGAGAATGTATTTAACAACAAATATATTTCCGAATTTTTAATATTTTTACCTTAATGAACAAATTTTATTTTAAATAGTCTCATGAGAGATCACAGAAGATCGATTTTTAGTGCTCGCTGACCGTTAACGGAATTGGTCGTTCATAGGAAACTCGTTATAGTAGGCTTATAACGAAAGTTTTTTTGTTGTACAAGGGTGATCGTTCATTAAATTGCTCGCTCATGAAGAACTACTGGATACCTTTATTATGCAAATATCTTATACTTTTTCTCTCTCTTTCTTTTTATTATTTTTCGACTCCAAGTCTTGATGACGTCCTTGTTTAGAGGCGAGAAAAAAAAATCTCTATTAGAACACTAGCTAATGGGTGAATAAATTTTGACTAGAAAATAGTATCTTTCATTTTCTAATGCACTCATGGACAAAACTTGAGGAAGTAAAACATATTTTGTCACCGGAATCTGTTTTTTTTTTTTTTAAAGAGACAATTTTGTTCACACTTGGTTATATCATGTGTCTTCAATAAAGGTCTCTATTACGATGCACTAGCGCGCCATCTGTTATTAAAATTAGAAACAATTTTAGACGCGTATGATTCTTTTTAAATTTAAACAATTTCTACTGCCCTTACTGCAATGGAAAAATTATTGGGAGGGCCTGGCTCATCAGTAGTGTCTCTATGTATCAAATATCTATCTGAGTTATTGTCTGTATCCCGATATACCATACTAAAAGGAACAACTTCCATAAGTTTTGTCAATAAATGTAAATACGTGTTTTTTAATGAAAATTTAAATGTTGGTACTCAAGTTTAATGTGATTTCTTTTTTCATATTTCACGTATTTAGAATCATTTACCAAATTATCGTACAAAACGTCTTTGGGTAAATATCTTTGAAACGTTTAAATCCTTAAGTTGTAAAATATATTGGATTTCACACATCTCTCCAGCACGTGCCGCGTGCGTTGCTTAATACCTATTGAGTTATTTCTCATAATTTTGATCGAAAATTGAGAAATCAATACCGTTAAAAGAGAGGTGTAGAATATTCGCGTAGCTAGATGAATGGGTGTCATTTGTTAGCGCCGTTATCCTAGAAAAACAACCGGGTTTAGAAACACAATTTAGATTTATCTTCCTCTTAATAGTTTATTGCCACTTGATTAAAACATTGTGCAGGAAGTAGACTTTTCTACACACAGTGTTAAAATAAACAGAACTATTTATTCTCACCTCATCATACCAGTGCTTGATGGATTGGGATAAAATAGACCGATATGAAATCTCGGATAAATAGAAAGTTGCTGGATTATTTGTACAATTATAGGAGTTGAGATTTTTAAATGTTGCACGTTATTTCACTTTCAATATTCCTAGCACTTTTTGGAATGTTAAATTATTCGTATTTAAATAAAAATATCGCGATATTTATCATTTAATTGGATCTTATTCTGAATGTCTAACACAGCACCTATAATGATGTCCTGTTGGATCGTTTTTGAAGACAACTCTCAGATTTATAAAATTAATTTATTAAACTTTAAATTTTTTGAGATATAGAGAGAGAAACGAGTTAATTACCTCGTATTTAAGGTAACAAAAGAATCATCTAATTTTCATACATCGTTCTAACCAGATTCAACTTGTGCAAAACAGACGACAAAAAAACAAATAATGGTAGAGGGTAAGTTCCTATTTTTACAAGCTTTCACACTCAAAGAATAGTGTAACATAAAAAGATTATTATGTTTATTGGTTTTTGACCATGATTATTAATGTTGTGTGTTATATAAAAATATAGTGTAGAACAAGCGCAGCCATGCTTGTAGTAAATAAAATATATTACTATTAAACGGTGGTAATTACTGAATAAAACCACAACCACTACCTAACATGGTGGCAGCGGAAAAAGAAGAAAAAGCTTAAAAATTTCGAAGCAAACGAAGTAAAAGAAAAGTCTATACCTCTAAAGTAAGTAAATTTTTATATATTTTTTTCAATTTTGAAAAAATAGATTATACAAATTTTGGAACAATGGATCATTTTAAACCTCCATCTCAATTTGAATTAACTACAAATAATGCAGAAGCATGGGAAACATGGAAGTTTAAATTTTATTGTATTCGGACGCCATACAACTAGAAACTAAGCCAGTTAAACAGCAACGCGCCATTCTTTTACATAACATAGGTGATGACGCTTTAAATATATATAAAACTTTTGGCTTGCAAGAAACATTAACTAACCCTACAATTACTGAAATCCTGGAGAAATTTGATAACCATTTCAAACCATTTAAAAATGTTATTTATAGAAGATATAACTTTTTTTCGGAAGTTCAAGAAAAAAATCAATCGTTTGATGACTTTGTCACAGAAGTAAAAAATAAAGCTGTAGATTGTGATTTTGGAGATCTTACAGAATCATTAATTAGAGATAGAATAGTTCTGGGAGTACTGGACAAAAATCTAACGGAAAGGTATCTTCAAGATCCTGATTTAACTTTATCAAAAGCAATAGCCCTAGGACGAGCTGCAGAATCATCCAGGACACAATTAAAGGAAATAAAGGAGGAGGTAACTGTGAATAAGCTATCTAGTTATAAAGAAACATCTAGTAATAAAAATACAGAGCATAAATTTGCAAAGAAAAGTCATAAATTTTTCAAGGCTTGTGGAAAATGTGCCTCAAAACATAATTATGGTAATTGCCCAGCATACGGTAAACAATGCAATAAATGCAAAAAACCTAATCATTATGCAAAATGCTGTAAAAATAAAATAGTACATGACATAGCTGAAAATGATATATACATGCATGTACTTTCGGTTGATAATATATTAAGAGATGGCTGGTTTGAAACCATCTATATACAAGGGCACCCTATAAACTTTAAAATTGATACCGGTGCGGATGTTAATATATTACCATTAGCATCACTAAAATTTCTGCAAGGAAAATATGTGATCACACCAACAAATAAAAATATATTTACCTACACTAAAGAAAGAATACCAATAGTGGGTGAGGTAGAACTGGAATGCCAATTCCAAAGTAAAAAGAGTAACTCGAAATTTTTTGTGGTTAAATGTCAGACTGTACCAATTTTGGGATTAAAAGATTGTTCTAGATTTGGATTAATCGAAAAAGTTAATTCCCTCCATCAATGCATAAATAATATCTCGTCTGAGGTTATTTTAAATAAATACAAAGATGTTTTTGAAGGAGTTGGACTTCTTAAAAATAAACAATCTATCCTTATTAAGGAGGATGCCATTCCCCAGGTATATACAGCAAGAAGACTCCCCTTGGCCTTGAGAGAGCCAGTTAGAGAGGAACTTGAAAAAATGAGTAAATTAGGTGTCATAAAGAAAATAAATAAACCTACTGAATGGAGTCATCCTATGGTAGTAGTTAAAAAACCGAATGGAGATGTACGGATATGCATTGATCCAAGAAAACTCAATTATTGGATAAAAAGAGAGAGATACATGATGCCTTCCCCAGAGGAAGTTCTAGCTTTGATTCAAAAGGCAAACATATATACCGTCCTTGATGCAAAATATGCATTTTGGCAGATACCCTTAACTGATGAAGCATCACTATTAACCACAATGTCTACACCATATGGGAGATATTGTTACACAAGGATGCCGTATGGATTGAGTTCCGCTCCTGAAATTTTTCAAAGAATAATACATCAATTATATTTGGGTGTGCCAAATGTTGTTACCTATATGGACGATGTACTCATATATAGTGACAGTGAGACTGAGCATCTAAAAATACTAGAACAGGTATTGAAGATTGCCAGAGAAAATGGACTGAAATTTGATAAGACCAAAACGCAGCTAATGCAATCATCTGTGAGATACCTGGGACACATAGTTTCAACGGAAGGAATACGACCCTTGGAGTCTAAGGTAAAAGCTATACTGGATATGCCTAGACCACAAGACAAGAAAGCCCTTCAAAGATTCCTTGGCATGGTCACGTATTTGGCTAAATTTTTGCCAAACCTTTCGGATAAGACAGCAAATATGAGACTGTTGCTGCGTAAAAATGAACCTTGGGTATGGAATGACCTAAGAGATAGGGATTACAGAGATCTCAAACTACAATTAACGACTGCACCATGCTTAAGACACTTTGATCCCAAACTAGACATAGAAATTTCAACAGATGCGAGTTCTAACGGGTTAGGTGCAGTTTTACAGCAACAGGGTGTCCCTATAACTTATTCATCTACTGCCCTGTCTGCCGCACAAAAGAAATACTCTCAAATAGAGAAAGAACTCTTAGCAGTCTACTTTGGATGTAAAAGAAACCATTTGTACCTTTATGGTAGAAAATTTACGGCTTTTACCGATCACAAACCACTGCTTACTATAATGAAAAAACCAATGGTAGATTTGTCACCAAGACTACAACGCTTAGTATTGCAACTACAGCATTATGACTTTGATCTTAAATATATACCTGGAAAAAATTTATATACAGCTGATGCGCTATCAAGGGACTACATAGCTAATGATTTATTCATAACCCCAGAGATAGAAATATCTCTAAATAACCAAGTTCTTATGGTTACTTATTCTAATAACCGTCACTAAGATCTTGTTGAAGCAACTAATAACGACCCTGTAATGCAAGAGGTTAAAAATTATATTGAAAATGGATGGCCAATCCATAAGGAAACTATGAATCCCCTCGTCAAGCCATTTTGGGATATAAAAGAAGAACTATTCGAGTGGGAAGGTCTATTGTGCAGAGGCGTCAAATTAGTAATCCCCAAAAAGAGGAGAAATCACATATTGAGCCTACTTCACAAGGCTCATAGAGGAATTAACTCGACATTATCCTTGGCAAGAAGTACATTCTATTGGCCAGGAATGTGTCAAGAAGTGGAAGAATTTGTAAAGAAATGTCAAATATGTCAAAATTATTCTCGGAATAACACTAAAGAACCTCTTATACCTCATGAAACCGGCAATGATCCATTTAAAAAAATCGGAGTTGATTTATTTGAAATAGAAGGAAGGAAATACTTAGGAATTGTAGATTATTACACCAAGTATCCGGAAGTGTTTGAACTCAGGTCAACAAAAGCAGAAATGGTTATAGAGAAGCTCAAAGAAGTTTTCGCCAGATGTGGAGTCCCCGAGATCATGATGACTGACAATGGACCGCCCTTCCAATCCACAGAGATGATGGAGTTCGCCAAAGAATGGAATGTGACTCACACAACCTCGAGCCCAAGATTCCCACAGTCCAATGGCATGATCGAACGAACTATCCAGACTTTAAAGAGTACCATCATCAAATGTCAGCAAAGTAAACAGGATATATATCAGGCACTACTACTTCTAAGAAACACTGAGCATAACTCATTGCCATCTCCAGCTAACCTGTTGTATGGGAGAAAGCAGAGACTATTTTTGCCAATGAAGACAACACTGATGAACGAGAGCAGAATTTGCGAAGATTCCATCAGGAAACAGCATGAAGCTAACCAGAGCAGAATGAAGTTTTATTTTAATCGACACGCAAGGGATCTCCCTTCATTGGAGAACGGCCAGTCTGTGTTGGTTAGACAAGAGAAGCAATGGTCCCCAGCTAAAGTTATAGCCCCTGGAGTTCACCCCCGATCTTATATTCTAGAGGACACCAAAGGATCAGTTCTTAGAAGAAATCGACGAGATCCACGTCCAGCTGATACCTTATCATGACCAACGGAAAAAGAAAGTCCTCCAGAAAAGCAAGAACAACTTGACCCTCAACCATCTACATCTTCCCAGAACGAGGAGACTTCAGCCACAACTAGAACCAGATGCGGAAGACTAGTTAAACCCCCAGTGAGGTTGAATCTTTAAGAAAAAGGGAAGAAAGGAGAAAAGGAAAAAGAAAAAAAAGACATGTAACATAAAAAGATATTTATGTTTATTGGTTTTTGACCATGATTATTAATGTTGTGTTATATAAAAATATAGTGTAGAACAAGCGCAGCCATGCTTGCAGTAAATAAAATATATTACTATTAAACGGTGGTAATTACTCAATAAAACCACAACCACTACATAACAAATAGCATTTTATTTGCTTCATGTCCCCCGCTTATTGTTACTAGAGTTATCGTCAGCATTTTTATATTTAGTACGAAAAGAGAAAATGTTATTAAACGATTTAATTGCAATATTAAGTACATAAGTGAACTTAGAAGTGTCAGGAATATTGTCATATCAAGAGAATGACCAGCAGTTGACAAGTTTCTCAAGAGATGATTTAAGCCCAAGTCTTGTTCTTATACGAAGAGGCGCGATTTTAATAAAGCAAATTTGAGAAAAAGTTTGAGAATCTCTTAAATTCAATAGCTTCAATTTTTGTTTATTTTTCTGTTGTTCGCATGAAGGCTGGCTTTAAATAACTAATCGCTGTTGCATGTTTTCGCTTCTCAATTTAAAGCTTTAAAAAGTGAATTAACGCCTTGCATTAAATAATAATAAAAAAAATAAAGTTTATGATAATTCTTTCGTTTCAAAAGAGGTGAAATGTCACTTGCTGAGGTAATACAAACTAATCAACCATAAATGACTCGGTATTAAGAGAATATTGGAATTGTTCTTCGAACATATTTTTCTGATTGTATATAAACAATAGAAAGAACTTCATAAATTAAGGCATATGGCTGCAACTCACTGAAGAGTTGGCCCACTCAAGATTGTTTTTGAATAGTAACTGCAAGTATGCTTGTATGCTCCACCTCCCATCGTTCTGTCTGTTCTGATTTTCTATGGGAATAAGGGTCGATACTCGGTACATCCTGCTTGCTCTCCAGATTTAACCCTAGAGAATATCATTGTTTCTCTCGACTACTGAGAGACTTTAAGGGGATGAAATTTATGGATTCCAATGAGCTAATTGAAATTTGAAACCTCTTCAGAATCTCAAAAGAATAATTTCACAAATATTATAAATCTTAATTTTAAATCTAAATATTAAAAGTCAGAAATATATTTGACGTAACATATAAGAGTCTTGTGGATTATATACTAATAAAAATATATGTATGTATATATGTTTCACATAATTTAGACTCCCATTTTTTTATATAAAATAAATGCATCTTGGAGGTTCTCGTACTCTCAATTATAGCTTATATGATGAAATGTGCTCATGATATATTTTAATTAAAGATAATACACATCCTAATGCATTCTGAAACATTGCAAGGCCCAATCCCTTCTATTTTTGTTGCAGAATTTCATATTGATAAAGAATTCTTGAGGATTCAATGTTAGAATTTACAAGATAAAAGCGCCAAGTATTCTGGTTAAACAAAGTTAATAAATTTAACTGCGCGCGCACACTTCAAACTACTGAATTTAAAAAAATGTATTCTTTATGGCCTACCTATTTTTATACCCTTTACATACTCGATGTCTATCATCCACTTTCGACATTCTGTCCCCGATTTTCGGAGTTCACCTTCAGGGATGACAACACGTAGTTTAGCAGGACAGACTTTTAGAAGCGCTGCTTCTGTATGTCCGATCTCTGAGGCAGTGAAGGTGGAAGAAGGTCGGTAAGTATCCAACTGATGATTAGGAAGGCTTCCATCTAAGGCATTGCCCTCTTTGTTCCGTCGACATTCCATGCTTCAAGGTGTAAATTGACAACCCAGCGACAATCAACAACTTCTAGCGTAGTCGGTTTCCCACCATTCATGATCACAGACTGCATGCTCTTTCAAGATAGAGATTCGCATAATCGTGGTTTACAGGTAATAAAAAAGAACACCTTTATAGTCTTAATTTGGAGATTTAGCATTTAAATTCCTTGTGATCGCGCAAAGTTCACAATCTGAGTATTTGAGAAAATCTGCCCTACTTTTCTTTCTTGATTAGAAACCTATTTTGAATTGATAAGATTCAATGTATGTTGTGTCGTACCTCTACTCTAGATCACAAGCACGACGGCGTTAGCAATAAATATTTTATTGTTAGCAAAGCCATGATGATAAGAGAGCTACTAAATATAAATAGCTACTATGAACTGAACCGCACTAACTTGTCTTTAACAAATTCACAAGTCGTATTTATAGCTGCCATTAAAAAAGATAGGGCTACAGAGAATGCCTTCTTCAAGGTGACATCGTCTTCCTGCAGTAATCGTTTCTGAAGATTCTCAGACTTTATTCCTGCGAAAAATCTGTCTCGCAACATTACCTCGAGCATTTATTCAAAATTACAGTTTATAGCTTTAGTGCTATGAAGTATTCTGCGCTAGCTTCATATTCACATTGCATCCACTTTAAAAATTCACATCTTTGTTCGGTTACCTTTTGCTTCGGCGCTAAGTGCAATTTTATTCTATGGTAACTTTATACGCTCGATTCCTCAAATTTCTAGGGAATAACATATCATTGTCTAAACGCAGCATTTCAGAGTCCAGAAGCGCTAGGGAAATTTGGACTTTGGTTTTTCTAGTTCGATTGCCTCAAACGCTGCTTCGAACTTTTGAACGAATATTTCAAAATAAGCGTTTGTTAGCACGAATGGCTTAAATTAGTCCCCTGCTTGCCATTATATACTAACACCTCACTAAATTACACGCAGGTTTAGTTTTAGCCTTTATCCTGTCTCACCTGTAGACGCTAACTTCTTCGTAATCTATATATATAAAAATGGATGTTTGTTGGTCCGCGCGCGCGTTGGTCCGTCCGTCCGTCCGTTCGTCAGTGATAATCTTCTACATCGCTCAACCAATCGTGATGAAACTTTGGGAAGATGTTTAGTATACTACCGGGATGGTTTCTGGCCAATTACTCTTTAGAAATAACCCTTCATTGAATTTTTATTTACGATAAAACGTAGATTCACTCGCAATCAGCGCCCCCTCGCGGCAGACGTATGGCCTGAAATAGCCTCGCATGAGCTTATTTGTAACGTCGAGCTTAGCCTATAGGTTAGGTACACAGCTTCGTACCCCCGCAACCTAGGTTCGAGGCTCAGCGTGGGTGTTATTTTTTTTTTTCATTTCTTTTATATTATTGTAGCAAATTATTAAAAATATTATTTTATTTAAAATGTAGGCTTTTTTAAAATAAAAATTAACATAGACAATTTTTCAATAATATTTGTAACAAACCTAGGTTCGAGGCTCAGCGTGGGTGTCTTTTTTTATTTTCGTTTCTTTTATATTATTGTAGCAAGGTCTGTTTTTACAGCATTATTATATTTTGATTGTTTTATTTTAAATATGTTTGTTATGAAGGCTCTATGTAATACTATTTAGAGCACATTTTACATTTTAAACACCTAAGCCCCCCTCTTTTTAATATTGTAGCAAAGTATTAAAAGTATTATTTTATTTTAGATGTTTGCCATGAAACTTTGGGAAGTTGTTTAGTATACTATCAGGACGATTTCTGGCGAATTATTTTAGAATAATATTTATAACAATAATTATAGCGAAATTAAGACATAGTGATTATATTCTGTGTTTGTGCATATATAAATATTTTACAGAAAATGTGAGAACGTTCTATTAGAATATCTCGAAAACAAAAAACAATACATATAAACGAGTTCACTGACATTTATTAATGCAGTGATTATAATCAATGATTACAATGAAGGGCTATTTTATCTTTGTACGTAAATATTAACGTTACTGTACTGAATAGTTTAGTATGATGTTAATTTAACATATTACAATTTAGCCACAGCAACGCGTGGCCGGGTTCGCTAGTATTATATATATAGTCACGACCGTCATGGGCGGGCTCATATCATTATCTAATGATAATAATAATAATAATTATTATTATTATATTATTATTATTATCCCTATATATAGTCACGACCGTCATGGGCCGGCTGGCCGGCCGGCCGGTTCTGTCACGGATGCGCGCGCATCATCATTATGATCATTATCATTATCTAATGATAATAATAATAATAATAATAATTATTATTATTATTATAATATTATTATTATTATTAACATATATAGTCACGACCGTCATGGGCCGGTTATGTCACGGATGCGCGCGCACAGGGAGGTCACGTGCTCGCCGGCAGCCAACGGGCGCACGCCGCCGGCATTACGTCATCCCTATATATAGTCACGACCGTCATGGGCCGGCTGGCCGGCCGGTCGGTTCTGTCACGGATGCGCGCGCATCATCATTATGATCATTATCATTATCTAATGATAATAATAATAATAATTATTATATAATAATATTATATATATATATGTAGTATATTTTTGATGTTTATTGTAATCCCATCCCTATATAAAACTATGTATCAACCTTGTAAGATGTGTCACAATAAAGCAAAGAGGGAGGTAGACCCGGTGGCCGGCCAAGGTCAGACTATAGAAACCAAAACCAATCTATCGAAACCAAAACCTGAGATGAGGCGCGCCGTTACGCCTGAGCAAACAAACAGCTTGACCAGCAGCCAATGAGATTCAAGGCCAGGTAGACGGCTGAGAGTGGCTATATATTGAGGTCGTTAAAAAGTTTCGTCAGTTGGAGAGTTGGTTCAGTTAGTTAGATAGTTGGAGAGTTAGATAGATAGTTGTAGTTGTTTCCAGAGCGACCCCGTTACAGTCGGTCGGATCCCTCACCCCTATCCGCGATGTAGGGCATCCGTGGCGTCCGGGTCCGCTGTCTTCGTCCGTGGTCTACCTCTTCCTCTTGAAGTTACCACCTAGACCTGCCTCTGTCTCTTGTTGTCCCAGTGCGGAAAATCCCATCACGCACACACTACCACGACTGCACCCAGCACATTCCACATCGGGTTTACTACATATATATATATATATATATGTTATGATTATTTTATTTTGTTGTTGAAAAAGAATTGAAGGTGCAGTCGTGAAAATAGGAAAGATAATTATTTACCCATCAAGTAGTTTTTATTTTGAATTACTTGAAAAGAATTACACATTAAATATTTTCACAGTAATATAGAATTTATAAAATGAATCCTATATTCGTGATTTAAAAAAATAGGTAGGTTAACTATACATATTTACAACAATATTCAAAATGGTATATTCTAAATCTATGGTCAAAAATAAAAGAATAGTCAATGATGAAAATAAAATACATGTTTTTAAAAAATAAAATATTTGCATTTTAGATTATATATATATATATTTATAAATCGCTACTTAACTGAACCACACTAACTCCTCTCTCTTTAAAAAATTCACAAGTCGTTGCAAAATAGTGCCCAAAAAAACAAAAAACAAATACACAACAATATAAATTAATTTTTCATCATTATCGCGTCCATGCATGTTCGATGTCATATAAACAAGATAAAAACCAATCGAAGTCCTGCTGAAGAGTTCAATCAGTGGAGTTAAGCCATCAGATAATCCAAGGCTAGATCTTGCTACGCATCGTTCCATCAACATATGCCAAGCCTTATGCAAACAAGTCTGAAGGTCGGAAAGACAAGTGTCCTGATGCCCTGGTTGACATTGCTTCTATCTCGTCCATAATTATTTCATCGGCTCATGCCTATCAGGTCAGATAGAAGGTGTAGAAATCTGGGTTGGCCAATACCAGCTCCACGACAACACGATATCTTCACTTTGAACTAGATTTTTTAGCATGACCGGGATCTTCCAGATTAATTGCATAAACAGAACGTCTGGGCAAGAATCTTCGAGCACAGACGTTATCAGCTCGGACCCGGCTGCCTTCTCTCTGCACACTTCCTCCACTGCACATAGAGCATGTGCGACATGACCCAAGTTGGAGTAGTGCAGGAAAAGGATCCTGAAGTGTAAAATCAGTTAATGTGTATGTGACTTTTCTTGCGGTTAAAGGTGTTTATTGCGGAGCCCACAAGAACTTTATTTTGATAATGCATTATAAAATCACGCATAAAATAAAAAAAATTCAACATGATCTGCCTTAGTGTCGCAGAAATCAAACCCCACGAGTCTCAACAAGTAACTTAGTCGGGCTCTGGTATTGATCTATGTGTATCGCTGAATTTTTTACTACACACACATGTACGAATATGTGATGCCTTCACATTACAAACAGTTCACTGCGACCGTTTTCCATTCATAATTTTCCTCTCTTGGTAATATATATGGACTTTTAAAATAATGGAAAAGGTCTCACTTTGCATAGACGTCAGAAGGTTGGTAAGACCTGGAGCTTTAATTGATTCTACCAAATTTTGATAATTGAAAGATCGCAGATGGCTACTCCTACCATGGAGGTTTTGGTATTTCAACTGTTGGTATTGTTATTTAATTATTGAGGATTGTAATTCTATATAAAATTCGAAAATTTTCTTTAATAGATATATTGATATTTTACATTATATTCGGGAATATCTATTTCCTTATAGAAAATATTATTTTAAATACTGATTAAGCCTACGATGAAAAGTATTATGAGGCAATGATATTAGCAACACATTTCCTTATTTTTACCCCTATCCAGATTGTTATCCATTCTTCTTCCATCACACACTTCTTGGGTGTACAATTCTATTTGGTTAAACACGTAATTTCTTCATTATACCTAGCCACCTTAGTCCCCTGATCATGCTCCCAATACATTTTCTTTTACACTAAATTTTAAGTAGTCTTTAAAAACGTCATTTGACTTAATAACTGAAATAAAGAAGAATGAGAAGAATATTTTGAGAAGCCTGAAAGAAGAATTTTCAGAGGCTTTTGATAATTGGAACAGATGAAATAAGAGTGTATTGATAGTGAGGGTGATTATTTTGAAATATTTCAAATAAAATGTTATTAGATTTTTACATTTTTTCAAGTATTTGCATTCTTGGAAATTATTGATAAAACCAAGTATGCCGTTTGATGCAAAGTAAAACATATGGCAATGCTTGCCTGGTCTCTGTATTCATATTCAGTAGCAAATTAACACTTCTGCCAAAACGTTATCTTCACAAATATCACCGAAACGTCGATGTAAATATAGATTTAGCTTTGGCCTCGGTGTCAGTTTTCTATTTATATACATATATTACCGATAAATGTGATTTTTTAAATATTGTTCAATATATGGTGCTGATAAATGAACGTTAAAATATTTTGCGTTTTTATTGTTGAAATAACATAATTCTTTGAATCGTCATACAAATACATTTATGATTTATAGTTTAAAATTGAAATGTTGGAATAAAATATACCCTGATGAAATTAACCTAAGGCTTCCTCTTTTGTCAAAATTAATAAATAAACAATGCGCCAACTGTTGATCGTCTCTGCAATCCGGCAGACTCGGGTCGGTGACAAACACAATAAATGGCTTATGGGTCTATTCTGATTGTAGTCTTCCTTTTTTAGATAAATTTCATTAGATTCAAATTTGAAAAGATACTTTTTCCTGGAGGTCTGATTAATTTCACTCAATATTGATACAAGGGATTATTGAAATACATGAGGATTGTGTTGTGATTGATACCTGGAGATAATCTGATTCAGCAAGGTATGGAATTTGCTGAAGTTGGGCCCATTGTTAGAACTACTATGTGTTTGGGTGGCCATAATGGCGGACGTACAGAATAGATAGGACGGTAGCGACAAGATGCGCTTAGCGACGGCCGAGCGAAGAGTTATCAGGGTTGACCTGGAGCTCGATAGACGTGCTCTTGTTTTCAAGTGGCCATTGAATCCACTGCTTAAAACCTTAAATTCGTTCAGTGTCAGGATGGATAATAACCAAACAATTGTACAAAATGTTCACAAAACCAAATTCTCAACGACAGAATGGCAGCGGGAAAGTTAAGCATCACACGAACTCTTATTCTAGTACCTCTCATACAGATTTCATTTTGCAACGGGCATTTATTACTTACACGCTCACATATCAAGACTTATAACACAATAATTTTATCCCATAGCCCGAATAATAGATTAAAAAAATAACTTTAAAAGTAATTCCGTTTTTATTTTTCACCAAAAATCGGTCCTATAAAAACAGAGCACCCGTGTTTCAATTCAATTAATTTATTGTTATCATAAAGATAGAGGTGCCTGGCCCGCATTCATAGTTTTTAAAATTAAAGATACTTCGGCCAGTAGATCTTTTTATTACCTCGACGTTTCGACAAAAAATCTTAACATCCTAATAATTTTTAACGCTTTGCTAAATGTTTTAATTTTTGTTTGCTCCTGACGAGGACAAAATATTTTTTGTCGAAACGTCGAGGTAATAAAAAGATTTACTGGCCTAAGTATCTTTAATTTTAAGAACTAATTTATTGTTATTATATATTAAAATAAACAAATATTTTTATTTATTTATTTGATAATTTAAATGCAACAATACTTTATAATTATATTTTAATATATAATAAAACTTTTTTATAGAGTCTTATAATAATTATAGGTTATATACAATATTTTTTCTGCATACCTAAATTTCAATAGATGGCATCTTACTCTGGGGTCAGGTATGACGAGAGTAAAGCTCCAGTTCACTTGATTTAGTTTAATTCACATCTTAGATAAAGAAAGGCGAGTTACTCCTCTAAATATTGAACGAGAAATTATGTTGAATAAAATATATATAATTTCATATTTTTATCTTTAAAAAGTATGTTTTGCCTTACTAAAAAGCGTTTAAATTTGGAGACAAAAGCAAAATTCTCAGAACCATATTAACTTCTTCTCTTTGAACCCTTAAGTTATTTATTGATATAAAAATTAGTTGTGAATTGCTTCTTTTCACATACCTTTTTCACGAAGAGAAAGCTTAGATTAAAATCTAAAATGTCATTGATACAATATTAAGCATTTGTCATAATAACCTCATTTGTAAAAAAGATTTGGATGTTTATTTTTAAAAATAATATTAATGACCAATATTGTTTTAAACGTTTTGGGTTTTCATAAATATATAAAAAGTAATACCTAAAATCTACAATAGATTTATATTAATAATAAAATTCTTAGATTTTTTATATGATTGATAAAAAAATATAAGTGCATAATAAAATATGTGCAGGCATATTCGGAAGAAATTGGGGCATTGAGATTTTGTTCGTTTGATTTGGAAAAGTAGGTAAATGGCCTGAAAGAAAAGAAAGAGAAAATAAACATAGAATGTAAGGACGTATTAAGCCTAAGAAGTGTTTAT
Organism: Cordylochernes scorpioides; assembly: GCA_030710605.1. Taxonomy (NCBI): domain Eukaryota; kingdom Metazoa; phylum Arthropoda; class Arachnida; order Pseudoscorpiones; family Chernetidae; genus Cordylochernes; species Cordylochernes scorpioides. The sequence goes on from CP092886.1 coordinate 147,569,231, forward strand.
GAGAAACTTCGTATAATGATATTATAGGCGTTGGCAAAGAAAATGAACGGCCTTAAGGAAGCAAATAAAAATACAGCAAGGAGGTATTGAGTATAATCAATGGGCAAAACTTAAGGAATTGAAAATCTCCGTGATGTCGCCGGTATTTTTTTTTTTAATGAGACAGGGACAATTTAGTCCACACTTGTTTATCTCGTGTGTCTACAATAAAGGTTACTGTGTATCAAATATCTTTCAGAGTTATTGTCTGAATCCCGATATACATGCTAAATGGTACAACTTCCTTAAGTTTTGTCCATGATTGTATATGGAAAACTTAAAATATTGACATTTTAGAAGTTTGTAGAGTAGGTGAACGCAGGAAGAGAGCAAATAAACATACAGCAAAGACGTATTGAGCATATTCAATGTAGATGGGAAACTTAAAATATTGACATTTTAGGAGTTTTCAAAGTAGGCGAACGCACGAAGAGAGCGAAAAAACATAAAGCTAGGATTAGGATTGAAAGAATCATACGCGTCTATAATAGTTTCGAATTTTTATAAAGAAAGGACGCAAAAATTGAGGATATATAATATAGGTTAGTGCGGTGTGGACTGCTGATACACGCGGAGTCAGAGTCGTTTGCATTCAGGCCTCACGACTATCACTATTGCCTTCACCCTGCTTGTATGAATTGCAAATTGTAATCGCTAAAATATTCCACCTCTAATCATTTGCACATTCAATAGTAACGGAGAGATATATAAATAAGCGCCACATAACGTCAACAGAATTAATTATTTATGAAAAAAAAACAATAAAAAAATAAAAAAAGTGAGTCAGGTGTTGATATTAAAAATAAAGAAAGCATATCCTGACCAGGAGCACATGTGCTTTTTAGATGGCAGAGCGCCATCTAGTGGAACAGAAATCAACTAAACGTTGATTTAACCTGTTCCCTGATATTTGACCAACCCAATTTATGATTTATCAAGAAATTGGGTTGGTCAAATATCAGGGAACAGGATAAATCAACGTTTAGTTGATTTCTGTTCCACTAGATGGCGCTCTGCCATCTAAAAAGCACATGTGCTCCTGGTCAGGATATGCTTTCTTTATTTTTTAATATCAACACCTGACTCACTTATTTTTTATTTTTCTATTGTTTTTTCATAAATAATTAATTCTGTTGACGTTATGTGGCGCTGAGTTTGTTGTTGACACACATTAAATATGTTATAACACCTTGATGAAGGTTGGCGTTCAGTCAACTGAAATATTAGAAAAATAAATTATATTTTGATCCAATATATGCCTTTTTAATAAAATAAATATATGTTACAATTTTTCATGAATCTGTTTGTATGGTGTGACCTGTCATAATCCTAGTTCTAGCTCGGGTAATTATGTTTTTTCTTTCGCACCGAGTTTTTCATCTTCTCATTGGGGCATCACATCGGTCGTCAACTGGTGGATGGGTGTAGCCGTGTTTGTGGTATAGTATGCAGGTTAATCAAGATAATATTATATTACTACACACACAAACAGTGTTTTCTAATTAAATTTATTTATTATGCTTGAAGTTAGAGCGTGCAGAGTTGAAGATAGCTTCCCAGGAGAGAATAATCATTTAGAAATGTTCACGTGCAGTGCACCTCAGCGAAAGCTTAAAATAAAAGGAATAAAACCTCAAACAATATATCAAATGTAAAATGATGAAATGTGTGTAGAAATATGTGTATAGATACCTATATATAAAAATATTGAAATAATTAGAAAAAATGTAAAAACAAATAACGATAAATAAAATTTGGTTTAAGTTTGTAAATATTCATTTTTTCATCATTCAGAAGAAAGAAGTATAGTTTTAAAATGGTACGTCACAATATACATTATGCAGAGGACTCGATTGCCATTCTGTCTTCACTCCTCAAAACTGGTACAGGTTTTTTTTTTTGCTGCAATTATTATTCTACATTATATTGGAGGTATTAGAATGTCTAAATAATAACACACATATAACATAAAGGTTATGGACATGATTTCAATAACTTGTTCGTTGCTTACTCTTCATTGAACTGAATCACTAACGCCATCTGTCGACAGATTTCTAAACTAATTTATGATAAATCTCCACTATACTAAAATTACTTTTAAAATATGTTGTTTGAAAAATGAAAAATATTTATTTCTTAAAAAAAATTGATTTGCCAATAAATATCAAACTATGAAAGCAAAAATTAAACGTTTAAGCCATAAAATATTGTAGATTTCATTAAGGCCTGGATAATTTTAAGCTTGGATATATCTAGAGATTTAAAAAGTATAAATCAATCTTCATTTTCTTTTTTAAAAAATAGTATTAGGAGAATAACGCGCGCGTGTTTTTTAGTAATATTCTCATAATATTCCCGCGCCTTATAGAGCATGTATTACTTCTTATCTATTAATTCGTCTCATTCCAAAAGGAAGTTCAGGTTAAATAATTTCCTGCTATTTGACTCTATAGAGATGGAAGGATATTGCTGATCTATTCTGTCCTGTTCCTAAAAGACGGTGAAGCTCTCTGTACATGTAATTAATTAAAACTTTTAATGTGAACAATAGTTACCCAAAAATTATCTGAAAAAGTAAAAATAAATATCAGGTAAAAAGTTTCTTTTAATTTTAAATTTGCAAGCTTTCGAACAAGAGTTTTTCAACTATTTTGTATAAATAATATTTAGAGATTGTACATAGAGAGAATATCAGCCCGTTGCAGAACAGTATATTTACTCGAAAGCTTTCAAATTTAAATTTAAAAGAAACTTTTTACCTGATATTTATTTTTAATTTTTCAAACACTTTTGAAATTAGTAAATTAAATTTTATTGCCATCTATCGTTAAAATTTTACACAAATAAATTTACTGGCAATGCGTTTCTTTTAAATATCATCAAATATTATCTCTACAGACCTTACTGCAATGATATGAGTTATTGAATGAGAGGGCTTGGCTCATCAGTAGTGAACCCTCTCAGCGGTTTCGCCAAATTAATCTCTAGACCGCTCTACTATTGTATTGGACTGGTTTTGTTATATACCCTGCATTTTCTATGGAAGGCAGCTTAGGGGTGTTTAGTGAACTATGGACATAAGCTCGATGCAATACCTTGAAATTATATGTATGTACCTCTACAGACCTATAAGCTTATGTCCATAGTTCACTAAACACCCCTAAGCTGCCTTCCATAGAAAATGCAGGGTATATAACAAAACCAGTCCAATACAATAGTAGAGCGGTCTAGAGATTAATTTGGCGAAACCGCTGAGAGGGTTCACTACTGATGAGCCAAGCCCTCTCATTCAATAACTCATATCATTGCAGTAAGGTCTGTAGAGATAATATTTGATGATATTTAAAAAACACGCATTGCCAGTAAATTTATTTGTGTATAACTTTTGAAATTACTAAATATTTTCTCACAATGAGTTTCTTTTTATTAACATTTTTTATTAAGCCCGGTGAAGAGCGATTATCGCTTGAAAGCTAGCGTTTTAAAACAAAAAGAAACTCATCGTGGGAAAATATTTTGTAATTTTATTTTTTTTCACAATTTTATCATGAATAGTAATTAAACACTGTTGACACCTACAATATTCTAGTAGAACACATATGTGAAATATGCGGATTGAATTTTGAAGGAGTAGTCGGCCTGTATTGTGTGACCCAATAGGATATTTCCCTCGAACTGAATGTTTAATGGTATTTGGCTCTGTCATCTTATTTTTTTCGCTTGGTATCATCTCACTGCGGAAAAATGATCAATATGAAAAGTATCAATTATAAAAATGCTATAGAATTTTCAATATTCCATTTCGCACACACTCAGGTTCTATTAGTTGCCTGGAAATATCTGATAATCGCCACATACACTTCGTGTTTTTGTATCAATATATTTACAATAGAGAACTCTCCTTAGGTTTTTCAGGAAAACCACACAAAAATCTTCAGTGAGTATGCCATCTCTTTGCAAATAAAAATAGAAATTGAAAAATATCATTACATCTTTGGATGCCAGAGTATTAGCGAATAAAGAGAGACGTTCTTCTCAAAAGTAAACGACAGCCAACTTACCTCAGTACAAAGTATTTTGACCAGCGCCATATCAAGTCGAATGGTTGCTCTGTCCCTGTACAACTTCTATCTCGAGGTAATATCTTCCGTCAAAATAGACGCTAAAACTAATGCCATCTATTAATCGTCTCCACAAACTAGCGGACTGAGTTCGGAGACAAAGTCACAACACCAGTTTAGCAATTTCAGAACACACGCCTGTGGAGACCGTGGTTTCGGGTAAATGACCCTCGTCATCCCAGGGCGGGAAATCCACACAAGGGGAGAAATGGAATCTTCAGAATGTTCCAAAGACGGGTTCAGCTGGTAACGCGGAGAGGCCAGATCAATGGACAAAATATGGATGGGAATTTGGGATATTGATATTGATATAACTTCTGAAGAGATAGGCAGGACAATCAGAGATTTGAAAAATAACAAGGCAAGTGGACCTGATGACATCCCCAATGAAATAATAAAAGTACTCCCAGACTCATACATGGGTTTATTAGAACAATTTTACAATAGAGCTCTGATAATGGGACACTATCCTACAATATGGACTAAATCGATCATACATCCAATCTTTAAAAGCGGTGACAAAGACAACCCTTCAAATTACCGTGGTATAGCACTGATAAGTAATTTTTCGAAACTTTTTACAACAATACTAAGATCAAGACTGAATGAATGGGTAGAAAGAAGAAACGTCATTCCAGAAAATCAGGCGGGTTTCCGAAGGGGCCGATCGTGTGTGGACCTGATATTCACATTGACCTCTCTAATACAACTTTCACTGAGGAAAAAGAGAGGAAAATTATATGTATTTTTTGTTGATTTGAGAAAAGCATTTGACACAGTTCCTCACTCATTACTCTGGAAGAAATTAACCAATCTGGGCGTAAGCTATCAATTTATACATGCAATTAGAAATTACTACGAACAGGCGACTGTGGCAGTCAGATGGAGGGGTTCAATTACAGAAAATATCAAGATACATTCGGGCGTTTTACAAGGAGAGCCACTATCGCCATTACTTTTTATATTATTCATGACGGACCTGATTAAAATGTATGACAACTCAGATCTGACGAGTGTATACCTTCCGGAATTTGGTGATGTTCACCTGCTGATGTATGCAGATGATATTGCTATTATAGGGGAGTCGAGGGTAAACCTCCAAAAAAAGATTAATTTATTGAAGGAATATCTTGGTGTGAACGAAATGACACTGAATGAGTCCAAATCGAAGATTATGGTATTTCGCAATGGTGGTAAACCCTCAAGAGAAGATAGATGGTACTGGAATGGTAAACCTCTGATGGTAACAGGAAGATATATCTACTTGGGATACCCTCTGGTCAGTACAACTAAAACCACTCAAGCCGCAAACTTTTTCAAAGGAAAAGCACTTGCGGCAATAAATGCTACAACCCCAATATTGGCGAAATCAAAAATTAATTCACTAAACTCTGCAATGAAACTGTTTAACTCAATTGTGATGGCTATTTTGATGTATGCTGCTCCAATTTGGGCAACAGAGTATAAAGATTTATTAGACCATATACAAGATACATTTATACGTAGGTTTTTGAATTTGCCTAGATATACACCAGGATATATAATAAGACCAGAAACAGGCCGCGTCTCATTAATAATAATAGCTCTGAAATTGACCTTGAAATATTGGCTGAGGGTGCTGAGTATGGATACAAATAGACTGCCTCGAATTTGTTTAACTAGAATGAGGCTATTATCCTGTGCTACAGGTGCGCCCATCGGTTTTATAAAACAATTAAGCAATTTACTTAATAATAACGGATCCTCGTGGCTTACTTATTGTAATGATCCTGACTCACTAAGGAATGCTATCCCTGGAATATTAAGAACTGCGATAGAGCAAACAATACAAAACGACCTAACAAGAATAACCCAATCAAAGTTATATTCCCACTATAGAGACATATATACAACCTTTACCACCGAAGAATACTTCTTAACTGAACTCCCTTTTCCTATCATCAGATTAATTGCACAATTCAGAACCCTTTCAATTTTTTTCAGAGAACACCATTTGATTTTATTGAGGCGTGAAGACCTGAAATGCACTTTCTGTGGATCAGGAATAACAACGGAGATGTTGCATTACTTATTTGACTGTGCTGCTCTGTCTGAGGAAAGACGAAAATTAAATGATAAAACGGGGCAACTTTGTCCTTCATTTCCGGCACTGATTGATGAAATATCAAAGAATAGGTATATAGCGTTGGCGATATTTGGATTTCACAAGACTATATCCCGGAAAAAGGCCTCACAGTGTTCTCCCTATCCCTTGTGAACTGGCGAATCCTGTATGGGGCGAGTGGCCCCAATAAAGGCTTTTTGTTGTTGTTGTTGTTGATATTGATATAAAAGGTCATCTCTCGGTCAAAATAGACGCTAAAATAAAGCTAAATGAATGACAATTAGTTTTAGAGTCTATTTTGACGGAAGAGGTGACCTTTATTTTTTAAAGATCATTATGATAATTCGAAACTATTATAGACGCGTATGATTCTTTTAAAAATTAAACAATTTCTTACTGCCCTTACTGCAATGGGAAAATTTAATGGGAAGGCCTGGCTCATCAGTGGTGAACCCTCCCAGCGGTTTCGTCAGTTTAATAATGAGCCAGGCCCTTCCATTAATTTTTCCATTGCAGTAAGGGTAGTAGAAATTGTTTAATTTTTAAAAGAATCATACGCTTCTATAATAGTTTCGAATTTTTATAAAAGATCGTTATATTACCGGCAAAATTTAAATCCATAAATGCTTGATTCCTATACATTAAATATTGCAAAACCGTTTTGAAGCTTCACAAATGATGATCCATGTCTCCCCAAATAAATATTTACAACTGCAGTATATTCTAAAGATGTAATTTTTAGAGATTTCTATTAAAGGAAACATTAGTGTAAAAATGTATATAAAATAATATATATTTCTACAATATAAAAATGTTGATAAATCACATTTTAAACTGGTGTAAATAAAAAGGTTTTGTTCCTGAACTTTAAATTACCTGGCTGACCCAAGTAAGCCTCCTAATGGGACAATAGAGTCCCAGCCACTCAAAGGTCGGCCCGGCCATTAAATCCACCATTAGACGGCCATCAATATTCTGGAAGCGGTTTTAAAACCTTGATCCTTTTCTAATCGACGTAGTAAGTTTTTCGGGACGTATATATGAATAAATTTTGTATTTACATTATTTGTATGACCGAAATAAGCAAAAACTATATTTGGTATTGTCATTAGTTACTATCTGACTTATGTAAGTTCAGAGAAAATCAAGCATGTCCTTAAATACTATCCTTTCAAATCTGATTGAAATTGCATGGAATTTTGTTGAATAGCATTATATTTAGTCTCGTTAGCTCTTACTAAATGGTATTTATCTTATTTATGATGAGGGCAACAAATTAAATGTACCAACACTTCACCCTACGTATTGCTTTCAAAAATATCAGCAAACAAATCTAAGGCAATAAATTACTATACATTTTTAGATTATCATTATGTAAGGACCGGTCAACAAGTGAATGACTTTGAGACGAAGAGTAAAGCCAGTTCAATTTATATGTAAATAACACAAGATGATTAGTACCTTACCCAATTAGGAGAATCTGTATGGGGCATGTCCCTAATAAAGGCTTTTATGTGTGTGTATTTATGATTAGGGGAACTTTCATCGGTGGAACATAGAGAGATATCACAAAGAAATATAATCCCTAGTCAAGCGATAAATTGGATATCTTAAAAAAGAACGATGCCCTCAAGAGAGTATATAAATGTTCCACGTACGACCAAACCCCGAGACTCAATAGAACCCACATGTTTATTTTATCCTTAGCCAGATATACAAGCGAGAAATTAATTGAAAAATAACCTGAATTTAACCATTGAACTCTGCTCATAACAGTTATTAGTTTTATTGATTCGGGTGGGATACGGACATTTTCACTAGCCACAAAATTTCCCAGGAAGTTGGTGAATTC